>SJYO01037955.1:47213861-47345521 GCA_006410555.1 Capra ibex | reverse complement strand
TTTTTCGTCTCTGTAATGTAACGATTGTTTCCAGGTAGATCAGTTCCGATACCAAAAAGGACACCAGTACATACCTACACTCTCAACCTGACACTTCTTTCGACTCGTGGCTTCTTAACTACGAAAACTTGACACCACAACCTCTTCTGAGAACTCTCAGGGAACCTGCCGTTCCTCTAGGTTGGTCAGGTAAGACTTCCTCTAGTTGGGACCCTAAAGAAACCTTCCTTACTACGACTTCGACTTTGAGGTCATGAAACCGGTGGACCACCCTTCTCAACTGAGTAACCTTTTCTGAGACTACGACCCTCCCTAACCCCCGTCCTCCTCTTCCCCTACTGTCTACTACTCTACCGACCTACCGTAGTGACTGAGTTACCTGTACTCAGACTCACTTGAGGCCCTCAACCACTACCTGTCCCTCCGGACCGCACGACTCTAAGTACCCCAACGTTTCTCAGCCTGTCCTAACTCGCTGACTTGACTTGACTTGACTTTCATGAAATATGTGATATCACCCATTTACGTTAAAAGGGATCAAATTGTTTATAAAACCCTCCCAGAAGACTTGAGTCGTTTATGTAACCTTAGAAGGTGTGTCTGTGGTTCGAACGACGACACTCTCTGTTTTTATTTCTGAAGTTCTTCGAGTCAGATTTCGACAATGAGTAGAACTAAGAAATAAGTCGTTTATGGAAAATTCACACTCCGTAAAACCATCTACGACTCTTTCTATTAGTCTCATGGACAGTCTTACCTTCGTCCTTCTGTTTCCTTACGGAATTAATTTGTCCTTCACACACCACCAAATTTACTCCGTATGAAGCATACAACTACTTGGGTCATTTATCGAGTACTTCTTCTTTCATGAACTCAGTCCGGATTTTTCTAAAAGTTTGTTGTCGTTGTATTTACGGGTTCTTCCTTCTTCTCCGTCGAACCCATCCTCTCTCAAATCTAGTACGAGCCCTAGTGGTAGGTCAAAAGACCTCCAATCTGGTTAGGTCCTCTCCACGTTCGTCTTTTCCAACTTTTTGACATGGTTTCGGGGTTGTTCCGGTCAGGCGGAAGTCATCTATCTGGTCTCGAACAAGATTTCAGTCATCCGTTACTCCTTTCGTCACACTAACTAGATTGGACTTGACCTAATCTTGACCTTTTCTTATATTTTAAACACTTTAGGTAACCCACTGGTAGTGCGGTAATTTATAAAAAGTGTTCAGTGACCCCGGGCTTATTATTACTTTGTATGATGTTTCAGTGTACGTACGTTTCCCTTATGTGTCGTATCTATACGTCTTTTTTCGGTTTACTATAGATGGATCTCAGAAGAGGGGAGACGCCTGGTGGGGTTGGAATATTTATAGTACGAAAGGTTTGAAACTCATATTCCAAAAGAAAAATCAGGTCACCGAGTCGTCATTTCTTAGGCAGACGTTAGATCCCCGATGTCCTCTGTGACTAAGGTAGGACCCAGCTCTTCTAGGGGACCTCCTCTCGTACCGTTGGGTGAGGTCAAAAGAACGAATCTCTTAGGGGACCTGTCTCCCCGGACCACCCGATGTCGGGTACCTCAACTCTTCTCAACCTGTAATGAATTCGCTGGACCGTGTCAGATCGAGGATGTAGATCTCGTCATCTTTGGTTCTAAGATGGGTATACGGCTCGTGTCTGTGAGTGTTTCACTTAGGTCGGGCCACTCTTAGAGTAAATAAGTCAAACTTGTAACTAAGTGTGCTGTCGAGGGGTAGTCGAGGGGTAAAGACCACCTTACCTTTACTGAGTCAGAGAAAGAGGGGTCAGTGTAACCTTTAAGACGACTAAATGAACCTTCGTACTTCCTCTCCCGACTTCATTGTCCGTAGAGATTTGGGTCGGCACTAAACCCCTTTGTCTCGTCACGGTCGATCGTCGATCTAACTATCTGGGTATTACAAACACACTCTTTCTCTTTCTTTCTCTCTCAGGTACATAGTCTGTCGTATTCTCTCTGGACTTCTCAAACTGATCTCGTGAGTAGTAAGAGTTTCCTGTGAACACATGACTAAGATTGTTTTAGTAGGAACCCCCATCTATACACTTTTTACTAAAAATACCATTTTAAATCTAAAATCGGAGTTCGATTTTTACACAGTCTCTTGTGTCAAGAGGTGGTCTTTATCAAAGGTATCTGTGAACCCATTTTGAGTGGCATAACAACTGAGGTGGTTATATAATATACACTTCTTGACGTCGAGTCTTGCCAATACTTGGACACGTTATAGTGTATGTAAAGATCACGGAGAAGGAGGCAAATACAGGGGAAAGTCGAACCTTTCACTTTCACTTTCAGTGAGTCAGTACAGGTTGAGAAACGCTAAGGTACCTGATGTCATATATAAGGTCCGGTCGGATGACCTCACCCATCGGAAAGAGAAAAGGTCCCCTTAGAAGGGTTAGGTCGAACCTTCAGTGAAGTAAAGTGGACCAGTAGAAGACAGTTCATAAATAAACCCCTGGTCGAGTAGGACAAAAGAATGTCCCTAAAACAAAACGGAAAGTAAAACTTCTCTTGACTTATCAAATATCTCGAAAGTTTTGATTATACATACATATATATATATATAAAGAATACATATACATACATAAATATATAAAGACTTTCGGTAGATGAAGTGGTGGTGTCAAGTCACTTCCTTCTACGGTGTTCGGGGCTTATACGGAATAGAATGGCATAGAAAATTTTAAACACAAATAAACAAATACCTGTACGACCCAGAAGGAACGACGTGTCCCGGAGAGAGATCACCGTCACGTACCCGAAGGGTAAAACCACCGAAGAGGACAACGTTTCGTGTCCGAGATCTCGTACGCCCGAAGTCATCGACGTTGTACATCCGAATCAACGAGGGTCCGTACACCCTAGAAAGGTCTGGTCTCTAGGGACGAAATCGTCCGTTTAAGGGTTAATGATCTGGTGGTCCCTTCAGAGACATGAAAATCAATTACTTAGTATTAATTAAAGGGACGTTCTAAACAGGACTTACTGGTGCCTCGTAATCTCGTTTGTGTTTAGACTATTTCGGTCTCAAAATTCCATATAGTGAGTCAAAGTGTGGTAGGTAATGGACAAACCACATTCATTCATTCATTTTCAGCGAGTCAGTACAGACTGATAAACACTGGGGTGCCTGACATATCAGACACCTTAAGAGATCCGGTCTTATGACCTCATCCATCGGAAACGGAAGAGGGTCCCTAGAAGGGATGGGTCCCTAACTTGGTCCCAGAGGGCGTAACGTCCGCCTCACATGTTGGATCTACTCAGAGGTAGGGGTCCCCTTAAAAAATGAACAGGAGTCACATGATTTATGAGTCGGTACTTGCACTTACTGACCGAAACGTAACAATTACTGAAAGGTCGTCACACCACCGGTACACAACGAGATATAACGTGTCCAAATTCCGTTAGGTGAGGTCATGATAACGGACCTTTTAGGGTACCTGTCTCCTCGGACCATCCGATGTCAGGTACCCCAGCGTTTCTCAGCCTGTACTGACTCACTGAAGTACAAGTACAAGTGCATAAAATAGTCCAACGATAACAAGTAAAATCCTACGTTCACACATCCCTTAAATTGAGGTAAGAACTTGTCAATTGATCGAAACGTGTCTGACAGTTTCACTCACACTATTCTCCTACTAGTCTTTTGACACGAAGTAATCCTGGGTTTTTCGGAAGCTGTGGTTACTGGGACGAAGAGAAAGGAATGACGTCTCGCAGGGACGTCGACGGAGAGCAGACAGTGAGGACTGGAGGAGAGACACTGACATCTCATGTGTCACTGTCAAAATATAACCGGCAGAACGAAAGTGTACCGACACACAAAGGGGGCGAATGCCGTATACAAATTATAAATTCTACCTTGTCCTACAAATTTCAACGCCGCAATAGTCAAACAAAAGGAATCTTCCGTGTCTACGGGGGTATACGCTTCAGGGTCCCGAGCATTGCAGGAGTATCGTATCTCACACCTCACGGGTTAAAGTGTAGAGACAAATGTGCTAATACTAATAGATTTACCCGCTTGCAAAACTCGGTCGTGTAAAAGTGAGAAACGTCGGTAATACAACTAACTTCTGTTGACTTGTTATATGTTCCTTCTTAAACTACGAAACTAATTTTCTTTTTTCACAGGTCTACTGCACTCCTTCGACCAGGTTGAGTCAAAGGACGTCCTCTACATGAAGGTAGACGACAATATTAGGGGTTCATACCGAATTCATCACTACGACTATAAGTGTCAAACGGGCACTGACTCATCTCCCGAATGAGATTAAATCCCCTCTTGAACGACAGAAAGAAGGACCCCGGAGTGTATCCAGAGGTCAACCGAACATGTCGAGTCGTCGGCTGGACAAACGTCCCGTCCTTACCTCTGTGTCTGTTTCTCTTGTCTGAACGTCTATGTCACGTCCCTTCCTCTCCCACCCTACTTAACCCTCTTATCGTACCTTTGTACACATATGCAATAGCATACATTTTATCTATCGTTCACCCTTAAACAACAGACTGAGTCTTGAGTCGGTCACGAGACACTGTAGGGTCTCCCGACCTTACCCACCCTCTACCCTCCTCCCTCCGACAAGTCCTTCCTCCCCTGTATACATATTGATACCGACTAAGTACAACTATATACCGCCTCCGGTTGTTTCGTTGATGGAAGGTTAATTTTTTTTTTTCTTGTGTTTAAAATTTTCAATATACTGGATTTTTTTTCCTCCGTCACCGAGTGATGTCAAGAAAATGGTTCAGGGGATCTGACTCACTGTCTTGACAGGAGTCTTTAGATTGTGGCACACCTAAGTGGTATTCAAGAAGACCCGACTAAGTCAAGAAGGGGAGACTGGGGATCCACATCGGAGTAGTCTCCACGTCACTACAACTACTACTTCCAAAGTTCACCTTCCAGATCCGTTAGTCTCGTCTCGTTCGGAACGTCCTGACTGATCACGGGACGGGGGGTGGGGGGTGGGGTCCAGTTCCCTGTAAAGTCGTTTTCACGACTCACTCCTTCTGTCGTGAGTGGTGAGACTACCCGAGACCTGATGAACGTCTTTTAGGTCGTCCAACCTCCGGTCCGGTCGGTCTACTTATGTGTGAAGGTACCTGTAAAGCACCCCCGCAGGGTCCAACGTGACCACCATCTCTTAGATGGACGGTCACATCCTCTGTATTCTCTGTGTTTAAGTTAGGGACCCAGTCCTTTTAAGGGACCTCATCCTTTACCGTTGGGTGAGGTCATAAGAAACGGACCTCTTAGGGTATCTGGCTCCTCGGACCACCCGACGTCAGGCACCCCAGTGTTCCTCAGTCTATACCGACTTTGTTGAATCGTACGAGTGCACCTACGAAGTCCTTATCTTCTCTCCCTTTACCCTGGGTAAATCCTTTCCTTTCCAAAGAATTTTCTAGACTGAGAGTCAATAAATCAACTTCCTAAGACTGTGTACCACGGATGGACCTCCAGTCAGGGGTAGGGGGTGGTACTGGACGGACATGACACGGACGACCCGTGTTTGTAATTTATATCCTCAAACCTCCTACCTCAAATCCCCATTTATGGTGTTTTAGACTACTTTCGAAAGGAACGGGAAACTATAAGGTCGTGTGAAGGGAGGTCCTTTTAGATGTGGAATCAACGATACCAAAATAGAACAATGCCACAGACCAGAGACGTACGTGTTCCTTTTGTCTGAGACTGGTCGTTGTTAAAGAGGAAGGAAGTACGTTTTATCCCTCTCCCACCCTTTTAGGTCTTAAACAAGTCTATAGACCGAGAAGAAAGTGTGCACCAAAAACAAGAATTCAAATTTTCTATCTCTGTAATTACCTATAAAAATATCTGAAAGGAAATTTCCTCTAACATTTTGAAACGTTACATCGTTGACGAAATCACAATAAAAAAAAGCTAAAGAGAAGGTTGAGTTTGAACATTTTCGTATAATCACCAGTCTCACGGTGATTAAGTAAGTTTCTTCGAGTATCCTTTGACCCTAACTCTATTTATGTGATAACCATGATGTATATTCTATCGATTGATCATTCTTGGATCACACATCGTGTCTCTTGCGATGGATTACGGGACACCACTGTACTTACCCTTCGTTACTCTTTCCCTCCCCTACCTACATATACGTCCCGACTAAGTGAAACGACATGTCGTCTTTGATTGTGTTGTAATATTTCGTTGATATAAGGTTAAATTTTTTTTCAAAAAAATCTTCAGGTTTTGTTCCCTGTTATAGAAGACATGAAAGTCCGATCTCTACCTTTGGAACTTGTTGTCGAAAAAGAAATACGTAGAAAACCTTTGATGGAAAAATGTCGGGGACATTTAGTTTCCCTTCTTAACCCCTTTATTGCCAACGACATCCCTGGATTCAAATTCCAACTGTGACACTTTATGGCATGGGAATCCTGTAGGATACCATCAACGATGTAAAGTTCTATGCTATATACAATCATATAGACTTAGAAGTGCCATCAAGTCAGTGATTCAGTACAGACTGAGAAACGTTTGGGTGCCGAATATCGGGCAGTTCGAGGAGACGGGTACCTTAAAGGGTCTGTTCTTATGACCTCACTCAACGGTAAAGAAAGAGGTCCTCTAGAAGGTCTAGGTCGCTAGTTTGGACCCAGTGGACGTAACGTCCGTCTAAGAAATGACTGACTCGACGGTCCCTGTGTCGAAAGATAACGCGAATACTCAAGTAACACAAATATGCCTGGTATTGCTTCCGACTCGTGGTTTCTTAATTACGAAGTATTAACACCACGACCTCTTTTGAGAATTCTCAGGGAACCTGACGTTCTTCTAGTTTGGTCAGTTAGGATTTCCTTTAGTTGGGACTGATAAGTAACCTTCCTGACTACGACTTCGACTTCGAGGTTAAGAAACCAGTGGACTACGTTTCTTGACTGAGTGACCTTTTCTGGGACTACGACCCTTTCTGACTTCCGTTGTCCTCTTCCCCGTCGTCTCCCACCCTACTAATTTATCGTAGAGCCTGAGTTACCTGTACTTAGACTCGTTTGAGACCCTCTATCATTTCCTGTCCCTTCGGTACGTCAGGTCCCTAAGTGTTTCTCACCCTGTGCTAAATAGTTAACCTGTTGTTATTGTTAACAAAAATATTACAATCGAAAAATAGTCATTTCAGTATCCTGATGAAGTACGTAATCAAAAGAACCGATGAGAGTAAATTTCTACATAATAACACAAAACTACAATAAGGTTCAAACTCGGTTTACACAAGTATGATCCAATAGACAATCATCTTACAGTTGACGTCGTCTGAGAGAGACTGTAAAACACATGAATGTTACTCTTGCATGTTTGGAGTATTGGGACTACACTCATGTGTCATACGAAACAAGGAACGAAATTCAGACATCGTTACAGTCTGAGATTTCTTCCCATTTAATATTTGGGAAACACCTAGAGAACGGTTTTCGTCTCTAAGAAACGGTATTAATTTATAATCGATCTAGTACCAACACTATTCAACAAAGATTAAAACAAAACTAGAAATGTCTTAAGTTTAGTATTCTTATTTTTGATGAAGGTCCCTATTTCCTGTCGAGACAAGTTTGAAATATTACTCAAAAGTCTCACATTCTAGGTCTTTCCCAGTATAATTATTGGTATGTAAACTATAGAACGTGCAATTAGAACCAGGATTCAAAAAGGGATTCTTTTACTTAAAGATAAAGTATTGATAAACTGACATAAATACACTCAAGAAAAAATATTGTTTCTTTTCACACAAAAGATGTAATGCAATGACCGGTTTCTTCTAATAATTTTCATGTTTATAGACCAGTAAAGAAACACCAGACACGATAGGACACTACATGAATTCATAAGGTTATCACTTAGTGACTTACAAATCGATATAATAAAGTATTCCGAGAATTGTACCGACTTTCTCGGTTTTATCTGGTAAAACGTTTTACAAATTTTACGACAAAATTAGTAGAAAAATAAAGGGACTAGGAACTCTGGTTACTTCATTAGAAAATCGACATTTGGTACTTAATAAAAAACCACAAATCTTATTAGACTTTAATTAAGATTTTGTTAGTTCGTAACTTTAAAGAGTTTTAGATTCTAATTCAACGATAAAAGTTGAATAAAAAGGAAAAACTTGAACTTTCTTTACACCAGAAGAAGAATTGGTTTTTCTTGATTGTTACGAGTCTCCGGTTGGACGTATAGTAGACCGGGTCTTATTCCTTAAAAAAATTTCCAGTAAGCATAACTTACTCGGTTTTGTTAAGGATGCAGTTCCAAAGATAGACGAGGTAGAGACGTCTTGTTTAGACTTTTACAAAAATAGTAGGAACGATTAGAAACGAGAATAATTAAATCATCTCTCTCTAAAATTTTGGTTTGTTTATTTACAGTCCTGTTTTTATTTTTAGAACTCCTTTTGGGTTCGGTGGTCGGACCTTATTACAGTTTCCCATTGTAAACGACCATTTTTATTTCATAAAATTCAAGTCTAGATTTCAGTATTTTCATTGGTTTCACCAGGTGGGTACTCTCGGTACACGTATAGACTCAAACCTAGTCCCCTCTGTTTCCCTTTTACGTCTCCAATCCTACCTCTCCCATTTAGGACTCAATGGAGGGTCAGGTGAGTTCACGGGGGGTGGTGTGAGACTGGGTACAGACTTCCAGTGTGGTACCGGAGGACCCCTTTAGTCCTATGTCTTATACCTTGTAAGAGTACATACTGTATAGGTATATTTACTACCCAGTCTTAGGAAATAAAACCAGTGAAATAATGATTCATATTCAGAACTTAAAACCAATTTTCTCTTGACTTTCGTGTACACAAGGTTGTTTCGACAAAATTTATCTCTAGTACAGGTTACTTAGTTTACGTATTGAAGAAGGGGAGGACCAAGGGCTGGGACTGGGGTTCGTAGAAACAATTACTAGAGTCCTAATTCGTCCTCGAAAATCGTGACTAATTACGGTGCACAATATTAATCCTTTCATGCAAATCTAAATGTAAAAGTAAGAAGAGGGTCCACGACGATTCTATATAGGTTATTCATATGTGAAGATCTCTATAGAAAGATTTCTCTTTATACTAGGTCTTTAATACTTAAAGACCAACCCTATGTCCATTAACCTTTCAACTGTTTTTCAAAATTAAGATGTCTTTTTTTTTGGTTTTTTGTTTTTGGGTGTCAAACACACCTTCATAAGTCAATCGAATCTAAGATGAGACGTCGATTTAAAGGAATACGAATAATAATTTAAAGGGAAATTTTACGCCTAAGGATTTGATTCATACATAATTATTACACCAGGTCTTAATCCGGTACATTTCAGGGTGGGGAGGTTTGGGTCCCTAAGTAACTTTTCGGTCAGAAACACGATGTCTCATAACCCCAAATAAGGAACCTTTTTGGGATGGACATTCCCAGAGAGTTCGTCTCTAATACTTGAACCTGATATCGTCTTTGAGTGGTATTCTACATGGGATCCAGTGAAATTCCGTAGGTAGGTGAGTCGTCCGACGTTTCTCTGGGAGTCAAACATTTCTTTCGTTATGAATTCACATGAGTCAAGGAAATGACAAGGTAAGAGATAGACTATTATATCTCTTTTATTTTACAAAGAGATATAATAACCCAGTAACCAAAAGGGTTCGTAAAATTTCTTTATTCCTATAACACATATAATCAGTTATAAATATATCGTGAAGATTGTCACAGAATATATTATTTGTGATATATAAGAATTAATTTTCTTCAACATTTCTTAAATTTATTACACCTATCATAAAAGTTTATCAATTCTTTTAAGGCCCCTAAACGAAACGAAACCTTTGTAAGATTAATTAATAACCATAAAATGTACAAGCATTCAAATAACCGTTAAAGAGAAAAAAGAGTGAACTCTCAACTTAAACACTCGAGGTGATAACGAGGGACACCCCGGATAAAAGACGACACTTGACTTTTAAATACAAAGAGAAATGGTCTTAGATTTAAGTTATGACATGGTAGATGACGTGAAAGTTTCTCCGTTTACGACCTCAAAGTATTGATAAGTACCTCTTTATTCCGTTTTCGTAATAGACTGTTAATTCCGTCGGTATATTGTACATTCAACTTCAGTTTTTAGTACCTAACGTCTGGAAAAGTACCTTTGTGTACACAAAAGAAGAGAACAGTTCTGTTCTCGACCGTGTAACGGGGTCGAAACGTCTCGATAGGTACTCGAAAGACCTTTTGTCGTCTATTTATAATGATAGAGAGGGTATGACAGTTACTTTTCGGTCAAGGTTAATAATGTTGACTGAACACTTAGTCAGACCCCCTTCTTTGTGTCCAAGTGCTTTCAAGGACATTGGAGGATTCATTGATTTCAATTTGTCTTATACAAAGTTTTAACAATCGGTTACATCATTACAACACAAAAAAAAAAGGGTGAATAACACTCAAAAGTACAAAGTAATAATAATCTTCACTTGTCGCCACACTGAGTAGATGTGTCGTCCATGGTGTTTGTTTCGTGATTCTTAAACCGAGACTCTATGAAGTCCACTACACCGGACACATTGTCTAACAAAAACACACACGTACTCAGGAAAATTTATAGAGGGTTCATCTGATTATAATAATTTGATTCACACACACGACGGAGTCGGATTTAATTCACCTCCCGGTTTCTTATTTCTGGATTTTTACTTTACTACTATTTCGTGTTTCCACAAGGTTGAACAAGTCAGTCTTTGTAGACCAACGAGGTTCATGTCCGTCAGGGGCTGAATTACTATAAGGTCGCAGTGTTCCCACAGTCTCGGTAGGCGTCAAAACTTAAAACTAAAGAGACTCCGACCGCACTACGTCACGGTACGAGGGAGTACTACGACCGTCGTCGATACTTGAAGTCGACGGTCAGTTGGTGTCCTAGCACTCCCATTTGTGACGGGTCTGATGATCGGACGCAAAGTGAAAGTCATGTCACAAGTCATGTAATGTACTCTATGAGTTGCGAAATAATGTGTAATCCGAAACAATCTACTTCCACGGGTTGACATAAGAGTACATTCACAAAAGTCGTACAAATTCCTTTCGAGCCGATTCAATACAAGTCATCCACTTAATCTACGTGAAAGTTGAATTTCTATAAAAGTTGAATGCTACCTAAATACCCCTGTCTTAGGGATGTATCCCGAAAAGGGACACCGAGTCACCATTTCTTAGATTACGGTTACATCCTCTGGGCCCAAGACAGGGACTCAGTCCTTCTAGGGGACCTCTTCCTTTACCGCTGGGTGAGGTCATAAGAACGGACCCTTTAGGGTATCTGTCTCCTTTGACCACTCGATGTCAGGTACTCCAGCGTTCTCAATCTGAGTTAAATCACTGATTTGTTGTTTTTAAGGAAGAATTCTTCCTTCTAGACGTTAAGGACATTTATTAAGGTCGGGGTTGGTTTTCTTTTGACTTTCCCTAAACAATATCCCGGTTCACTTCTTATAAGGGAATCCATTTATCAAAGAACCACCGGCTTAGGTCCACTTTCGGACCTGACTGAATCTCTGCGTCCTTTATGAGGTTCCATGAACGTCAGGTCACCTACGTCTCTATGACACACTTTTCCGATACCATATCTATCTAATATGAAGGCACCTTTGTCGTTTCCACCAATTTATTAAGTTGGACCCACCTAGACCTTTCCTAACTATCTCTTTGACTGTAGGATATCCCTTAGACTCGTCACTGACCCTTAGTTGGTCAATCAGACCCCCGCTCCCTGAAGACCCGGTCCTCTGTGCACGAGACGCTACACTTAAACCCCTTTTCCCAGAGAGTGTGGGAGATTGTTACAAACTGGAACAATGGACCCATCACGGACTATGTTACGGACCGTGTGCCATTAGTAAGTCAGTTTTTCACTGACCGTTCTTCATAAGACCGAAGACCCTCCGACGGAAAGGTTTCATCTGTTTGGTCAATTGTATTGTCTTAGACACCACAGTGTCAAGACCTCTAGTGTTCAGGTTTAGTCCCACGACGTCCCAGTACCTCTTACGAAGAAAGAACAAAGAAAGTCGACGACCCCCGGGGTCTGCAAGGAACCAAATACCGTCGCATTGGAGGTCAGAGACGGAGACAGAAACACACCGGGAGAATCGAGACGCAGAAAGAGCCAGAAGAGAGAGGTTCAGACAAAGAAAAGAATGTTCCCGTGGTCAATATATCCTAATCCTTAGTGAGATTGACTCATACTACCGTAGAATTAATGTAGAAGTTTCAGAGGTAAAGGTTTATTCCGATGTAAGTGTAGGGGCGGGGGAGTGGGGCGACTACACTTTCTGTAAAGTTTTCAAATACCGTCGTTGTTATTCCTTAAACACTTCTACCCTTATATGGTCCTTTAAGTCTTCGTATGTCAGGAGTTTTGTATCGAGGGTGTCGACCTCCCGGGTCTTACAGAGGGGTCCTTCAGGAGTCATCTCTGACATAGTAAAAACAGGTTACGAAGATGACTATTGTTATAGTGGAAAGTAGTTGAGGTAGATTGATGAGACATTTCACCCACCTTAATAAAGATCAAAGTCGTTCTCCTCCGGCCACCGGGGACCTCAACGTCGGTGAACAGAGACGTGTATATCTCGTCTCCGTCCTTAGGTTCAAGTAGGTTCAAGTCACAAGAAAGGCGGTATTGTCGTAAAGGATTTGAACTCTGTAAATGTTTACGGAAGTACCAAAAACGGCATAGAGGAGTAGTAGACATGATGATAAGTGAATTATAAAAATTTTCATTTAAATTTAATAAATTTTCGGTTTATGATGTAATGGAAGGACCTTTCTGGTCATAGTGAACAGTTTTAATTTACTAAAAATTTATTTTTATTTAATGTTACTTGTCAAATTTACAAATAACAAATTTGTAAATTTACATTTAAATTACAAATTTTTGTAATGTTACAATAATTTACGATCGATTTATTACGACGGACAGTTTCTGAAAGTTAGACTTAGAAAGTAATTTTTTTCTTCTAATTGTTTGTAAATTTCTCCAAGATTTTTGTACGAAATGGTATTCCTCCTATATCGGAGTGGAAAACTTTTCCTATCATAGATTGTCACCATGAAAGAAAGTCCCACTTGGTAGGATTAAAGGTACTTTCTTATTGATCATATTCCAGTAGGGGGAAACGGTAAAACGTCTGAAGATTTTTCATGATTCTTCACTAACAAAGTTGTGTTTTATTTTGGTCTTCCTCCGACACTTAATGTTAGGTCCTGAGACTGTATCAAAGATTCCAGTGAACTACAAAGTAACCCGTATTTAATAGACTTTCTAGGAAAGATCTATAAGTCGTAACTTTCACTTTAGTTGGACGAGATATCTAAGGACTCTCCGTTAAGACATGTAGTCAAGTCAAGTCAAGTCAGCGAGTCAGCACAGCCTGAGAAACGCTACGGTACTTGTCGTCATGCGGTCCGGAGGGACAGGTAGTGGTTGAGAGTATCAAGTGGGTTTGAGTACAGGTAACTCAGTCACTACGGTAGGTTGATAGAGTAGGAGACAGCAGGGGAAGAGGAGGACGGGAGTTAGAAAGGGTCGTAGTCCCAGAAAAGTCTACTGAGTCGAGAAGTGTAGTTCACCGGTTTCATAACCTCAAAGTCGAAATCGTAGTAAGGAAGGTTACTTGTGGGTCCTAACTAGGGAAATCTTACCTGACCAACCTAGAGGAACGTCAGGTTCCCTAAGAGTTCTCAGAAGAAGATGTGGTGTCAAGTTTTCGTAGTTAAGAAGCCACGAGTCGAAAGAAGTGTCAGGTTGAGAGTGTAGGTATGTACTGGTGACCTTTTTGGTATCGGAGCTGATCTGCCTGGAAACGACCGTTTCATTACAGAGACGAAAACTTATACGACAGATCCAACCAGTATTGAAAGGAAGGTTCCTCATTCGCAGAAAATTAAAGTACCGACGTTAGTGGTAAACGTCAGTAAAATCTAGGGGGTTTTTATTTCAGTCGGTGACAAAGGTGACAAAGAGGTAGATAAACGGTACTTCACTACCCTAGTCTACGGTACTAGAAGTAAAAGACTTACAACTCGAAATTCGGTTGAAAAAGTGAGAGGAGAGAGTGAAAGTAGTTCTCCGAGAAATCAAGGAGAAGTGAAAGACGGTATTCCCACCACAACAGACGTATAGACTCCAGTAACTATAAAGAGGGCCGTTAGGACTAAGGTCGAACACGAAGACATATAGAGCAGGTAATATAAATACAGAAAATCTCGTTACACCCAATTTCCGAAGAAATCGACACACTGAGAAGGGAAAATCTTCTTGATTTCCTGTTTTGTCTTAGGTATAAGTTTAGTCACGCTCAGTTTTTGACCTATTTAACTTCTTGACCAGAAATCTTAAAAAATCTTAGATAAAATCCGTATTTTTATTTTGGTCCGTAACCTGATCTGAGGTAGAAGACTATACTCTCCTGAGAGTTGTAGGAACAGTTCTAAAGTCCCTGGTCAGTGGTTCGAGACGGGAATTCTCCTGATTAGGTCCACTGGCTGTTTCGTCTCAAAACAAGAACCTGTCTTTAGAATGGGAAAATAAGAAGAATGTAAAATAAAGTTTAACCCCATATAAACGAGATATTACGACACAATCAAAGACGACATGTTGGTTCATTCAGTCAATATACATATGTGTATAGGGGAGGGGAACCTGGGGGGGGTGGGGTGGGTGGGATAGGTAGATCCAATAGTGCCTCGTGACCCGACTCAAGGGACACGATATGTCGTCCATGTCGTTCTGGCGTGATCGACAGATAAAATGTGTGTGGTCACGTGCATGTAGTTAAGGTTGGAGAGTTAAGGAGGGGGATGTGGGGCGTGGATGCACAGGTAAGGGATGTAGACGTAGAGATAAGGACGAGACGTTTGTTCAAGTAGACATGGTAATTTTTTTTTTTTTTCTTTTCTTTCGGGATCGAAATTAGACTAGAACTCTCACGGTACCCCGAAGGGTCCACCGCGATCACCACTTCTTGGACGGACGGTTACGTCCTCTGTGCCCAAGCTAGAGACCCACCCCCTCTAGGGGATCTCCTCCCGTACCGTTGGGTGAGGTCATAAGAACGGATCTCTTAGGGTACCTGTCTCCTCGGACCGTCCGGTGTCACGTACCCCCAGTGCTCTCAACCTGTACTCACTCACTGAATCGTCCGTGTGGGCGAGCTCCCACGGCGGAAGACCTACTGGAGGTCCGTTCTTGAGAACTCAGGATTTCCATTGAAGAAGGCCCATTTTACGTTCCAATTGGACCAGACATATTTAAAGGCGGAGTATCGTTGGTTATGGAATTTATTTAAAATCCCACACCTATACTACACTTGGTGTAATTTTCTTTTATAAAACTTTAGTTTGTTCTTCTTTTTCTAGGGAATCTAACATAAAAAAAAAAGTGTTCGATCCAAAATACCTAGATAAAAAAATTCGAACTCAAATTCGATTCTTTTCTTTGAAACGAAAAATACCGTTCTTAAGACCTCGTCTTTCTGTTGAATATTACCTTTCGTAGAACGTGTTTTCAAAACCATTAGTGTCCCCCTTTTACGTCTCATCGAAACATTTAAAACTGAAACTTTCCGGTTACATTACATTTATACTGAAGGATCTCACATTTGTCGTCACCAAACTTTTATTTTTGAACATGTCTTGTTCGTTGATAGAGCAATCTTCTTTTACACAGATTATTCGTACACACGTACTCTACGGAACTTATAAAAACTATGACACAATATTAATGGTTTCTCCGTCTTAAAGGTCCTGTAAACGTCGGTACTTATCCTTTCATGTATCCCAAAAAAAGGGGAGTCTTTTTCTGACGATATGAAACCCCACAAGAAATGTATAAATTCTCGTATTTTGTATAACAAGTGTGTATATAGTGTATGAACCTTTATAAAATTTAATTATTACCTCGTTGTTCAAGAATTTGAAGTTTCTTAAGTGACAGAGAGTAAAATCTGTTGTTTACTTTTATAGTCATAATTTTTTATATTAATGTAAATAAACTGTATTATAGAGGTAACATCCTTCACTTTTAATCGGAGTAAAACTCTTTTAAGTTTTCCAAAACGATTTGTATAAGAAATTAAGTTCAATTTATAAGAAAGTAAGTTTAATGACCCTCTAAAATATAAAAGCAACAGGAATGGGATCTGAAGACTTTTGACTTTAAAGAAAGTCTGAACCTGGATGAAACGAGAGGAAAAGGTCGGACCTAAAACACACTACGTCTGTGTAAGAGTTGTCTCTCAGAAAAAAAGAGAGAGGGATTTCCGATGTCCGAAAACCTTTTCCCGTCCCAGAAACGACACCTTTATGAACTTACCCCGATACCACGTCTTTCCGTCACCCAGTCCTTGTAAAGGAAATATTAGACGTACAGAGACACGATTCAGTGAAGTAAGCCCAGACTGAGACAAGTTAGAATACCTGGGATACCTCGGACGGTCCGAGGAGACAGGTACCCTAAGAGGTCTGTTCTTATGAACTCACCCCTAGGTACAGGAGGAGGTCCCCTAGAAGGGGTAGGTCCCTACCTTGTGTACAGAGAATTACAGAGGATGTAACCGTCCGACTAAGAAATGGTGATCGCGGTGGACCTTTCGGGTGAAATATTAAATCAGTTTACGTTTTTGAGGAGGGAAGGTCTGGGGTGACCCGTGAGTCTGTCATCATTGGTACATACAATTTACTAGGTTACTCATTTACTTAGCAGTGAAAGAAAGGACGGATATTTAGACATTAGGTTCTTAGACGTCGTCGGGTCTGATGACGTAAACTTATGGGTTACAGATAGCGATACATACGGAACGTCAAATAAGACATATAAAAGGACGTCTGTAGGCACCACCCGCAAAAACACAATATATATTTAAACCCCCTATAAAGGTCGAAGAGCTATAGTAATCCTTTTGGTCTATCCAGTGTTTTATGTACAGAATAACGTTTATTTACCAAACGAGTAAAGAGGTATTTAATGGGGTAAGACGAAAGTACTGTAAACGTACACGAGTGGAGACAGAAAGAATCTCAGAATGTATAAGTATTAACTACTGGAGAAAAGGTAAAGGTATAAATATACATTGGTTTGTACGGAAAGACGTCTAAAATATTACAAAAGTAAGACATGGAAACAGACAAACAGGTAAGAAAGAAGGTAAGTGGGTAGGTAGGATGGATGGTACTTCATTAAGTAACTCATATGGAAATTGACTCAAGGGATAGTTAAGCACATGAATAATACCTTTTTTCAAACGAGTTTCTTACAGTCGTCTTATTTATCGGTAAACCATTTAAATTTTTCGGTGGATGAAAAATGTAAGACCTTTAAAAAGTCTACAATACTTCTACATAAATAGAGGATTCTCACACTCGTAAGGAACAGGACCATAAAGTCCCCTGTAAACTAGACGTTTATTAACTATGTTCACCAACAACGTATGCGGCCAAACGTCACTAAGAGCGGTTCTTGTGACACACCCACTATGGACGTAGAGTACCGTTACACCTATGGTATCTTCGTTGTCCCTTCCCTCCGAGGTTTGTTCGATGGGACACGGTAAAGTAGTACTACGGGTAAAGGTCAATAGCATCTAAACTGAGAACTGTCTTCGAAAACCTTTACATATAAAGTGAATCATGAAAAACGTTCCCGAAGGGACCACCGAATCACCATTTCTTAGACAGACGGTTACGTTCTCTGCGTCCAAACTAGGGACCCAACTCTGCTAGGGGACCTCTTCCTATACCGTAGGGTGAGGTCATAAGACCGGACCTTGTATGGTCCTTGTCTCCTCGGACCCTCCGATATCAGGTACCCCACCGTTTCTTAGCCTCTGTTACATCGTTAACTCGTGTTCGTCAAAAACGTTCCCGATGAAAACGATGAGTTTTATTACGTAGAGTCCCTTCTCAAGAAGGTATATAATAGGTACGTAGAGTGGTAAACGGATCCCCGTGTCATTTCTTTCTACATTACATTACCGATTAAATATATTTACGTATACTTTATATGTCACATAATTTTCACCACTATTATAGGAGAGTCAATAAGACACAACAGCGGGTTACCCTGGTAGAATGACGATTCTATTCACCCAGCTAAAACGGGAGTTCTGTAGTCTATCCATCTTTAAGTGAACCTCATCCATAAGTCTATACTTTTATACAAGTAAGGATGTTTTATCAGACTTAAATATAAGACTCAAGTTTATTTCAGTCGAAAGAAAAACGAAGACAAACAGAACGTCACAGTATATTCCTGTCCTCTTCCCAAGGTTTGAAGAAGGTAGTAGAATTATAAATAGAAACTAGTAAAGGAGAGCTCACATACAGGTTCCTAGTCGCAGGAACAAAGATTAGACATAGTCTTTTTTGTCTTCGAGAACGGTAACAGGTAAATCGACCGTCAGGAGACTTTTACTGTGTCCTCTTTTTTTAACGCACGTTTCTCTCGTGATCCAGGAGGACGGCCTGACACACGTATACGTCATGTGCTGAACCGGCGTCTGTACCAGGAGCAAAGCTTAGACTTCGGTATGAGAGAAAAGGACTGTGTGCACGTAAATATGAGACCCTGAGAACTAGTAAGACATTCCTTTTTTGATGAAGAACAATAATATGTAGTATGGAACACCGTTATCTACCGAGACTCAGGGTTTCCCCTTCTCTTTGAGACACCGTTGATACACATAAAATAGGTATTATTGTAAATAAAGGTTTAATTTTTACACACAAATACACACATACACTCGTACACAAGTCACTTTTTTATAAATATATAAATATAAAGGGATATATATATATCTCTCTCTCTCTGTATTTCATAGTTCTTTTCTATGAAACACTGTTGTAGACCCGTACTTGTAGAGATCAACAATAAACAGATATCTCTTTATGGCGTCTGACACACCGAATATTTCTTCTTTTTACATAAAGAGTGTCAAGATCTTCAGGGTCTAGTTCTACGACCGTCTAACTCATAGAGACCGCCGGGTGAAGGAGTATTCAGACGGAGGAGTGACAGNATATATCTCTCTCTCTGTATTTCATAGTTCTTTTCTATGAAACACTGTTGTAGACCCGTACTTGTAGAGATCAACAATAAACAGATATCTTTTTATGGCGTCTGACACACCGAATATTTCTTCTTTTTACATAAAGAGTGTCAAGATCTTCAGGGTCTAGTTCTACGACCGTCTAACTCATAGAGACCGTCGGGTGAAGGAGTATTCAGACGGAGGAGTGACAGTGGAGTGTCCCGCCTTCACTCTCGGGTAAGGACCCCGGACAAAATACTCCCGGGACTCGGCCAAGTACTTCCAAGTTGAGAGTTCTGGATTAGTGAAGGGTTTCCGGGGTGGGAGGTAGGATGGTAGTGAAGTCCTCAATTGTAAGTGAGTCATATACTTGTACTCTGTCGATCGTTGTAAATCTGGTATCGTAATGAGTAGTAAGAAGTAGAAAAAAGATTAATAGCTCACGTCAAATAAGTTAATGTTATCTGACATAGGAAAGTCTTTAAGAGTCTCCTGAAAACTGGATGACATCTTATTCGAAGGGACCACCGAATCACCATTTCTTAGGCGGACGTTACGTCCTCTGTACTCAAGTTAGGGACCCAGTCCTTCTAGGGGACCTCCTCCCGTACCGTTGGGAGAGGTCATGAGAACGGACCTCTTAGGGTACCAGTCTCCTCGGACCACCCGGTATCAGGTACCCTAGCGTTCTCTGCCTGTACTAACTTCGCTGATCCGTGCGTGATCTTATTCGTGTTTCTTGAGTTTCTCTTAGGACCACGCACGAGACCGTTTTCCTCTGTAGGTCGAGAGGACCGATTTTAGATCTGAGGGGACGAACCGGGACGACGATTCTGGACCTCCCCTCTCGGTAATGACACGAGGACTCAGAGGGTCCCGTCTGACAAAGGGTGTCCCGACGGTCTGACGGTAGAGAAATACTCACACCTGAGGCAATTATGGTTCTGTACTAAAAACCGTTTTTTTTTCTTTCTTTTTTTTTTTTTGATTCTCGGAAGGATTTACGTGTCGTCACGATCCGTTAAGACTATATAAGGACACTAGGTCACGACCCTCATATTTTCTTTCTACTTTTCACTTAGGTAATATCTGCGTCCAAAATCCTTAGGTGGAGGTCGGGGTGGTATTCTTCTCAGGCAAGGAGGTCCCGGGTTTAGTTTGATGTGTCCAGAGGCGTCTTGGCAATTCGCAGAAAGAGAAAATTCTACTTGTCTGGTCTCCGTCCGTCCTCTCTCTAAAGTCTCGGAAGTGTCGACGATTTTACAGTCTCGACTTTTGGATTCTAACAGGGAGCAGGGACTAGGTTTTCTTCAACGAGTTGGAGGATTCTTTTTACCATTGAAATCTCCGTTAAGATCCTCAAGTACATTATTACCAATCATGACACCATAGAACCTACCGTCAAAAGTTTGGGAATTAACCAAATGTGAATTCCAAAAGGAATTTCTACATGACAAATAAAATCGACTAATGTTTTCTCTCTTCACGTATAAAAAAAACGGAATACTTACTAAATTTTACGTCATACATGTGGTCGACCCCATCTTTTCATGTACGGTTCGATCTATAATTGGAAAAATTTATATATTTACGAAGGTAAGTTTAGGTTCTGTAATCACACGTGGATGATACATGGTATTCCGAAGGGACCATAGCATCACCATTTCTTAGACAAACGGTTACGTCCTCCGAGTCCAAGCTAGGGACCCAGGCCTTCTACCGGACCTCCTTCCGTGCCGTTGGGTGAGATCATAAGAACGGACCTTTTATTAGGGTACCTGTCTCCTCGGACCTCCCGATGTCAGGTACTCCAGAGTTTTCTCGACCGTACTGGTTCGTGTGTGTCGTCGTCATACATGGTATTTGGTACAGTCCGTGACGGTCCTCTGTTTCTTTTTCTCCTAAGTTAGGAAAAGAGTGTCCCCACATATCACACCATTTTCAACATAGGTAGTAGACAACGGTACCCCCACGATATAATGTTTAGTGGGGTTTGGAGTCATAAGGTCGAGTGTGTAGACACCAAGTAAACCCGTGAACAACTGAGGTCGGGTCAAACCAACTCGAACCGAGATTCGACGTCCAACCCCGGCGAAGACAGACGAGTAGACTACTCCATTACCCGAAGAGCAGTAGGATTCCAGTCACCTGGTTTACTCCTACAAGAAGGGTACCACTACTATCTTTGTCCACCCGTTCGGGTTGGTGTGTTTACCGAAACCCGTTTAGTGTAGGGGATTCTAAGCGATCAGTTTCGTGTAGTGTACCGGTTTCGGGTGTAGTGACCTGACTTCTTTATGTGAGATGGATCCTTCTGACGCCTTAGTGTGCTGTTTCCTATACCCCCATATCCCTCTCTACGTTTTCACTCTTTTTATTATGTTAGTTCGTTATCCCTTTCTATTTAAGTGTGAACGGACACATTCCTTCCCAGTCCTAAAGTTTTTCCTTCCTTAAGTAAAATAGAGTTTCTGTCTTTCCTTGATAAGAATCATTTCACTTTCAGCGATTCAGTACAGTCTGAGAAACGCTGGGGTACCTGACATGTTAGGTACCTTAAGAGGTTCGGTCTTATGACCTCACCATAAGACACTTTTCCATCGGAAAGGGAAGAGGTCCCCTAGAAGGGTTGGGTCCTTGGCTTGGGTCCAGAGGGTGTAACGTCCTCCTAAGAAATGGTCGACTCGGGGTTCCCTTCGGGTTCTTATATCCTCACCCATCCGATAGGGAAGAGGTCATCTAAAAGGCCTGGGTCCTTAGTTTGACCCCAGAGGACGTAACGTCCGTCTAAGAAGTGGTTGACTCGATACGACGGCGACGATTCAGCGAAGTCAGTACATGCTGAGACACGCTGGGGTATCTTCCGTCGAGTGGTCCGAGGGGGCAGGGACCCTAAGAGGTCCGTTCTTGTGACCTCACCCAACGGTAAAGGAAGAGGTTGAGTACTTTCACTTTTCACTTTCACCTCAGCGAGTCAGCACAGGTTAGGAGTCGCTGGGGTGTCTGAAGTCGGGTGGTCCGAGGAGGCAGGTACCCTAAAAGGTCCGTTCTCACGACCTCACCCCACGGTAACTTTCGGGTTGACAAGAATCTCCCCCACCGTCAACGTGAGTCAGTGTTTTCCAAACCATGAAGTTCTCCATCTGTTCCACACAGATATTCACATACCCCGACTCCCTCCCCGTCTGTCATTAAGTTTCTACGAGGTCCTCTTTTCACCACTGGACACATCCCGTAGAAGTCACAATCCAGTGTCTCTTCATTTAAATTTTCTTTTGTATCTTTTTCTAGATAGTTACTCTTTTGATGTTTATGTGTCGTCTCTACAGGACACAGTCTTCAAGATACACAATAATGGCCGTCAAGAAACTTTTCTGTTCACAAACTTACTTTTAAGGGTTCTATGTTTTTCACTTTTTCGTGTGTTCCTATCTTAAAAACAAATTCAGAAATCTCGATATTAATTTCGACCTTCACTGAATCTTTAATAGATCTGGTTAAGTAAATAAAGTGTCCATTTCTTAACACATAAAACCTCTATTTGAGATAGAGACAGAGACAGACAGAGAGAGAGAGAGATATATATATATGTATTTTATATACACACACACGTACACACACACATATATATATATAAGTGATGCACACATACTTTATATATTTGTATAAATCTTTCTTGTTTACAGAAGGATTTACTTAGATAGGTAGATTTATACATTTTACATATTGTATGTTTGTAAATATATCACGGTCTTATTTAAGAAGGCATATATATAGTTCCAACCCCCTCCCTATACTTTACTCGTCTGAAGAATTTCGTCGTAAGATTTCCAGAGAGTTAGGGAGTATTTAAATTTTTGGTAAATGAAGAAGCAGTTCACTGGAAAAACCAAGGTTCCTTGTTTTCTTTCAGTGTAATAAGTTTACGTTTCCTTTCTTAATAACTATTCTTTCTTTTTATTTATAGCGGTGTCTATGAGCTCCTGACGTTTATGGTAGACTTCACAGATCAGATTGTCTCCTTCCTTCGTCCCACCGAGAGGTCTTGGGTCTAGTGTCTCAAACCCCATGGTAATAGTTTTCTACCCCCACCCCTCGACCTGTGATTCCCCGTCCACTCCCGTTTCTATCGATTACGAGAGAGGGGTGACTGGTCAGAAGAGGAAACATTTTACGTAAGGAGAGGAAATATTTACTTCGCATTCGTAGACGGATTGGTCTCATTTAGTCGAACACAAGTGTTATATACTCGAAAGAAGAGGGTCACATCTTTATTACTTTGAAACCTCAACACGGGAAATCTATTAGTGGCAATTACATCTAGTCTCCAGTCGTTTGATATTGGGACCTCGGTTCAGCCGACTAGACAAAAATGTCTTGTTCAAAATACCTTTTTATCGGTCCTGCCGACCCGAGCAAAAGCACACCAAATACCGTCGAAAACGTGATTTTGTCGTCCTGACTCATTAACGTTGTCCCTACCTTGGGTCTACCGGACGTCACGAAGGTGATAAAGAATAGACTGGGAAATCTCTATCAAACGGGTGGGGCCACCTCTATCACTTAATCGGGAAAAGAATTACCCCTTTTGAACGGACCCGCGAACGAAGGTCACTGTGCCTAACTCGGGCGCAGACGGGTCCTTCCTACAGTCACCTGTCCCACGGTGGAGGGACGGAGGAGGGCGCGGGGCGGGGCAGGTAGGAATTGGGAAACAAGAGACAGGAAACGGTCTGAGGCTGGACTCGTACGCGTGTGACTCGTGCGGGTCGGGTCGGGACTATACAGGTGGGTTGGACGGCCCTAAAGTCTTACCTTCCCCGAGCAGGTGGAGGAGCAGGAGGTAGTGGCCCCTCTGCCACCGGTACCAGGTGAGGGGCGGGGGCTGGGCGGAGTGGGTGGGCGAGTAGGCCGACCGGAGGTCCGGGGTCTTCCTCGTCCGGTCGTAGCTCGCCGAGGGTCTGGTGCGGTACCACGTCCAGAAGAGGAAGGACGGTTGGTTGGTCGACACGGCGACGCGCGCGCACACGGCGGCGACCATGTTGGACCGGACCCTGGGCGCGGAGACCTCCTGATAGGCGGACTGCCCGCTCTGGTAGTTGCACCTGGCGCGGGAGTTCCACGACTGGGCGTCTGAGACAGTCCTGTGTGGGTTGCAGACAGAGTACGACCTTTGGGATTCACAGTCACCGACGTCCGCCGAGTGCCTGGCTCCAGAAATGTGGTAACGGGTCACGACGGGCCTCGAGGCCGCCGACCTTCAGAGGCCGACGATGTTGTAGAGGTTACTCCGTCAGAAGCTGCACCACAGGGAGACAGGGTTGGACCTCGTGGACCTACACAGTCCATGCACCGGTAGGCACCCGGGAAGGGTCGCGTAGGAGGGTTTCGTCCTCTCCTGCGACTGTGGACCCTTTCCAGGGAAACACTATAAGTCCCGAGTCGTCCCACTGAGAAGAAGGACATTTTGACAGAAATACCTTGCTACTAAGACCCCCGGTCTCCATAGGGAAAACAGTTTACTACAGTTGAAGAATCTCCTCAATCTCCGTAGAATACAGACCGTTAAGTTCAATCACACGGAAAAAACAAAATAAAGAACTACACTTGGAAAATTTTCAGAAGTAACTTAAACAATGTTATATCGAAGACTAAATACGAAACCAAAGAACGGGTTCTTCGTACACTCTCGAATCGAGGGACTGGTCCCTACCTTGGACGTATCCTTCTACTTCAGAATTGGTGACCTCGTCGATCCGTTCAGGGTGTTCAATCACACTGACAGTTCACACGGAAAGGAGGGGTATTAAGAGTTTCATTAAAGTCTCGTTGGTATCCACCACCACCATCAGCGAGTTAGTATAGACTGAGAAACTCTAAGGGGACCTGACATCGGGTGGTCCGAGGAGGCAGGAACCTTAAGAGGTACGTTCTTATGACCTCACTCAACGACAAGGGAATAGGTCCCCTAGAAAGACTGGGTCCCTAGCTTTGTCCCAGAGGCTGTAACGTCCGTCTAAGAAATGGTAGACTCGGTCGTCCCTTCGTGTTTGGTACCTATTACCCTAGATTCATAGATTAGTGTCTATTTACTCTCGGTCGAGAGATCGACTTTGCCTTCATCAAATGTTTGACTGGACTGTAGGTGACCAGTGACAGCGTACCTCGGACTCTCGACACAAATTCGACTAAGACACGACACAGGACACCAGTGGTACCGAACTTTAAAACGTCTATAACCCTTTTTAGGTAGTACCGATTCTCAGAAGAGTATAAAGTGAGGATGGGAGGAGTCGGAACCCAACGAAAACGTAGAAAAGAGTTCGTTATAAGAAAATAAAGGGTTTGAATAAATAAAAATTAACTTCCTTTTAGTAAAGTGTCATAACACAACCGGAGACGGTAGTTCGTCATAAGAATTAATGTCTCACGTTCCCATCCCGGGTGGTTCACTTCGGAAACTTTCACTTCACTTTCAACGAGTCAGTACAGGAGGAGAAACGTTGGGGTACCTGAATATGTCAGGTATCTTAAGAGGTCCGGTCTTATGACCTCACTCATCGGAAAGGGAAGAGGTCCCCTAGAAGGGTTGGGTTCCTAGTTTGGGTTCAGTGGGAGTTACGTCCACCTAAGAAATGGTCGACTCGGTGTTCCCTTCGGTTCTTATGACCTCACCCATCGGAAGAGGTCTTTTTCTAGAGGTCGTCTAGAAGGACTGGGTCCTTAGCTTGGTCCCAGAGGACGTAACGTCCGCCTAAGAAATGGTTGACTCGATACTCCCTTCGGGAAATCACGAAAAAAGTTTTACTTCCTTGAGGATCGTACCGACGAAACGAACGTCTGGAGAGTGTCCGTCCTTCTTAATTTCGGGTCTGAGTGTGACTCCGCGGTCTGCACCTAGGTCGGTCTGATTGTCGGAAAGAAATAGAGTAGGCAATGGGTCAGTTTTCTGCGTGTAAACTCTCCGACCTCACACACTCTACGTTGACCCTCAATTTCTTTACTCGTCGCGCTCGGTGTTGGAGTCCCTGATAACTCCTCCCCAGCTTTCATTTTTGGTGACGTGTCCGTTTCTTTATCTCAACCCCCAAATGGTCGTAGACTCCATTTACTATAGGAGATTGTTTTGGACTCCAATTTCAGTCGAGAGTCTCGAGTGAGAGAGAAAACTTTTGGCTGTAGACTTTTATAAAGGCTACTGTCAGTTAATAAAGAGCATGTAAGAAAGGGACGAGGGGAGGAACTCAACCGAGGTCGTGTTTCGGTACCTTTGGCATACAAGTCAATCAGCACTCGTCGACAACCGTATTTCTTCGTCCTTTGCTTCTCAAAAAGAATGTAAAGGGGGGAGGGGGAGGGGCGGTTCCTTAAGACCTTTCTCTTTCGTAATACTACGCCACCCTTGATCGAAGTTTTCAGACACTAAACCCTGTCAAGTGTCGAAAGGGATCTACAGAAAAGAGAAGAATTTTTTTTTTTTTTTTCTTGTCCCCACTCCCCTGATTCCCTAACCTAAGAAATTGTAAGTTTCCAAGACTTGGGACACCCGGAGAAAATATTTGTGGAGTAAAAGAAAATAAAAAGAATCTAATCTTTTACTGAGGCAAAACCTTAAGGGTAGAAACAATTTCCCCGAGGGGGGGGGGGCACGTGGGAGTCCTGTCCGACGTTCATTTAACGTAAAACAGAAACCTGAAGAAAACTCTAAGCCTTTACGTCTTTAACGAACCCGACAAACCCTTACCTTTAAAGACCCGAAGATCGAACTCACTCACCTGGGACGAACCGGGGACACGATTGCCAAAACATAGCTCGAAGAGGGATAGTTGGACTGGACCTATAGACACATTTATTTCTGACCCATTTACCCCCTTAGAGATTGAGTGACTCTCGTGTCTTAAGATCTATGACCGTCCTTACCACCACCCATAAAAGTCCATCTACTTGAGTTTGCTGGGTTGTTCAGTATTCCCACCTAAACACAGTGGTGGAGACTTGCCACGGGAGGTCAAGACTCCCTTAGATCTTTGACACTAAAGTGGACGTGAATAAGGGGGAACCAAGAGCGTTGATCGGAGACTGTAACCGGTGGAAGAGTCACCGTTATAGGAACGGTGACTCATATCTGGAACCGACCAGATCTCGAATTAAAGGGGTCTCTTGCACTCTGACGGGGAGGGTAGGGATCGTACGGGCGGAACTTTCAATAGAAATTTTCAGTGACTTTCAATGATATTGATCGGGATCGTAAATAAGTAATAGTGAATAATGGAAAATAATTCCAAATCAGTACCAAGAGGTCCCGAAGGGACCACTGAGTCCCCATTTCTTAGACGGACGATCACGTCCTCTGCGCCCAAGTTAGGGACCCACCCCTTCTAGGAGACCTTTTCCTTTACCGTTGTGTAAGGTCATAAGAACGGACCTCTTAGGTTACCTGTTTCCTCGGACCTCTCGTTGTCAGATACCCCAACGTTTCTCAGTCTGTGTTGACTCACTGATCTGTTGTACCAAGAGGTCTCTTTATCTTCGTTGTCACATACACACACATATATATGTATATATGTATATGCATATATGCCCGAAGGGACCACCGAGTCTCCAATTTCGTAGACGGACGTTACGCCCTCTGGACCCAAGCTAGGGACCCAGCCCTTCTAGGGGACCTCTTCCTTTACCGTTGGGTGAGGTCATAAGAACGACCTCTTAGGGTACCTGCCTTCTCGGACCACTTGATGTCAGGTGCCCCAGCGTTTCTCAGCCTGTACTGACTCGTTGAATCGAAATATACATATATGTACACACACATATATACAAGGTATATATATATACCCTGTCAATGTATATATACTCCTCAAAATATATATATACAGGGTCAATATATATATATATATATACAGGGTCAATATATATATATATATATATATATATATATATCTCTCTCTCTCTCTCTCTCTCTCTCTCTCTCTAATGGACGGAGAACTCTTTACACATACGTCCAGTTCTTGGTTGTCAATCTTGACCTGTACCTTGTTGTCTGACCAGGGTCTTATCCCTTCCTCATGCAATTGTGACATATAACAGTGGGACGAATAAATTGAATATATGTTTCATGTAGTACGTTTTACGGTCCGACCTACTTCGTGTTAGACCTTAGTTGTAACGGGTCTCTTTATAGTTGTTGGAGTCTATACGTCTACTATGACGGGAATACCGTCTTTCGTTTCTCCTTGATTTCTCGGAGAACTACTTTCACTTTCTCCTCTTACTTTTTCGACCGAATTTTGAGTTATAAGTTTTTTGTTTCTAGTACCGTAGACCAAAGTAGTGAAGTACCGTTTATCTACCCCTTTGACACCTTTGTCATTGTCTGAAATAAAAGAACCCGAAGTTTTAGTGACGTCTACCACGGACGTCGGTACTTTACTTTTCTGCGAACTAGGAACCTTCTTTTCGATACTTTTTGGATGATTTGTCGTATAATTTTTCGTCTCTGTAGTGAAACGGTTTTTTCTAGACAGATCAGTTTCGATATCAAAAAGGTTATCAGTACATACCTACACTCTCAACCTGGTATTTCTTTCAACTCGTGACTTCTTAACTACGAAAACTTGACACCACAACCTCTTCTGAGATCTCTCAGGGAACCTGACGTTCCTCTAGTTTGGTCAGTTAGGATTTCTTTTAGTCAGGACTTATAATTAACCTTCCTGACTACGACTTCGACTTTGAGGTTGTGAAACCGGTATACTACGTTTCTTGACTGAGTCACCATTTCTGGGACTCCGACCCTTTCTCACTTTCGTCCTCCTCTTCCCCTGCTGTTTCCTAATCTACCGACCTACCGTAGTGGCTGAGTTACCTGTACACAAACTCGTTCGAGGTCTCTGTCACTTCCTATCCCTTCGAACCGTACGACGTCAGGTACCCCACCGTTTCTTACTGAGTCGGTGACTTGTCGTTGTTGGTATACGTGACCCTTCGTGTCAGACGGACTGACTCAGAGGACCAAGTTTACGATTAGAATAGGTCTTTTTACGAGTGTCCGTGTGGGTCTTTATTCCAAATTGGTTTATAGAACCGTGAAACAGTGGATCAGTTCAACTGTGTATTTTAATTGGTAGTGTTAATTATTGTAGAAATTTGTAGTTATCTTATATAATGTTGATTGGTTAACAATTTCAAATTTAGAATGCTAATAATGTTCACTTTAACGAAGGTTTCCAAGGAGATATGAACTTCTGGACCCTCAGGAGGAATGATGAGAAGGACTAGACAAAATACTCTGGTCAGCTTAGGACAGGTCCACTAAGGTGAGGGGGTCTTACAATTCAGGTGGGGGAGAGAAGACGGACGGACGGACCTACGTACGAACGGGACAGTGACCGGAATGTGGGTGGAGTTGAGGTAGTTATGTGGAAGATGTTTTGCTTCCAGGTCTCGTTACAAAAGTTTGACCCTTCGATTGAGAAGTAAAGGGACGTACTTTAGAGGTTAAGGAGTAGAACTGTACACCCTTATTTCAACGAATCGTTTCGTATATACCGTGAAGTACTCGACGAGAAAGATCCAAGAGTGGGACGGGGATCATTGGACTTACGACACAAAGGACCTTGGTAAACTTAAAGGGTTCATGTGGTACGGATACGTGTGAGACTACACACCCGTAGAGAGACTGGACGTACGGTAAGGGAGGAGACGGGGGAGATTGGAGGGGGTTTTGGAATTGTCTATATTAACGACCTCCGTGTCACGTTCGTAGGGGATTCATTTCGGAAAGGACGGACTGGGGGCCCTTCGACTCCCATAGGAGGGTCCACAGACGTAAGAATCACATTCGTCCATCTCGTAACGAGTCGACACGTTGACCCATGAACACATAAGAGTTAAGTAATACTCAAAATATACCCGTTTTTACTCCGTATCAAATATAGACATGAAGCACTATTACATTAAGGAACTTCTCTCCTCAAAGTTTCGGGGTCAGTAGAACTAAAGATTTCCCAAGTTTGTCTCAACAGTAACCACTGATGAGACTTGTTCGTGAGTCTTTCGATATCACGTCACTGACTTTGAAGGAGTAGTCATTTTGACTCAACCAACCCTCCTGATCTACTCAAGTAAGTACAATTCAGGAGAGTACACACAAAATAAGTCATTGTGTGAATCCTCCGTCATCAACCAGAAACAACTATAGTAGGAAAATATCGGGTCTCATAATAATGGGTTATTACTCTCTTCCACCATTACTCGTAAAAACACTTTCGACTAGGTTTAGACCTTAATTAAGTTCTATCGGGGTCTAAACAAGTTGGGTATGACAGGTGAGAGCCAACACATTATAGGGATGAGGAATAGGACGTACCATTCTATCCGGGGGTTCTAGGCTAGGGTCACCTAATAAGGGTAGAATCGACGGTGTTTCCTATTTAGGACACAAAATAGGGCACTTATGACGAGTGAGGGGGAGACGAAGGTACGAAAGGACAGGGAACTTAAGCGAGGACGATAATGAAATATGATGGACCCAAGGTATAAACACGTAAGTTTAATAAAGAGAGAAGGTTCTTAGGGGGTGAGGGTTCTGAATACTACGGGGTTACAGATTGATAAGTGAAGTACGACGATGTAGATAGTATGTAGAGAGTACGTTAAGTAGTTGACGTACGATAAAGAATCAGTAAAGAATGGTAGGGACGATATAATCTTCAGAACCTAGTCCTTTTAAGAGAGATCAGACTGACATGTTCACTATATTAGAGGGACTTAGACTCTACGGAGTAGAAATTTTTTACATCAAGTTTCCCTTACTAAAGAGTACAAGAGACGTTCAGACATTATATATGTACGTAGGTGACCGGTGTCTATAATGGGTAACTCGGTACTTAGTCAAATAAAAGTTGGGTTTGAATCGTTTAGATATTTTCCCGATTTCGACTTTAAATTTTACTAACTGGATTTTACTACGTTCATATAGTTTTATCACAGAAGTAGTTTTGACTCGATTCGATCATAAAGTAATTTAACCCCAAGTCAAAGTTTCACGTCTGTTTATAAAGGGACCTGGCTTATCTCGTAGGAAGGACCTCACGTCGTCCAAAATGACCTATAAAGAAAGAGTTTATCCTTTGACCTTGATTCTCGAATCCTTGTTTCAACAGGACACTAGAATTTCACGGAAGCGGCAGTACAGTACTGTCTGCCCGTCGGTGACACACTTGCATGTCTAAGTCGTATTCGTCCTAGCGTCAGTCACATTTTGTTCTTGAAGTTTTGTTTTTCCCTCTCAAGTCTCGCTGTAAACTCCCCATGGTTGGTGGAAGACGTTTTGGTGTCTCGGGGGACCTCAACACGCGTGTCGGAGACTGTTCGGTGTAGAAACAAGAGGTCACGACCCCACATACGAAACGAGGAAGGACTTTATGCAGCTGAACCATCGTGTACCGAAGACTTACAGTAATAAGGGTCCTGGACTTATAATATAATATTCTCAAAGGACCCGTCGGACGGTCCTCACCCTCCTTTCAGGGGTAATTGTGATAGTGCACCAACGAATCTTCCGAACCTCTACTGCAGTAGTCGGTTCCGTGCCTCGGCGCCTCCACTCCGTGGACCGAAATCTCGCCGTCTCCCTAAACCCATCGCCTCTCTCTTTTACTTTTCATATACATGTAAGATATATTACCTTCCTTTATATGCATTCGTATATGTAAACATACTACATAAACCGATACATATAATTACTACATACAAGTATATAATTTTATTTGGCACATGTGTAAAATTTATCATTATATGTTACTTGACTTTATATATTACTTTACTCACAAAGTATACAGTATTTTATATACTATCAATATATTATATACCATATTTATATATGTATATTTTAAACAAGGGTGTGTAAATCCCCTTCCCTCAAATCTTTGTTCCAAATCTCTCCGTAGATTTCTATAGAAGGACTCATGATTAAAAGAATAGATCTTTTGCCTAGCAAATTTCTTAGTTGACTTTTTTTTTTCTTAGTTCTTTTAGTTATTTGCAAAAGAGTTTACAAATATTTTTCGTGCAACATTCGCAATAGAAAGTTGTCTTTATTTTCCGTAATATTAATTGATATTTTATCAACCAAATAGTTACAATCTATATGGAGTCGGAGCTAGTGTTAGGACTCTTATAAATTTATAACCTTCAACCTAATAGGGTAGTCCAAAAGGATATTTTCTGATACTTTCACTTCCTTTCACTTCCTTTCACTTTCACATGAGTCAACGCAGACTGAGAAATACTGGGGTGCCTGATATGTCAGGTACCTTAAGAGGTCCGGTCTTGTGACCTCACCCATCGGAAAGGGAAGAAGTCCCCTAGAAGGGTTGGGTCCCTAGTTTGGGTCCAGAGGGCGTAACGTCCGTCTAAGAAATGGTATGACCTCACCCATCGGATAGGGAAGAGGTCGTCTAGAAGGACTGGGTCCTTAACTTGACCCCAGAGGACGTAACGTCCGTCTAAGAAATAGTTGACTCGATAGTCTCTTCGGGACTATATATCCCTGACATATGTGAGATATTTAGTAAGTAAGTAAGTAAGTAAGTTGTCCACGAATCACTCTTGGTCGAGACTTGGTCCATAATCCCTATGTCGTCACTTCTCACACTCAGGAAAAAAGAATCCTTGAATGTAAGGTACTCCTGTCGTTTGTGTATTTATTTACACTTATTTTCACTTATTTATTTTTATATTACGGAGTTTCACTATTACTTACGACTTTTATTTACCCTCAGTCCGTCCCCCATGATCAAGAAAGTCCTACTGAGTGTTTTTCAACAGGATATTTTCTCGTAAACGAGCTTTGGATTCTTTCACCCCCACTGGGTCCCGTAATAGGTCCCTACAGGACAGATCACGTGTCAACGACTCCGTCCCTCCATGGACTCGGTAGACCTTTGATCGTTTCTCCGGTCACCCCAACCTTCTCCCCCTTCTGTATTCTCGGGTCCCCACGTCCAGGAACCTCCGGGGGAAATCTGCAATCGAAAATGTGAACATCACTCTGCCGGAACTCGTACTGTCCTCATGACAAGGTCTTACACAGACCGTCGACACTTTTATCTAGCATCGTCCATTTTCGTCCTGTTTGACCAACTTCCCTATCTCCTATTAGGCTAAAACAAGAAGGACCTAGTCTCTTCCATCTTGACTTAGGGATCTCCCAGTGAAACAATCTGATTACTGTATATAAAGGGTGCCAAAAGTTTCATATAGGTATAGGTAATGGACCAACGTAGGAGTAATAATATAGGGGTCTCAATATCCGTATGGTCGATGAGTGAGGGTAAAGTCCCCTCTCAGAACTCTGAGTCTTTTGAATTCGGAGGACGGAGTCTGGTATTTTTCATCCGGACTCTAGCTGACACTGAGGGTTCGGTCACGAGAAAGACGGTTTGGGGTCAGTACCACGTCGGAAGATAAAGGATAGAGTAAAGAAACCTAGTCTCTCGATGGTCTGGTGACGTCCCACGCCTCGAAGGACTTGAAAGGTCTTGGTCCTACCCTATAAATGTGTGTACCAGAGTACAGAAGAAATGTCGGTGGAATGTCCCTTCGTCTCGTGGGAATAAAATTTCGTTTCCTGGATGAATCTTCCTGGCTAACCGGGTTTGCAGTCCGGTCGGTAACTACCTAGATCGTAACCTTGTGTAGAAAGAATAAGATTTTGGGGTTTCGGAGCATTCGGGTCTCATCAATTTACTACTTTACTTGTACATTTCGTGTAAGAACGCAAGGAAGAGGACTCCCCGGTCCTTCCCTTCCCCCTTTGTACCCCTGGGTTTAGGTCTCACCCCATCCTCAGATAAGTCTTCGGGGGGTGATAAGGGGTAAGGGACTTCAGCAAGACTCGTACACAAGACAGAGAGGCAGATCCTACGAGGTTCCACTGGACGTAGTCGAACTGGGCGCTCCGGAGGTAATTTGACAGGGGGAACGTGCCGTTTGTCTAGAGGTAGGCGATGGACCTGTACTGCCTGACGAAGCACGACCTTCTACTTCCGGACGTGTGGTAGCGCCGGGTGACGTGCGTCGACTGGGTGAATATGGACGCCGCGACGCAGGCGGAGTGGCTGCTCCCGGAGGCGATAGACTACTAGATGACGTGGAGGTAGTTCCTCGACTCGCAGTCGCTGACGGCGAAGCAGTCGCTGAAGCCGGACGCGCTCTAGCGGTTCGACCTCAGGGCGGACGCCATAGAGTCGTAGCGCGTGACGCCGGCCCAGTGGCTGCACCCGTAGGCGATGCACCGGTTCATGACGCCGTTCGACGCGATGGAGTTGCGGTCCCCGACGCTCCCGTAGTGCCTGGTGCCGGACCTCATGGAACGGTTCTTGACGCGGTTTGAGTTCAGGGACCTGTAGCCGTTTACGGGAGACCAGAGGCTGTGCCCGGACCTCACGGACCGGGACTTGACGAAGTTAGAGTTCGCGGAGTCGGAGTTCAGAACGCTCTCGTAGTGCCCGGTCCCGGACGTCTAGCACCGCCGGTTGACGAAGCTGGACGTCTACGACTTGCACGTCCTGACGCTCCACAGGCACCTCCGCGACGCGAAGCACTTTGCGGTGACGTTCGCGACGCAGTAGCTCGTGTGGTTGGGACGGAAGAAGACTTCCCTGTCGAGGGCGGCAGCGACAGCGGCATGTCTGGACTTGTCTTGTGCAACCAGAAAAACAAAACAAAAAAAAAAAGTCTCGTCGGATACATTCGTGGCTGTGGGTGAGCCTTGTCGAAGAAAGAAGGTCCTTCCAAGAAAAATTTCTAGTCCGAAAAGAAGAACGATCAAAGAGTGCCCGTCGTCTCCCGATCCTTTCCTCCCACTCCCTCGGGGTAAAGATAAGGTCTGTTGCCAAAATACACCGTCCTTAGTCCAGTAACCACCACTACAGAGAAGAGTTTTTGTACATGGAGTCTTTCGACTGACGTCACAGAAATTCTTGCGGGGGGAAAGTCAAAGAAAGGAGGACCGGTGTAGGGACCTCAAGACGTGGGGTAGGGAGGTTGGGATGGGGAGGGAGAGGATGTCATTGTTGTTTAACAGTCTCATTATGACGGGAGGTGTGGAGGAGGAGAAATTTGACGAACTGACCGGATTTGGTGTGAGAGGGTAGGGTATGGGTTCGTTTTAAGAACAATTTATTTACAGTGTCGTGGACGATATATGCGTCGTGAATATTTGGGAAAATTTCCTAGTGAACGTCGTCAATTGTCCCACTTCCTTCTCTGGACGGAACAAGAAGGGTGGGGTGAGGGTGAGGTCGTGAATGATCGACACACTGGAACCCGTTTCGTGAACTGAAGAGACCCGAAGACGAAGGTCGGGACTTAGTCTCCTGAAGGAGCATAGATTAGTTCCTACTCGAAGTACCGACAAAATCTTAGCTCCCGTGTTCTCTACAGTCATTTGGGTTCGAGGAACCGTTGTGTTCTCCGTAGACGGAGAAGGTTCCTATAGATAAGACACTCACGAGAGTCCTCCGCACGGTTGGGGTCGGAGGATATATAAGAAAAGGGATTAGACTCACCGTAAGTGTCAAACAAAGAAAACTACTCGCTCAGAGAACCAGTAGAAGAGAACGGGTCGGTCTACCTGCCGAAGACATGTGTGTACGAAAACCGTAGTGGGGTGAGGTGGGGTAGCGTGCCTCCACTATCTTAAGGAGTAGTGTCGTTTTGGGTGGAGGGGGTCAGTCCAACTAGAAAGACTCACAAAGGTTCATCCTCCCTTCTGTGAGTGTTAAAAATTAATTGTTCCCTCCGGGTCCTTTTGTGTACAGGAGGTCCCAAAAAGTCTAGGGACAGCGACGTGTACACCGTATGTGCGTGTGTAGACGGGACGTCGACCGTCCTTGCCTGCGGAGCCAAGAAACAGTAAGTCTAGCGTAAAGACAAAAGAGTAGATAAATAAAAGAACCCGTAGGTCTGACGTAGTGCACTTCGGACAACCCCAATTCAGCATTCACAACTGCACACGTCTAACGGTGGAACACACGGAGGGGACACTACAGACGACAGGAAGGAGTTTATACGTCTGTCTAAAGGTCCATCAAATTTAGGACAGGTGAGTTTTCACGGGGTGTTTACCTTCTCCCTTGTGTAACTATTCTGTATCTACGACCAGGTGGTCGATTCTGAAACTATAGGTTGTAATTTCGGTAACGGTTCATATTTGCTCTTTACCAGGATAAACCTACGTTTAGGCAAACGATAGGAGTAAGTACGTTTCAGTCCTACGGTTGTTAGGGTGACGAACAAAAGTACAGTAAAGGTAGCTAAAAACAATTATTCGGGTACTGAAGAGAATTTAATAAGAGACCGTTGTGGGGAGGAGGAAGTGAAAGGTTTGTCAAGTAAGTAAAGAAAGAGTCTCCTGGGTGGGAGGTGTGGGTCTTGGACCACAGAGGTTCGGTTCGTGTACCTTGTCAAAGTATAGGTCGGATATATGGTGAACTGTCGACGTGAGGGTACGATCCGAGGGACGCACAGAAACAGAATAAAACTCTTCCTCTGTCGTCACTTTACCGTAGTACACTGTATACCGGTGGAGAGGTCAGTTGTGGCAATCGTTGAACCTCCACGTCGGTTACGGTGCGCGGTGTCCCTCTTTCCTTAACAAACCGACCCCTCTCATAGATCAGTGTTGCAAACCTTGGTACTTTCCCTAGCTTCCATCGTAAGGGGACAACATACTGAACACTGAGACAAGTTTCGAACCCTTATATTCAGTGTCTCCTAGTAGGAATTGGGAACCATGACTCTAGAAGGTTCACTCGGTTACATTATAAGGACCTTATTCTCTTTTCTAAGTTTTACCGAGTGTGTTGGTCTCTCCCCCACAGGGTAAGGTTTATAGACATAGTGGTGGAGAACTGGTATCGTGGATGTGACAGAAGGTTTGCACTTTGTTTCGGTCGGAAGTGTGACAAATGGGCCGTACGGGATAGAAAGGGGCAACGACAGAAAGAGGGTCAGACGAGAAGTGGGTAAGGCGAAGGGGAACAACATACTTAGATACTGTCACCAAGGACCCCTTTGTCGAGTCGTCTAAAAATCTCTGGTACGTTTTTCGGAGTGATCCTTTAAATGGACAAAACTTTGTAACGAAGGAAGGACAGAGACGATTTAACTTACGAGTAACAACAACAACAACAACAAAATTAAGATTACAAGTTTAGTGACGCACGACATACTGAGATCTTTCGGAATTGAATGATGGTGGTTCTTTATTTCGTTATACAACCATTAGCCCAAATTGGAGTAAATTAAGGGACCGGTCTTATCGGACTACAAGTCTACCCCTTTGAGTTCTCACTCCCTCTTTGAACGAAGGACAACTTTATCTCTCGTGTAGTCCCGTGACGACGACGACAGTTTCAACATGGGTACCGACACAGTAAGGGGAATCGAGTAACAGAAACCGATTTTTAATCCTCCATTCATTTTTAGTAATGTAAGTGTCAAATATAGAAGTCAAGGGATTGGGTGGAAAACTACCATGTCGTTTTTGTTTTTTTTCTTTCGACCTTCCCCTTATACCGTTGAACTAACCTTTCCTTTTTAATAGTTAGCCAACCTTTTTTCCTTTACGGTTTATAGAGGGATGGGTTTGGAAATCTAGTCTCTTTAATCAAACTGTCTTTGTTCATGACTCTCTACTTACCGTTTGAGGTAGAAATCGTTCATTTTCGTAAAATCCTCTACGGTTAAAATTTTCATCAACAGGAGTTGAAGGAAGAATGGGACTAAGTCCACGAATTCCTGACAGTGGATTTGGTTGTTCTGACAATTGACGAAACTTTATAATTGAGCTCCATCGACGTACGTTAAGAACAGTTCTAGGGCCTTATTTCAATCGTCATTTATTTTACGTATACGGGACCTCCAAGTACTAAAGAATATAACTGTAAACAACTCTTAATTTCAGAAGCTCTGCAAACTGTAGGTTCTCGGGTGTTGTACTTTGGTTTGTCAAATCATAAAAATTCCCTTTTTCTTAAAAAAAACGTCATTTTAACGGATGGTACAGATTTAAAAGTGACTTTTCAGTAGTCTTTCATCACAAAAACAAGTTATCGACCGTTAGTACTAATCAAGTCCTTCTTCAATTAAACGTCTTTACGACTTATCTGTCATCTTCTCCCTCGTCCTTATAAATCACTACTCCATTTGTGACCTACTTATACAAGTACGTCTGTCAGACACTTTGTTTTGACCAAAAGGAGAAAGGTACGAGTTTACCAAAGAAGAAAAACGAAGTATGTGGTCGTACCATTCAGCGAAGTCAGCATAGGTAGAGACACTGGGGTACTTGACATCGGACGGTCCGAGGAGATAGGTACCCTAAGAGGTCCGTTCTTATGACCTCACCCAACGGTAAAAGAAGAGGTCCCTGAGAAGGACTGGGTCCTAGCTTGGGTACAGAGTACAAAGGACGTAACTGTCCACCCAAGAAATGGTGATCACGGTGGACCTTTCGGGGAGTATGTGGTCATCACCAACGTCCTTCCTCACCACGTACCTCTCCCCTCCAGAACAACGGCAGAGAGACGAGGTCTACGATTATGGTATGGTAGTGACTCTGGACGGATTTGTGTCGAGGGCAACGGGTTTCTCGTTAAGTCTGTGCAAGGTATTTCTGCTGGTGGTCCACCCGTTTCAACAAGTGACTTCCGTTCTTCTATAACCCAACTGATTTTTCAAGAAAGTCCGAAAAGACATTCTACCATGTTTTTTGGTCTACTTTAAAAAACCAGTTGGGCCATGAAGGTGTCTGTAAGTCTGACCCCTGTGTGGTTGGTTCTGATATAGGTCCTATACTACTAAGGAGGAAAGAAACTCACGTTGCAATAGAGGATTTCGGTGTCCAGGTAAAAACATCAGAAAAAAAGGAAGAGTTCAATCGTCTAGTTGAACTTAAACTTTGATGTACTCTACTTTCTCGTACCAGAAAACCCTCGACTTATCCAAAGTGGTAGGGACGGACATTTGTCGTGTCACCACCGTAGAAGTCGTCCTACGTCGATTTTACGACTAGAGTACCTGGTAGGTCCTTCCGATGCACTTTCGAGATTTGACAACGAGTCCGACGACGACGTTTCGGTGAAGTCAGTACAGGCTAAGACACGCTGGGGTATCTGTAGTCGGGTGGTCTGAAGGGGCAGGGACCCTAAGAGATCCGTTCTTGTGACCTCGCCCGACGGCAAAGGAAGAGGTTACGTATTTTTATTTTTCACTTTCATTTCAACGTGTCAGTACAGGATGAGAATCACTGGGGTACCTGACGTCAGATGGTCCGAGGAGGTAGGTACCCTAAAAGGTCCGTTCTCATGACTTCAAGTCTTCTATCGTTAGTTATTGTAGGTCCATAGTTTCATTCCGAACCTTTATAATAATTGTTTATTTTGAACTAGATTTCTAAAGGTTTAGACGAATAAAGATACAATAGCTTTCTAAGAGGAAGACCGGTGAGTCGATGACGTAAAATATGACTACTCTAGTCGTACAGACTCAAGATAGGACCGAGTACACTACTAGTTGTATACTCCCTTTGACCTGGAACGTCAGAAAGAAGTACCTGTCACTCAGGGTCCCTCACGATCAGTAAAGAAGGATTCCTCGTCTACCATGAGTCGGGGGAAATTGAGGAAATTACTTCCAAATAACTAGTCCATGATACTCTCCAAGACTCACTTATTCTTTGTTATAGTAAGGGGATTTCCTTGAGGATAGTTTATTACAGTACGTTACTCAATCTTCCACCTTTTCCCTTATCTTTTTCCTCTATCTGAAAGTAAGTAAGTTGTTTATTTAAAAAAAAATTCTTGGATCATACACAGTCTGTGGTACGACCGTGATTCTCAGAACGGGACTACCAACTTTTTTCTTTACCAAACGGAAGTCAAGTCAAGTCAAGTCAAGTCAGCGAGTCAGGACAGGCTGAGAACCGCTGGGGTACTTAACGTGGTGCGGTCCGGAGGGACAGGTAGTGGTTGAGGGCCTCAAGTGAGTCTGAGTGCAGGTAGCTCAGTCACTACGGTACGTCGGTAGAGTAGGAGCCAGCAGGGGAAGAGGACGGGGGTTAGGGAGGGTCGTAGTCTCAGAAAAGGTTACTCAGTTGAGAAGGGTGGTCCACCGGTTTCATGACCTCAAAGTCGAAAACGTAGTAAGGAAGGTTTCTTTAGGGTCCCAACTAGAGGAAGTCTTACCTGACCAACCTAGAGGAGCGTCGGGTTCCCTGAGAGTTCTCAGAAGAGGTTGTGGTGTCAAGTTTTCGTAGTTAAGAAGCCGCGAGTCCGAAGAAGTGTCAGGTTGAGAGTGTAGGTATGTACTGGTGTCCTTTTTGGTATCGGAACTGATCTGCCTGGAATCAGCCGTTTCATTACAGAGACGAAAACTTATACGATAGATCCAACCAGTATGGAAAAGAAGGTTCCTCATTCGCAGAAAATTAAAGTACCGACGTTAGTGGTAGACGTCACTAAAACCTCGGGGGGTTTTATTTCAGACGGTGACAAAGGTGACAAGGGGGTAGATAAACGGTACTTCACTACCCTGGTCTACGGTACTAGAAGTAAAAGACTTACAACTCGAAATTCGGTTGAAAAAGTGAGAGGTGAAAGTAAAAGTAGTTCAATCAGTATACCTTTATCTTTCAAGAGAAAACAGGATTCCAGTAGGGTATCTAATTAAGGATATATGTGTATGCGTGACAGAGAGTGTGTGGACGTATGTGTGTATATTAGAGATTTTCTACTTTTGTAAAACGTTTTTGTTGTGACTTTGTATTTAAGAACCTTTTTGAGATTCTTGGAGTTTTGTCGAACTACGACAGGGTTTGTTGTAGGTCAGTTTTGTATGTCTGTATCGGGTCTCTTGACGGTAGGACTAAAGGGGTCTTAGATCGAGTTCCTCTCCTTCTAACGTCCAGGCAGAGGGTTCTTAGGAACCTAAGAAGTCGGTTGTACTACGAGAAACCAAAATAGGATTAGTAGTGCGTGAAAACTACCCTTACCAGTCTCATTCACTCCAAAGAGTCACATGACACAGAGAAATATTTCTTGCTCAGACACAGTCAATAGAGTTGGTATGACCTACTGGGTTCATTCTAACTAATTCATCGGCAATTTTGACGGTTCCTTACCTAAAGTGAACATTTAAGGGGCTCCTACCCAAGAAACTTCGAAGTGTAAAATAGTCCCATCAGTCACACTTTAATAGACGGGTGTCATTATTAGTTGTTACTTCACGGAATCTTTGACCTTCTCACTATCCTTTCGAAAATTAAGGACAAAGAGACGTCAGTCTCCGTTTTAGGAGGACCAAAACGTCTCGGGGTCTCGAGAGGGTTCAGACTCATCATCATCTGAAAAATTCGGGTAACGGTCTATCCGTGCGTCTTCTATTTCCCCTCTCCTAAAGATTAATGTTTCTAATTGGTCATTAACCATGAAGGAAAAAAAGATTAGAAGATGGTTGGCGATTACTTGTGTGTCGGTGGAAGATATTTATTTTAGAAAATTTTTTCTTTAGGTCCAAAGTGTAGTACTTACTTAAGAAGTACCCATAAATGTAATTCTTAAATTTGTTTGAATAGTACCAGGAAAAGTAAATTCTCTTTCATCTATGTCCTTGTTTCGACAGTGTTGACTATATATAGGAAAAGTAAAATAGAGTTTCGGAAAGAAACCCTCTACCTTTGGTTTTGTCTGTACTAATGGAAACATATTGAAATGTAAAAAGTCTGAAGTCACATTGATGTGTTTACGTAACTTAAAGTTTTACACGGTAGAGAGTAAAACGTCAGGGCGGGGGGTCATTACCTCTTTACACTCTTCACCCAAAAAGAGTACAAGGGACCGGTGAATCATTTAGGGGACTTTTCTAGTAGAACGACTTGTCTAGGAACAGAATCATCTTCTAGGTCTCTCCCTCTTACGTCTGGTAAAGAGAACAAGAACAATGTCGGTGCGTCCGGTCGTTCGCTAAATACTGTATCAACTAGATGTACTTACTACGAGTACTTCGTGCTCGAAAGGTAGTCGATTAGTCTCACGCTCTGAGGTCAACTGAGAAGATACAAGTATTAAAATTTTGTGGGTTTCTTATTACTGGTACTTTTACGACCTTCAAACCTCTGGTTCCTCGACACCTGAATTTTAAATTTTTTTTTTTTTTCTTTCTCCCCCTTTTTTTATTGTAAGTTCATTACTGGAGATTGAGTGTATTACTTTTGGTCTCAGAGGAGGCCTAAAGGTTCGACCGTAACAAAGTGACCATGAGAGTGGAACCCCGAGGACCCACACTACAAAGAAAATTTTTATCACGGGAGCCCTTTCGTCACCCTTTGTGTTTGTGACGGTGCCCTCCCGTAATCAGAGGAAAGGAAAATTTTACACACGAATTAGGGTGTACGTACTCCGTTTTATTTCGAATTTCTACTAGTACAATACATTCCTCAAAAAACGAAAATGTTCTCCTTTTCGGTGTACGAGAGTCCATGGCAGAGACAAAGAAACTGAAGGGAGTGGGATTTAAGTGACCAAAGTCCTAAGGTTACGGATTAAGAAGTGTCGGTTATCGAATAAAACCGGTACTTCTTTTCGCTGGAAAGAAAAGACTAAAAGACCAGTTACGAATCATAATATAGTCATTGAGGTGGTATCTCAAGGAGGAGAGGGTCCAAACCCTTGGGTCTCAATTTGGAACCCTAGTCGACCTTAGGTTCTTTCCGGAACCCTCTTAAATCGACTTACAGACGAAACCGACTTTGATTCCTGGGAAATCGTTCACATTGGAAAATTTGAAAAATTTCCAATAATAAATAACTGAAACACCAATCAGAGAGTCAGTACAGGTTGAGAAACGTTGGGGTACCCGACACCGGGTGGTCCGAGGAGACAGGTACCCTAAGAGGTCCGTTCTTATGACCTCACCCAACGGTACGGGAGGAGGTCCCCTAGAATGGCTGGGTCCCTAGTTTGGGTCCACAGGGAGTAACATCTTTCTGAGAATAACAGACTCGATGGTCACTTCAGGTAACGAACTGAGAGTACTTTACTTAAAATATATAGAGTATAGAAAGTATATTTTAAATATTTAAAATACATGATGGAAAAGCGTGGGGACCTCCGAGTAACCATTTCTTAGGGGGACGGTCACGTCCTCTAAACCCAAACTAGGGACCCATTCGTTCTAGGGGGCCTCCCCTCGTACCGATGGGTGAGGCCATAAGAACGGACCTTTTAGGGTACCTGTCTCCTCAGACTACCCGATATAAGGCATCCCAGTGTTCGTCAACTTGTGTTGACTCGCTCATTTGCTGTTATTGGAAAACGAATCATGACGAACAACTCGAGAGACACCGTTTCCTACTCTGTGTTTAAGTTCAACCTCAGGATAAAAAAAATAGGACAAAAAAACAAAATAAAAAGTAACACGATCCACCTATACCGGTGAGAACAAATCGTGTGGTAAAAGTCTTCTACACAGGGAAAACCCCCAAGATACCACTAAAGTTTCTTGAAGAGTCCGATGCAACGATTCACACCCATCGAGCTATAAGTCCTCTTTTATGGCAACAGTCTCGGGACCTCATTAAAAAACCCCTGTGTCTCGTAAAAACCTCTACTAGGAGCTTTATATTGGTCGGAACTAGACCTTCTGATCTCCACACTGTGACATAAAGAGTTTCCACTTAAGTTTAACATAACAACAACAAGTCAACATTCAACACGGACTGACAAACGTTGGGGTACTGGACATCGTGCGGTCCGAAGGGACAAGAAGTGATAGAAGAACTCGAGTTTAAGGACAGGTAACTCAGTCACTACGGTAGGTTGGCAGAGTAGGAGACAGTAAGGGAAGAGGAAGGGAGTCAGAAAGGGCCGTAGTCCCAGATATACGTCTCCGAATTAATGGGGTATCGATAATTGACATTCACATTGTCTAAACCTTCCGAAAAACACACACACACAAAAAAAAAAAAACGGTTTGGATTTTGAAGTAGTAATTAAACATCTACAAGTGAGTGGTGAGAATTAAAGGATGATTAAAGGGACCCACCAGGACGAACATGTCATAAATGTTACCATTTAAAACGAGGACAAACTTAGGTTCCGAGGAGTAGAGTTACTAATGACTGATGGTCGTTTAGAGAACTTTTACCAATGTTTTGATATCCATTCGCGAGTTATCTACTCTGAATTTTTAAAGTTTTTCGGTGACTCTCTCTGTAAAATTCAAAGAAATACTGTGAAACAAAGACCATCTCGTAGTGTCCTGGTTTTCCAAACATCCAGAAAACCGACCTACCGTAGTGACTGAGCTACCTGTACTCAGACTCACTTGAGGCCCTCAACCACTACCTGTCCCTCCGGACCGCACGACGCTAAGTACCCCAGAGTTTCTCAACCTGTGCTGAGTCGTTGACTTGACTTGACTTGACTTAACAGAACAAAAATTACTTATAGGTTTATAAAGGAAAGACATACAGGTCCTTACCTGAACTTTATGTTTATTCACTAAGAAGTTTTCTAATTCAAAGTAAAAATCTTCACAAGGTTGAAGCCAATTTCCTAATGTTAGTCTTTAAAAAGTAGAGCCAAACGGAAGTAGTACCCTTATGGACGACCAGGGTGGCGAAATACATTAATATTTTTTTTTTTCTTTTCTGTTGAAACGAAAACAAACCCAATATTACCCCCGTTATCTGTACTTGGTACTCCGTCTGTTCGAGACTTATGGTAACTAACGTAAGGTTCTAGAGTAATCGTATCTCTATTTAAATTCAGACGAAGTTCAATCATAGCTCGTCAATCGGGGGTATCTTAAGTACATGTAAACTTGTGGATTAGGAAGTCTTTTGAAGAAAATTGGTGACAGGAAGACTAAATCGTCTTAGTCTTATTTCTCATCTTCCCGAATGTCCGAGAAAGGGGTCCGAAGGATTTTGGAAAGAGGTGGTGATTAGACTTTCGTCTCACAGGCGGTTTTCTGAGTCTGGTTTGTGTGAATCAAGTAAACAAGAGTCGAAGAAACAATTGGAGAAGGTTTGCCGGGACTTAAATGGATCCAGGGTGTAAACCCTACAGAGAATCGGAAGACGTCATTAAAGAATTATAGAGGTGGTCGTGCGGAGACTTGTAATCCACAGGGACCGTCGTCTTGAAGTCATACCAGACCTGATTCCATGGACGACGCACGAACGCACGAGTCAGCGAAGTCAACACAGGCTGAGAAACGCTGTGATACCTGGTGTCGGGTGGTCCGGGGAGACAGGGACTCTAAGAGATCCATTCTTATGATCTCATCCAACGGTACGGGATGAGGTCCCCTAGAAGAGTTGGGTTCCTAGCTTAAGTGTAGAGGACGTCGAGTCCGTCTAAGAAACAGTGACTAAGGAGTCTCTTCGGGTTTCAGGGAGGATATCAGGGGTTTTCCTGTTTGTGTCTCTATGACTGGTTGAGACCGGGACCGTGTATAATGTCTATGTTTCCCCCTTTCAGCAGGAATTAAAGAGTATTGTACCAGTTTAGACTAGTTCGATTAATTAGTAGTCTAATCCTAAATTGTCAGGTATTACCCAAGACGGTGACTAAAAGAGAATTACAAACCTTCTTAGTAAATTAAAGATACAATCTTCTATACTGTTGTTGTTACCAATTCCCAGTCCGAAAATCTGGTAACAATTATAAAATATACCGTCTGACCAAATGTATATTTTTTGTCTAGATAGATATCTATATATATACACGTACATGTATATGCACATATAAACAGTTCCTCATGGGTCTTGACTACCGTAGAGTATTTTTAAAGACTACAAGGACTTTAATGGTGACCGTGTCAAAAAATAAATTGAAACTCTGAGTCTTGTTTTGTCGTTACCTCGGTGTGGATAGTTTTTATAACTGACGACGCAGACGGGAGTTAAAAATAGTTTTAGTAAGACTTAGAACGGTCAGACAGTTTGATTTTTCTCCTCTTCTTATCTCTATAAGATGACTACGACCTTATGCCTGTCCTTTCTACAAACTGAGTCGGTTATTTTAGTTTTGTGATATCCCCTTTCGGTTCCCCTATTTATTAGGTGGACTTAATCCTACGTCTGTCCTGAAGTACCGAATCTAAAAAAAAAAAAAGAGTCGAGGTCAATGATCCTGATTTCTACTCCCATAAACGGTTACCGTGGGTTTTCGGAGAGGAAACGGTTTGTGTTATAAAAAAGGTTACACCATCACTTTACACAGAAAGCATGACTAAAAATTTTAAGGGATCGGTCTAAAAAAGACCTTTTTTGATATCGTCTTACTTACGGTAACTATTAGTCTTCATCGGACGTAAGACCCCTTTATGAAAGGTCTCTTGTGACGATGTAAAAACCTACACGACGGAAAATCGTAAAAGAAGACCCGTCTCGTCAACCTAGACCGATACTTTTCTGTATTGAGTTCCCGTCCGACTTCTGTACTGCGTAAGATTTCTACGGTTTCTTTATGAACCAGTACATCCAGAATGTAACAATAATAACGAAATAAAAATTCGCCGTATAAACCCGTACACCTCATTATGTGTCTTTCCCCATTTCCTGACAACACACATTAAACAAGTCTAGTCTCAAACGAAATCGAGTCACTGTGGTCTTCCTGACTATAAGTGTCGAGTGAACCACTCCCTTTAGAAACTCCTTTACTGTCCCGTCGTCCTCTCTCTTTACGTAAACGTGACTTTAAACAACGTAACGTTTGTTAAACGTTTCCTTACGATAATAATCAAAGGATGATATCTGATGTCCCGAAGGGACCACGGAATCTACCATGTCTTAGACGGACGTTAAGTCCTCTGGGCCCAAACTAGGGACCCAGCCTTTCTCGGGAACCTCTTCCCTTACTGATAGGTAAGGTGACAAGAACAGACCTCTTAGGGTACGTATCTCCTCGGACCACCCGTTGTCAGGTATCCCAGTGTTTTTCAACCTGCACTGACTCGCTGATTGTGTTTGTGTGTATCTAATGTTTTTATGGGGGTTTAAACCGTTAAATTTGTTTAACTACAAATAATAGAGTGTCGAAGATACCCAGTGTCTTGTCATAATGTTGACATAGTATTCAAGACATAGAGTGTCTTAAACTCTCGTCAAATGACCCGTCAAGTCGGAGTCCCAGAAAGTCAATCCTATGGCAGGAACCGATATCAGTAGACTTCCGAACTGTCCTACCTTTTGGGTGAGGGTTGGAGTGAGTCGCCGATGACCGTCCTTCGGTGACCCGTCGACCACAGGGGGTCTTACTCACTCGTTCTTACTCCTATGCTCTACCGTTCGTCCTTCGGTCTACTGGAACTACTGAGAAGACGAGGTAGGATAACCAGTGTGTCTGTCTCCAACTATGTTACACCCTCTGTCGATGTTTTCGGTACTTAAGGTCCACCGTCCCCAGTGAGACCCGATAGAACCTCCGACCGATGTATTTTATGTAAGAAACAAAAATTTTTTACATAAATAAATAAATAAGTAAATCGACGTACCTCAGAACCAACACCGTGAATCCTAGAAACAACGTCGGACGTCCTAGATTAAAGGACTGGTCCCAGTTTGGACCCGGAGAACCTAACCCTCGAGTCTTAGAATCCACTACCTGAGTGGTGTCTTCGGGGACCGGAGGGTAAGAACTTTTTGTTAGTCGAGTACAACTACATACCGTTTTGGTTATGTTATAACATTTCATTAATTGGAGGTTAATTTTATTTATTTGTATAAAAGTTTTTTTCTTTTTTTTTGTTGTATTTTTCTTTTTGTTAGTCGAGAATCAAGAAAGTAGGACAATAACTGATGGAGTAGATTAAGGAAAGAGAGTCTGTGGTTCTCTTATTTTCTTCCTTCTCTTCTACCTCTCCTCTTCTTTATTCTCCTTTTCTTTCTCCTTCCACTCCTACTCTATTTCCGTCTTTTCCTCCTCCTTCTCCCCGTCCTCCTTTCTTTTACTTCTCTTTTTTACGAGACATAAAAGAAAACTTTTCGGAAACAAAACGGTCGAAGATTCGGGCCTAGTAGAGATCCGTACGGTGACGGACAGGTCTCAGAGTAATTACCCGAAACGATATCACACCATCGAATGAGTCAAAGAGCTAAAGGAAGAAGGTGATTATTAGTGAGGTTCCTCTTCTCAAAAGATTCCTACAATAAAGGGGTTTCTATACTGAATACGGTTTACAAGGGGAACATTGTGGTTATAATCGATATTCTATCAAAAGTAAGATTTATTAATGAAATTAATTTACATAATCTTCTGTGACAGAGAAAGTTCTAGGCGATAGGGAATAAGTTGTAGATTGTGAGTTAAGTAAGTCCAGAGACGTTTTACAGAGTTCGTTATTTAAAGAGGAACCCAAATCAAAATCTCCTTTTTTTGTTTTTGTTTGTTTGTTTGTTTTTTTGTTTTTCTAAGATGAGAGGCCCGTTCGGACGGACAAAAGAAACTGTCAGGTGTTTCTATTGTATAGAGTCACACTACAGAGACAAAAGGAAGTAAAGGTCCTTCAGACCTTTTATTAATTCGAGTTTGATATTAGATATCGAGAAAGGTCCATATCATTGTAGATAGAGAAGAGATTTAAAGTACTACGGAAAAGAAAAAAAAAGTAATACAAATTGTAATATATAGTGGTGGTTAGGAAAACATCATCTGTCCTAAATACTAGATTTATTTATCATCTAATACTGTCAAAGTCGGTTCTCGTTTACTAAAAACTGAGTCCGAGGTTTCGACTTCAGGTGTTGTATACTGACAGTGAGTCGACATCGTCATGGTGACTTTTACGCACTGAGCATTCACTATAGTGGTCTAAGAACTCCTTCTACGACAGAAAAAATATAACCAAAAAAAAAAAAAGGACTTTTAGTACCTCGGTTGTCTACTAAGTCTAAACAGGGAAGAGACTCAGTTGAACCTATGATAAACGATACAGGACTTAACACAGAGAGGGAAGACGTTTTGAGTATGTAACTACACGGTCGGGGATCATTCAGTCTTACACTGACACAAACCACTGTCCCAGAGAGGTCTCCATTAATTCAATGTTATACAAATAATTTAAGAGAGAATCTTCTTTGTCGGACCTCTGTAGAACTAGAACTTATAGATTAGAGGTCGTTACACTCTTTTATTTAAATACAACAAACTCGGTGGGTCAGACATCATGGAACAATACCGTCGGCCTCGTTTACTTATGTAACAAAATAGGAGGGTGTTTCCTTATTTTTAGCTTCGGAAGTTATAAAAGTATTAGGTCCAGTTTGGTATTAACCCATGTTAAACTAAACTTCTAAACTTTAGTCCATGTCTACCTCATGTCCCTTGCCTTACCGTCTTTAGAACAAATATCCACAGTCGACGTAGGAATCACTTAAAGACCTTCATAGATTTTGTACCAGTCGGAGCAAATGTCGAGAGAGGAGACTTAAGACGTCCCCATTCCATTACGATTATTTCCGCCTCCCCATAGTTTCCCTTCTAACAATGGACGTTTTGGGTTTCAGGTATCCAGAGGTAGTCAAGACTTCGTGGTGACAACCGATGTAGGAATTACCGAGGTTGAGTGGTTGACAGTAGAAGGTAAGTAGAAAACTTTAATGAAATTTAGGAACGTATACGAAAAGATTCGGGTGTCTACCATTCTCCCTCTCTCTGGAACTTTACACCCGTAGGATGGAGTCATAAGCATAGTTCTAGTGTAACTGTGTAGGAATGAAGGGTTCCTCTGTGTCTCCTCGTGTAGAACCGGGTCTCCTACAAACGTACCGTGTTTAGACGACTGTAGTGCCGACCTATTGTAAAGGTCGTAGGTTAAACTAGAATACTAGATCATTTCACTCTAACACCCGTCCCCACCAGTCCATCTCAATTACTCACCTTTAAATCTTGGTCCTTTACAACAAGGGACGTCTATTTGATTTTCTGTGTGTCAATAAAGGAAAATAAAAGGTGAAGGAAAATTTTTTTTTAGATATCATAAAGGAAAGACCTTTCCTTTATCTTTATAAATACGACCGCTGTAAGATAATAGTGGAAGTCTTAAACCACGTCTGTCTCGATAAGGTTTATAGAAGTTCGGAAAGACGTCTATCGGTTGGAACTATTACCTCCCAGATATAATTAAAAGAAGACTAGAGACGATTTGTCTATAGTACTATAAAAAGGGGTATATATACAATTTGGAGAAGTACTTCCTACGTACGAAAAGTTCCTTTTTTCATCTTACAATTTGGTGACTAAGTTCATATATCCAGAGTCCGTATATGTGTAGACTCGGTAAAACTACCTACCACACATGGAACAGTTACAGATGATACTACTACTGTCCTGGCTGTTCCACATCAAGTGGTCGATGGTGTAGAACCGACCTCCTGGCCCATTATACTTACCACCGGTACTTTTACGGTAGTGACAGCGGTGGTGAGTGGGGGTCATGGTACTGACCGACGAAAGACATTGACGAAAGAAGTAGTAAAATAGTCTCACTTCTTCGTCACCGGTGTCACACCCCAAACGGCGATGTAGGACTCTACCGAACCTCAGTACCTCTATGGTCTATGGTCATCAGAACCACAGTTTTCATGGTCGAGATACAATCGTTATCCTGGTACCCGTAGAGTGAATTAGAAAGAAGGGGGTTACCGGAGCAGAAAGTGTACACCCTTAAACCGGGTCTAAGAATCCAATATCCTATTCTCTACTATCCATTTTCACGAAACAGTTGAGACTTCGGGATATCTTCATATTCATTATTCATTGAACAAACGTGAAGGTTGTTTCAGAAGTCCCACGTTTACGTTTTTTTCACAGCTTAGAAAAAGTGCGAAACGAGGTGGCTCGGCAAGCACCGATAGAGATCTTTCCTGGACTAGTAAAAGAGTAAATAAACGTATCTGAAGAGTCCGAAGGGAACATCGAGCCATTTCTTAGACGAACGTGACACCCTCTGGTCCCAAGTTAAGGACCCAGCCCTTCTAGGGAACCTTTTCCCTTGCCGTTGGGTGAAGTCATAGAACGGACCTCTTAGGGTACCTTGAACTCTCCTTGAACCGTCCAATATATCAGGTATCCGAACGTTTCTCAGTCTATGTTGACTCACTGACTGTGAAAGTAAAAGTGACCGAAGAATGAGTATATTACAGTGACGTTGGTGTGAGTCTATGGTTCGGACTTGAGTTCTTGTAGTTGATATTAAGTTTTTGTCCAAAATAAGTTTATAACTAAATAAGTGAAAGAATCATACTAATTCAAGAACTACTTATATGAGTAAATATTCTATGTTTTACTGGAGTTACATCGGATAAAAGACTTTTATAGGATTTTTATATTGTGAAAACCGAAAGTTCTCTCAGAAGATGTTTCCTTTTCTTAATGGTCTTATGAAACACACTTAAAAAAAAGTTGAAAGAAAGGACAAGCTTTCGTTAGATCCAAGATGTAGAGTTATATTTCTACCACGAGAATTTTTTTTTTTGTTTTTTGATATTCAAATCAAAATCATACAAATGTCGGGTTCTTCCTTGAAACAGCGAATTTACACACAAAACACAATCAACGAGTCATCACAGACTGAGACCCTGGAGTACCTGACATGGGGTGGATCGAGGAGACAGGTACCCTTCTTATAATCTCACCCAACAGTAAAGGAGAAGGTCCCCTAGAAGGACTGGGTCCCTAGTCTGGGTCCAGAAGGTGTAACTTCCACCTAAGAAATGGTAAACTGTGTGGTCCCTTCGGACTTTGACAGACAAACCACTTACCATTCAGGAGTAGATGTAACATTCGTTAATCGGTCTGAACCACGTCAAACTTTTTGAATTCGTAATTGAATCGGAAAACGTTAACTCGAATCCTATGATGGTTAAACCAAACTTAAACCTTTGTGTAGTGAAAGGGTGTATTTCTTCGACAGAGAAATTGTCCATGTCATTTGAAGGATCCTCTTCCCTTTGTGACCCATAGTTCGGGACCTAACCCATAAAAGTAGAGACCTTTTAACATGGAGTTCAAAAAAAGATAAGATAGACAAGACAAGACAAAACCGGTACTGTTTTTGTTTTTGGTCTTCTGTCGGTACCGCACCACAACAGTAGACTTTTTGTTTTTCTTTGTCGTGGTACATTTTCAACTCTCAATACAAAATGAATTGTCTGTTTAGACTCCTGAATTCCTGCGTAGGAGAACATAGTGAGACTCTCTGTCGAGGTTTCTCCACGACCACCTCGGTCCTATATCTGCTCAAAAACGTTGTTTGTGGTCTATCAGTCTTGTAGTTTTCTAAAATTAAAAATCAACGAGTTAGACTAAGACGTTGGGACACCTGACATCGGACGGTCCGAGGAGACAGGTACCCTAAGAGGTCCGGTCTTATGACCTCACCCATCGGAAAGGGAAGAGGTCTCCTAGAAGGGTTGGGTCCCTAACTTTGGTCCAGAGGGTGTAATGTCTGCCTAAGAAATGGTCGACTCAGTGTTCCCTTCGGGTTCTTACGACTTCACCCATCGGATAGGGAAGAGGTCGTCTAGAAGGGATGGGTCCTTAGTTTGGTCCCAGAGGACGTAACGTCCACCCAAGAAATGGTTGACTCGATACTTCCTTCGGTAGGTTCCACTGGTTTTTGTCTGATCCCAAACACTCTCTGTACCAGTCCATCTCTCCCCTCACCCCGAGTACCTAAGACAAATGGACAGGAACTCTCCGGATGTCCTCGTAAACACTGGGTCCGAAAGGTTCAATCCGTGGTTCTTACTTATATTACATATATCTGGTTGTCTTCTTTCGTTTCTCGTTTAGAAGTAACATTAAGGTGTACAGAGGGTGTGACTTGAAAAGGACTAATTAAAAAAGAGTTTGTGTTTTGTTGCGGTATTTTACGAGAATGTTTACTATAACGGTTGTTACATTACAACGGAGTACCATTGCTAGGTCCAAGATAAAATTCTAAACTTGTAAGGTAGACGAGAGTAAGGTCGATTCACTTTCATATGATAGAGTACTCCCAAAGATAGTGTCAGTCTCGTCTTCCTTTCTATTGAGGTTTCTTACATTCGTCTGTGGAGATCTTTGAGTGTACACCCAAATCGGACGTGTAAAGTTTAGTCTGGGTCATCTCGGTAAGTCGGTTCTTGAAATAAGAGTAAAGTGCCGCTACTTCTTGAGAGATCGTAGTCCTCGGGACTTGAACCTTCGACTTTAAATACTTTTCATAGGTAATCTTCATTTTATACTCTTCAAGAAGATAATCTCACTCGACCTGGTAACTCTCTACCTGACTGGATGAGTCAAGATACAAGATAGACTCACACTAAGATCCGTGTTCCACGATTGTGTCGTCTCTCGTGTCGCCGAAACGGTATAATTCAACATAGGATGAAAAGAACTCTTCGAGAGAATTGCGACTTGAAGACCCTCGTCCAGGCCCGAGTCTGGAAGGGTGCCTCCCAGGGACCCAAAAAAACACTTTTCAGAGGTCAGGGAAGATTTAGGGACGTGTGGGGTCCTCTCCACTGGTAAAGATTCAAGGTTTAGAGGAAACATCAAGGGTCATAGGTGACTTCTACTTCGACCCACTGTATTTGGTCCAAAAAGTGAAATTAAAGGAGTAGAATCTTCAGTCTCAGCTTCTTGGATGGTGTACCCTGGTGACACTCCTAATTAACTATGTTCATTTAGTCTTCTAGTGAACTCACTAAGGAGTGTCTTTTTCAGTGGACCGGGATTTCAATGAAATACTGATTTGTTTGTGTACCATTTCTATAACTAAAATAAAAGTTAAGATAGTTATGAAGTGGTTAATGGGAAATTCCTAGTCATCAAACTCCTGAATTCTTTCGTAGTGTAAGTGGACCTTCCGAACAATTTTCTGTCCGACTATCCGGAGTAGAGACCTAGAAGACTAAAACTACCTTATACTCTTAAACGACGTCTACCACTGATGTCGGTACTTTAATTTTCTACAAGTGAGAAACCTTCCTTTCAATACTATTTGGATCTATCACATAATTTTTCGTCTCTGTAGTGAAATGACTGTTTACAGAAATATCCGTTCGATACCGAAAATGTCATCGGCACAACATACCTACACTCTGGACCCCGTATTTCTTTCGACTCGTGACTTCTTTACTACGAAAGTATGACACCACGATCTCTTCTGACAACTCTCGGGGAACCTAACGTTCAACTAGTTGGTCAGTTAGGATTTCCTTTAGTTAGGACTTATAAGTAACCTTCCTGACTACGACTTCGATTTCGAGGTTAGGAAACCGGTAGACTATGCTTCTCGGTTGAGTAACCTTTATGGGACTACGACCCTTTCTGACTCCCGTCCTCCTCTTCCCCTATTGTCTATTGTCAGGTTGAGTTACCTGAACTCAAACTCGTTTGAGGTCCTCTACCACTTCCTGTCCCTTCGGACCTCACGACGTCAAGTATCTCAGTACTCCTCAGCCTGTGTTATCGTTGACTTGTTATTGTGTGTCTTAAACGTAGGGGATGTATAAAATTCCCTTACGATTATAAGACTAGACTCCTGGTGTGTAACTACTGGTAATAATATCTGGTAATTGAAGTAATCTGTAAAAGAGACCATTCGTTTGAGGAAGTAAGATTAACCCTGTTCTAGTCCAATTTCACGAATTCAGATAAATACTAAGTAAAGTTTATTGTATAGTCTTAAATCTTCGCTATCGTATAAAAGATTCTGATAAAACATTCAATGAAAGAAACCCTTTAAGTCCTTTCTATTACTTCTGCATCTACACTTAAACTATAAATATCCGTAGTGGGTTAGTACAAGTTAAAACTCAATAGTTAACACGGTACAAGATACAGATGACAAAAATACAGGTTTTGGTTTTACTCCTCGACCCTGAGTGATACACGACCCTTAAACACTCCGGCACCTCGTCTACCATGTTAGTTCCCGATTTTCTGGAAAAGAAATGAAAGACACTTCACAATCGACATTGTAGAAGACTCTAGTACCCCTCTTTCTTATAGAGTAAGAGACCTACCGTTTCACTTTTAGGGGATCACAAGTGCGCTGAACCTCTCCTTCACTGACAAGCGAAGTGCTACACCTCTTCGTGTATCCCGTCCCTGTGTCTCGGGACTCGGACGGAAGGTAGTACAATGGGTGTCTCTTCCCTGTGTCTGTACGGTCTCTGTCAGAGATAACCTACGTCTACAGAGGGTTTCCCGTTCAAATAGGACAATTTACCGGTGGCGGTGTCGTCGACGAATACTTTAGTCCCCCTCTCACTCCAATCCTCCCAGTGTACAAGTCTGTGTATCACGTTTAGTAAAATGTTTGGAGTAATCCCGATTTCCTCTCGTACTACCTTTATCGGACGTATATTTTGGTCTGAGCGGTTAATCCGGTTGGTAGGGGGTGGGGGACCCTGGGATAAAGCCGTTTTATGTCCATGATTCTCTTAACTTCGGTAATGGGTCTGTAGGTTGTTTTCTCGAGAATCTAAGTTAGTTCCCGGACGGAAACGTCCGTCTGTATTGAAAATCTTTACCTTAACTTAGAGTAAGGGAAAAGTGTGTCCTACCCAAGTCGGAAGTACAAAATTCTACTGTAGACCGATTGTCAAGGATTTCTTACGAGAGGGTCGAAGGAGATTACAAAACGAAGTGAAAGAGTAAAAAGACCGACTTTTGGGTAAGTAGTGGTTAGTTTATGAATTCATTGTTACTGCGTATGTCGAGACTTTTCTTCTCGACTGTCTGTTTACAAAGGTCTTAAACTCCCGTATAGGTCACTAATATTTTGACTACCTTTACACGTACAAAAGACGACGACCGAACCTTTCTATTCCTACCATGGTCAGTCTCCTAACCTGGTGTCGGAGAGTAGAGGTACCTTTACGGTTGACTTCGTGACGTACACTAAAACTTTTGCACCATCATGGAAATACGAATTTAAGTAACCTCTTACTTTACGGGTCCTTTGAAGTTTGTTCTTCTTACTTCGAACCTCCTCTTATAGGACCCTCCCCTCCATTGGGTCCAATTTATGAGACCTACGTCGGTGTCTTTGTCAGGGTCAGTACGTCACTAATAAGAGGATTCTGGACAGAGAAATTTTGTGGCATTTCGGTTCCTCTTTCTACTCCTTCCAATCATATTTGTATGTCATCTACCTAGGTGATGGGTGTCAGTATGGTCGAAGTGTGTCCGTTAAGACCACAGGTAATTAGAAGGTTAATAGGAAAGATAAGTGGACATACCGGGAAGTATTGAAGGAAGAGTTGGACCTCGACCAAAGGGGTGTCTTCGGAAGGTTTCGGGTTTTATTCCCTTTCACGTGGGACCGGGGAGAGACTCGGGTGGTAGTATAAGTAATATAAAATAACGTCAAAAATCTAAAGAGTCTATAGACTTTCAAGGTACTTCCGTCCCCGGTGTCAAGGAGAAAGACTACAGCCCACATTATCGATTAAGTCTCCTCGTGTTTTCTTAAACGACTCTCTTCATGACTTCCTTACCTTCGAATCCACACTTGAACTCTGTGGAGAGTATCAATGTTTCCGGAAGTGTCGCCAGTTCCAACGGTGTCTTTAGTCTACGGACACGAGTACGATTCAGCGAAGTCAACATAGGGTGAGAAACGCTGGGGTACCTGACATCGGGCGGTCCCAGAAGATACGTACCTTAAGAGATCCGTTCTTGTGACCTCACATAACGATACGGGAGAAGGTCCCCTAGAAGGGTAGGGTCCCAAGTTTGGGTATAGAGAGAAAATGTAGAGAGTTTAATCTTATTAAACTCATATATATACAGACAGTCTCAAGAGACATCATTGTTTTGTTCAACCTCTCTATCTACCTGTCTATCTATCTATCTAGAAAACTCTCCCTTTTTCTCTTTTACTAAAATTTCTTGATCAACTTATTCTGACACTCCTGAACGTTCAGACTTTAGACATCCCTTCAGGGTATCCGACTATTGAGTCCGTCTAATAGATACAATGTCAAGACTTTGTTTTAAAGAGGAAGAGACCCTTTACAGGTACAAATAAGGATTCCGGAAGTCGACCAATCTGCTCCGGGTGGCTATGGTACCTTCCCTTAGACTTACATTTTCAGTTAACTAACGTTCACAATTAGTGTGGATGGTTTACGGAAGTGTCGCCGAGATTTGATCAAACTACGGTATGATCACCCACGGTATTGGAGTGGTTCAAGTGTGTACTTTAATTACACAGTAACTACGTAAAGTCCTTCTTGACAAATATTTACTTTCCCTTTATTTGTAACTCTCCTCTCATGGAACCTTAATTTTTGTTCTCTCGACACTAATGGGAGTTCGTACTTTACTGTCCCCCTCCCCTTCCGTCTTAGATCTATGTCTCTTGAAACACCTTCCCTACGGAATCAACCTGGACATTGGAATTTAGTTCCCTGGTCGCTGGACTCCTTCCTCGGTCTCTTTATTTATGGTGGAGTGATAGAGGGAGGGAGGTAAGAGGACGACATACAAGGATAACGGACTTGTGTTGACTTTTGGTGTCCGGTTCCCTCGGAACACTTGAACTTTTGTCGGGTAACAAAAACGACAACAAGTCAACGATTCAGGATAGACTGAGAAACACTGGGGTACCTGACGTTTTACGGTCCGAAGGAACAGGAAGTGATAGAGGGTGTCAAACGAGTTTGAGTATAGGGATCTCAGTCCCTACGGTGGGTTGATAGGGTAGGAGACAGTGAGACAGTGGGGTAAGAGGACTGGAGTTAGAAAGGGTCGTAGTCCCAAAGAGGTTACAGTCAAGAAACCTAGTCCACAGGTTTCATAACCTCGAAGTCGTAGTCAGAAGGTTACTTATAAGTCCCAACTAAAGTCAATTCCGACTGACCACACTAGAGGAACATCAAGTTCCCTGAGAGTTCTCAGAAGAGGTCGTTGTGTCAAGTTTTCGTAGACAAGAAGTCGTGAGTCGGAAGAAATACCAGGTTTCGTCGGGTACCCGTTGTCTTTTATAGTCGTTCCGGAACAAGTCGGTCGTGTCACTGTCTCGGTCTTTTATGATATGGGTAACACATTTAATTGTTCCTCAGACTAATATAGAGTCAAGAGACCTCGTACACACTTGTAATGTATGTTGTCTGACTCTATTTCCCTTGGGGTAGGACTTCTGAATCTGTTTTCTTTTTCAAGAAACTTTTCATAAATGACATTCACGACGTTCTTTTAAGACTTTTAGACTGTAGTTGATTAACTTCATACTTTTACTTCTTTTCCAGTCTTCCTCTCTCCTCTGACTACTCTTTCCTCATACTTCTGTACTTCTCGTCCATTTACATTGCCCCTTAATAAGGTACCCTCAAACGTTATCTTAGTGTTCCAATCTGAAAGATGACCTCCGTCGTTTTACGTCTTAACTGCTACAATTTCCATTTTTTAATATACCTTCTCTGGCACCCCTTCGACATGTCTTCGTTATTAGTTGTCGTATAAACTCTTTTTGTCGAAGGTACAAGTATGTAAAACAACTCCAACTTGAATTTTTACACTCCGATGTCTAAATTTTCAAAATGACACAAGATGCTTTTTAGGTGTGGTTCTCTGTAGATGTAGGACTGTCTTCAACACTTAAAGTTTTCACTTCTTTTTAAACAATTCGGATACATTATCCAGTCGTCAACAGACGATTGGACTTATTTACTTATCGGCAACAGAAACCATTAATTAGAGGAGACGTTGAGATTGACGTCAACTCTTCTAGTAGATATGAGCTTCTTCTGTTAACTCAGGACACGTGTTTCCTTCTATATATCGGACACGTACAATGGAACAGTTCAACGGGTTCTCTTTCTAAATTTGTAAGTCAACGAGTCTTTTACTGGGACCGTAAAACTTATTAAAGTCAAGTTACTCTCTACTTAGTTTTACATTAAGATTGTGTGGGTATATATATCAGATGAATCGTATTGAATACAATTGTATTCTATCGATCTTTGTTTTGACATAACGAAAGAGATTTGATCGAGTCCAATGTACACAGAGTAGAAAAATAGAGTAGGAAATATCTGTTGACCACCACCACCAAATCAGCGATTCAGTAACAGGCTGAGAACGTTGGAACACCCTGACATCGGAAGGTCCGAGGAGACAGGTGCCCTAAAGGATCCGTTCTTATGACCTCACCCAACGGTAAAGGAAGAGGTCCCCTAGAAGGACTGGGTCTGCAGCTTGTGCACAGAGGACGTGACCGTCCGTCTAAGGAATGGGGGTTCGGTGGTCCCTTCGGCAATATCTGTTGAGTCTTACCGTATTTTCTAAACAATTCCAAAGGGAAGGAGACACAAGTGGGGCCCGGATCTTAACTCTTCCAAGTCACAATAGTCTTACTAGACGTTAAACCCCCATTTTGAACTGGGACCTCACGAAGGAAACCTAGATTCAGTGAATCATTGTCATACAAAATATTAGTCGGCGTCGGGACCAACTCCTGTGGTCTTCACTTTTAGCAAAAATAAAAGACAGAAGGGAACGGTTGACACCGATGTATGACTTAATAAACCAGTCTGTTTTACAAACAAGCCCAAAAAGTTATTGTAACGTAGTTTTTGGGTTTACTTTAAAAACCGGTTAGGTTATAAACCCTGTGTCTCGATACTCATCCTAATTTCAAAATAAACAAAGGAAATAAGTATTCTTATTTCCACGGATTTGTTATTTTGGAGGTTAACGTAACGTTCAATGAACTCATTACCAAAAACCGAAGAAATTTTAAATGAACCTTCTATCGTCGTTAACCTCTAGAAACTAATCTTTGGGATTATTTAGGTGAGTCCCTGACTATAATCGACAAGGACTTATTAAGAGATGTTTACTGAGTATATCCTAGATATTTGCAGAGGAACGAGTACGAATTTTAGTCACACGTGTCATACCACAGGTGATACGAAGAAACCCTTGCGTACATTCTTAATTTCTAAAATTTTAAATTTTTTTTTTTTTTCGTATCTAATTCCAATGTTCTTTTATGTGGGTGTTATAATCGATTGTTGACATGTGAAAGTCTCAAACTCCATTCGTAAGACATTCGTAAATATTCAAAAAATGGAACCTGTAGATAGTTAAAATTCAGTCTTTTACAATTGTTTTTGAGTCGTATATATTATGTTATACAATATATAAAAACCTCTTCCTTTACCGTTGGGTGAGGTCATAAGAACGGTCCCTTTAGGGTACCTGTTTCCTAGGACCTCCCGATGTCAGGTACCCCAGGGTTTCTCAACCTGTGCTGATTCGTTGTTTCGTGTCGTGTCGTACAATATATGAAATCGTATTGATGTGTTTTTCTACCTTTCCTTTATTTAGTTTTACGATAGTTATACATCAAAATTCTACATCTTTATGTCCTTTAAATAAAAGAAGTATAAACATTATAAAATCTGTAAGACCTTTATTGGTACAAAATTTAGGTATCCCTGATTTCATTACTTTGTCTCTTCGTGAACTTGTTACCAAAGAGAAAGAGACCCCTTATTGACACACTCAAAGTGGTTTCTCAAAATAGTGAGTCCTTATTAAAATTTTTAGTACAAGCTGTGTTTCTTCATTATAAATATACTTCTAATAATATACAGTTAGAGATAGATCCGTAAATGTAAGAAACAGAATGAGATCGAGATTTTGGTAGAATCCTCTTCATAACAGTAATACTATTAGTAAAATGTCTACTCTTGTGATTCCGATTCCTTTCATTTTCCCTCAAACAGGTTATCGATCGTTTCTTACTTCAGTCGTAATTCTGGTTTTAGAGACCAGGTTCTCACTTTTTTATTTCTACTTTTACCTTAGGGAGGGTCGGTCCAGTCCTATGCGAGATACGTAGTACGTCTTAGAATTAAGGGGTTGACCTCAATCTTCGGCCCAGGGGAGGTCATCTTCTAGTCTCAGGTTTACTGAGCGGACGGTCCCTTCAGGGGTCCTAGGAAATGAATGTGGTCTAATTCAAGATCTTCCCGGGAGAAGGTCGAATCCGTATGGGATTTAGTGCTTGACGACTTAATAACGTGAAAGTGCACCCGAAAGGGACGTGTGACCGAGGAGTACACTTACTGGACGTGTGAGTCGGTGGGCCCGACTGGGAAAGGATAGTCACATTGCAAGTGGACCTTCTCTCTTCTCCCTTCCGCTCTTCCTCCTCCTCTTCCTCTCTCGTGGGTCCTGTCGTCTCGTCAGTCGTCGGAGAAAACTGGAGAATTACCTCCAGTCAGTAGGGTACTTCTCACTAGTCGAAACACCTGGGGAAGAAGAATCGACATGAGTAGGAACATTCAAATGTACATAAACGCTCTAATACAAATTTAATACAGAAAGACCGAACTGACTATTGGTTCTGTTGGTGTCACAAAGTAGATATAGGACTAAACAAATCGTGTCGGGGTCAAATACGAAAAAAAAAGGACCATATATATAAAATTTTAATACGTAATTTTTAAAAAATTGAATAATAACGACCATAACGACAATAGTAATAACCGTGAAAATAATAAATAATAATAAAAACCGTAAGAACGTGACACACCGTACGTCCTAGGATCAAGGGACTAACCCCTAACTTGAGACGGGGACGTAACCCTCGCACCTCAGGGTTGGTGATCAGCCGGTCCCTCCAGGGACCACATAAACGCAACATCCGTCTACGAAATGACAGACTCGGTGGTCCCTTCAGACGGATAAATAATTATAATTATCAGGGGATAAGTGAGAGTTTGTCTCGACCAAACCTGTTTCTTAATCCACTATGCGGATAAAATCAAATTGACGTAGGAGTGACGCTCTTATAGACCGTGTAAAACTCTCGAAAGATCTATACACAACTTACTTACTTACTTGTGTATGGTGATGTTAGACCTTTGGGTTCAACATTAAAGAGTAAAAGGGCCTCGATTCGTTCTCGAAAGGGAACCCTCCGAGACACCGCAATCATGAGTACTACCGTTCAACTTCTTTGGGTAGACAGGGGAACAGTGAAGAGTACAGTCAGTGCCGGGTAGGTCCCTCGATCTTTGTGAGTGCAATGTACTGAGATCCTTAAACTGGAATGTGTCAGTACCGTCCTCGTCCCTTCAAGTTCAGGTCCTCCCCTCTTTGTATCCTTTCCCTCAGTGGTTGCCAGTAAGACCCTCCGGTTCCCACAAATCAGTAATCACGCCTAGATGTCTCACCTAGTACTCTTTGCGACCCGACCTACTTCGGGTCCGACTTTAGTTCTTACGACCCTCTTTATAGTTATTGTCTATACGTCTACTGTGGTGGGAGTACCGTCTTTCACTTCTTCTTGATTTCTCGGAGAACAAGTTTCACTTTCTTCTCTCACTTTTTCAACCGAATTTCGAATTGTAAGTTTTTTGATTCTAGTACCACAGGCCAGGGTAGTAAAGTACCGTTTATCTACCCCTTTGTCACCTTTGTCACCGACTGAAATAAAACCCCCCGAGGTTTTAGTGACGTCTACCACTGACATCGGTACTTTAATTTTCTGTGAATGAGGAACCTTCCTTTCAATACTGGTTGCATCTGTCGTATAATTTTTTGTCTCTGTAATGAAATGGTTGTTTCCAGGTAAAGTAGGTCCGATACCAAAAAGGTCATCAGTACATACCTACACTCTCAACCTGATATTTCTTTCGACTCGTCACTTCTTAACTACAAAAACTTGACACCACAACCTCTTCTGAGAACTCTCAGGGAACCTGACGGTCCTCTAGGTTGGTTAGGTAGGATTTCCTCTAGTCAGGACTTACAAGTAACCTTCCTTACTATTACTTCCACTTTGAGGTTATGAAACCGGTGGACTACCCTTCTCGACTGAGTAAACTTTTCTGGGACTACGACCCTTTCTAACATCCACCCTCCTCTTCCCCTGTTGTCTCCTACTCAACCAACCTACCGTAGTGGTTGAGTTACCTCTACTCAAACTCATTTGAGACCCTCAACCATTACCTGTCCCTCCGGACAGTACGACGTCAGGTACTCCAATGTTTCTCGGCCCGTGTTGACTCACTGACTTGACTTGACTTGACTTGACTTGACTTGTCTCACCTTCCTCCAAGACCCTAGTACTGTTGTAGTCTTGTACTACCGACTGATAGTGACGACGGGAGGCAGTGAAGGAAGTAGAAACGGACTCATGTTGAGTACTAGTACGTCCCTTACCTTTAGACCCATTCATGTCCAAAACTGTTGGTTCAACTGTTTCGGGTTTGGTCGTACGAAAAGGAAACCGGGGAGACGAGTGTATTAACGTGATAAGAAAAATGGACTTCGTAAGTGTCCGAGACATCATAGGATTTCTGAAAAGGTTACTAGGACGTAAAAGAAGGACCCTCCTTTACGGATTCGGTGGAATGGTGTTAAGTCCCGAAAAAAGATTTTTAATTTCTTTATAAAGAAGGTCAGGAGACACATGACTAATGACCATAACGAAATATAATGTTCCCAATTAACTCCTTACCTGACTTTGAATCTTCTCGTTTTGAAAAGGACCTTTTTTTTTTTTGATAACTAAATACTAAAAACAACAACAAGTCCGCACATCAGTATAGGCTGAGAAACCTGGGTGCCTGACGTCGTGCGGTCCGAAGGGGTAGGAAGTAGTAGAAGGTCTCGAACGAGTTTGAGTACAGGTGCCACAACCACTACGGTAGGTTGGTAGAGTAGGAGACAGCAGGGGGAAGAGGAGGACATAAGTTAGAAAGAATTGTCGTCCCAGAAAGATTACTAAGTCGAGTAGGTTAGTTCACCGGTTCCATAACCTTAAAGTCGAAGTTATAGTCAGAAAGGTTACTTGTAAGTCCTGACTAGAGGAAATCCTACCTAACCAACCTAGAGGAACGTCAGGTTCCCTGAGAGTTCTCAGAAGAGGTCATGGTATCTAGTCTCGTAGTTAGAAAACCACGAGTCGAAAGAAATACCAGGTTGAGAATGTTGGTATGTACGGATGAACTTTTTGGTATCGAAACTGATTTGTCTTAAAACAACCGTTTCATTACAAAGACGAAAAATTATACGACAGATCCAACCAGTCTCGAAAAGAAGGTTCCTCGTTCACAGGAATTTAAAGTACCGACGTCAGTGGTAGACGTCACTAAAACCTCGGGTTCTTCTATTTTAGACAGTGACAAAGGTAACAAAGAGGTAGATAAACAGTACTTCACTACCCTGGTCTACTGTACTAGAATCAAAAGTTTTACAACTCAAAAAGTGAGAGCATAAAGTGAAAGTAGTTCTCCAAGAAATCAAGAAGAAGTGGGAGACGGTATTCTCACCACAATAGACGTATAGACTTCAATAACTATAAAGAGGGTCGTTAGTACTAAGGTCGAACACGAAGTAGGTCGGGTCACAAAGAGTACTACATGAGACGTTAAGTCAAGTCAAATTAAGTCAGTGAGTCGGCACAGAGTGAGAAAAGCTGGGGTACTTAACGTCGTGCGGTCCGGAGGGACAGGTAGTGGTTGAGGGCCTCAAGTGAGTCTGAGTGCAGGTAGCTCAGTCACTACGGTAGGTCGGTAGAGTAGGAGCCAGCAGGGGAAGAGGAGGACGGGGGTTAGGGAGGGTCGTAGTCTCCGAAAAAAGGTTACTCAGTTGAGAAGTGTACTCCACCGGTTTCATAACCTCAAAGTCGAAATCGTAGTAAGGAAATTTTCTTCAGGGTCCCAACTAGAGGAGGTCTTATCTGACCAACCTAGAGGAACGTCAGGTTCCCTGAGAGTTCTCAGAAGAGATTGTGGTGTCAAGTTTTCGTAGTTAAGAAGTCATGAGTCGAAAGAAGTGTCAGGTTGAGAGTGTAGGTATGTACTGGTGACCTTTTTGGTATCGGAACTGATCTGCCTGGAAACAACCGTTACATTACGAAGACAAAAAGTTATACGATAGATCCAACCAGTATTGAAAGGAAGGTTTCTCATTCACAGAAAATTAACGTACCGACGTCAGTGGTAGACGTCACTAAAACCTCGGGGGGTTTTATTTCAGACTGTGTCAAAGGTGACAAAGGAGTAGATAAAGGGTACTTTACTACCCTGGTCTACGGTACTAGAAGCAAAAGACTTACAACTCGAAATTCGGTTGAAAAAGTGAGAGGTGAAAGAGAAAGTAGTTCTCCAAAAAATCAAGGAGAAGTGAAAGACGGTATTCTCACCACAGTAGACGCATAGACGCCAATAACTATAAAGAGGGCCGTTAGAACTAAGGTCGAACACGAAGAAGGTAGGGTCGCAAAGAGTACTACATGAGACGCATATTCAATTTATTCGTCCCACTGCTATATATCGGAACTGCATGAGGAAAGGGTTAGAACTTAGTCTGGTAAAAAGGTATAGACTAAGACAATGAAGAACTAGATGTACGTCCAAAGAGTCTTCCGTCCATTTCACCAGACCATAAGGACAGAGAAAGTCTTAAAAGGTGTCAAAAAACACTAGGTGTATCAGTTTCCGAAATGACATCAGTTACTTCGTCTTCATCTACAAAAAGACCTTAAAAGAACGAGAAAGATACTAGGTTGTCTACAACCTTTTAACTAAAGAACAAGGAGACGGAAAAGATTTACACCGAACTTGTATATAGAACTTCAAGAACCAAGTGTATGATAACTTCTGAGTGAACCTCTTAAAACTCGTAATGAAACGATCACACACTTTACTCTCATTAACACACCATCAAACTTGTAAGAAACCGTAACGGAAAGAAACCCTAACCTTACTTTTGACTGTAAAAGGTCAGGACACCGGTGACGACTCAAAAGGTTTAAACGACCGTATAACTCACGTCTTGAAATTGTCGTAGTAGAAAATCCTAAACTTTATCGAGTCGGTCTTCAGGTAATGAAGTTGATCAAAACAAGTATCACTACGAAGAATCCCGGGTGAACTGAAACGTGAACTTCTACTGATCGAGGTCCACTCACTAGTGTTGTAGACCCAAAAGACCCAGTAATTATAGAAAAAACATATCAAGAAGACACATAAGAACGGTGAAGAAGAATTATAGAAGACGAATACAATCCAGGTATATCAAAGACAGGAAATAACACGGGTATAAACGGACTTTATAAGGGAACCATAAAGATTAAAAGAACTTCTCTAGAGATCGGAGAGGGTAAGATAACAAAAAGAGATAAAGAAACGTAACAAGTGAATCCTTCCGAAAGAATAGAGAGGAACGATAAGAAACCTTGTGACATAAGTCTACCCGTATAGAAAGGAAAAGAGGAAACGGAAAGTGAAGAGAAGAAAAGAGTCGACAAATATTCCGGAGGAGTCTGTATTGGAGTATATACGTCTACTGTGGTGGGAATACCGTCTTTCGTACCTTCTTGATTTCTTGGAGAACTACTTTCACTTTTTCCTCCCACTTTTTCAACCGAATTTCGAGTTGTAAGTCTTTTGATTCTAGTACCGTAGACCAGGGTAGTGAAGTACCGTTTATCTATCCCTTTGTCACCTTTGAGTTACATGTACTCAACCCATTTGAGGTCTTCAACCATTACTTGTCCCTCCGGACCACACGACGACAGGTACCCCAGCGTTTCACACCCTGTGTTGACTCGCTGACTTGACTCTGTTGGTAAAACGAAAAGTGTAAAAAAAACCCCCCTACTAAAAATAGTGGTAGAGGACATATTACAATACTTATAGGTAGATATTAAGAAGTCCTTGAGACGGACTTCTATAACTATAAAGTCTAGATTAGAAAATTTAGATAAACAGTGAAAGTGAAATATTAGTATTCGCTAGACTAAATCCAGTGTGGTCTTACCGAATCACCAAAAGGTATGCAAGAAGTTAAATTCAAACTTAAAACGTTATTCCTCAAGTACTAGACTCGGTGTCAGTCGAGGGACAGAACAAAAACGACTGACATATCTCGAAGAGGTAGAAACCGAGGTTTCTTATATTAGTCAGAATAAAGACTGGTAGACCTACTACCCCAATTTATAATACGAATATGACACTAAAGATACACAAAGACACTCGAAGGGACCCCACCCCCACTCCGTATTAATGGATATAACAACAGAAATAGTTATCCTTCCTTTTTCTTAAGGACTGAAAATTTTAGTCAAAGATTCACTTGAGTTTCGTGATTCGATAAAATAAAAATCCCTACTAGGTCAAGACCAAGTAGTTGTTTCTGGATCGTCTCGGTTTTATTTAAAATTTTTTTAATTTTTCTTTCTTCTTCTATATTTTTTGTACCCATATTAAATCTTGGCTGTTTCCACATCCTCAGTGTTAGCTCCGTGACACCAGACCTAAAGAAAACGCGACTATGACAGGACTTAGGGATCCTGAGTAATGACACTAGTACTAGGGAGACAGAGACAGAGAGACAAAAACAGAGAGAGAGAAAGAGAATATACGTACGTGCGTGTGTGTGTGTGTGTGTTAGTAAATCTATGAAGACGTTTCAGACTCTTGTCTCATTCTATAAATTGTTTGTGTCTAGCATGGTTCTTAATCGGTTAGAGTTACAACAACAAGTCAGTGAGTCAGCGATTCAGTACAGGTTGGGAAACACTGGGTTTCCTACCGTCGTACGGTCCGAAGGGACAGGAAGTGATAGAGGACGTCAAACGAGTCTGAGTGAGTGCAGGTAACTCAACCACTACGGTAGGTTGGTAGAGTAGGAGACAACCCGGAAGAGGAGGACGGAAGTCAGAAAGGGTCGTGGTCCCAGATTTACGACCGGTGGACATTTTCGGCAAACTCTCACGAGACGGAAATATTCCGGTGACTACTATGAAACTAAATGATATGACACAGACACACCTGGTGACATACGGTCGGTCAAGCTAACAGAATTGTCTGAGTGGGAACCAATTGGGTTTAAGTCCCACTGATATAAAGGTTTACATCCCTAAGTTACATCCTCTATCTGACTCCGTCACAGTTCTTGTACTGAGAACCACTTGGGAGATGTGTAGAGAGACAGAATGTCTTTGGAATAGACGAGAAGGGAATAGTATAGGTGAGAAACGATAGTATACAGAATTATTAGATACAGTGTAGAGAGAGACGATCCTGTATTTTGAGGAAATCGAGTCTTAAACATAGTCCAAAACAAAACAAAAAAAAAAGTTATAGATAGTATCCACAGAGCAACAGTACTTACGATTCAACGAAGTCAGTACAGGTCGAGAAATGTTGGGATACCTGAGATCCGGAGGTCCGAGGAGACAGGTACCCTAAGAGGTCCGTTCTTTTGACCTCACCCAACGGTACGGGAGGAGGTCCCCTAGAAGGGGTGGGTCCCGAGTTTGGGTGTAGAGAATTCATACGGATTTAATTGTTGTTCAAAATCCTGGAACTGCAATGAACTGTTTCAAGTTAAAGTAATGACAGAGACCGGTGAACACAGTACAAACGGGGCAATCAAACACCAAAAGAATATAAATTACCGTTAAAAGGCACTACCTCATGAATTCCTACTCACAGAAAGGACAAGTCAACGTCCTCTTATGACAACTACAGGTCCACATAATGAACTAATACACCCATTTCAGTGACTCAACGGTCACTCCTAAATCCACGTGTCATTCAGTTCCTCCTATTTCATAACGGTGACTCAGTCTGTGTGTACCGAAGTTTTGCGACGGTAAAGGACTCACACACTGAGACCCGACAAAGGAGTAAACGTTTCACATCTACTAGTACGGGTAGAAAACCTAACCGGTACCTCCTTTTTATTATATATACAATGTTTGAGTAGTGTGTGTCAAGTACGAGTCACATGGTACCGAAATCTTTTAAAAGATTTAAAGTCTCAGTTCTCTCATTGAAAGTTTTAGGGTCTCGAGGTATTCAACATTTACGCACATTTACTGATTTACACAATTATTCGTAGTACCCCCGTGTAAAGTGAGATTCTAGATTCTGTAATTCAACCTACCCAAGGTCTTTTGTTTCCTACGAACGCCATACATGTAAAGATTGAAAGATTACTACTGTAGTTCTTTCGTGTTGACACAGGAGAGTGTCGCACGTTTCCCGTGTACACCGGTTCTCACTCGTCACCGGTGGAACCTCACTAGGGAACTCAAATGATTCCGTTGTCCCTCGGTTCTACTACCGAAATGTAGGTAGGGAGGTGGGAGAAGTTCACGGACGACGTCGAAGGGCGATTGTTTGGTGGTCTCTCTACTCATCTTATCTACGGTAATCAACTCATAGGTCCTCCGGTTCTTAAGTTCCTCACACTCATATCGATGGTCCGTCATTTTAAGGTCTACTTTCGATTTCCAGGATCAGTGTACAGGAAACAGTAGAGAGACCCCGAGGACGTTTACATTCCGACTCGGTGTCGTCTCACACCTTTTTTCCTCTCTAGATCTTACTCCGAATATCAAGTACTTATTCGGAATGGTAGGCGATACAGGTAGAAAAGACATACCCTAGTTCTACCGTGGATTCCTATATGTTATCTTTTCTTAGAGAGATGGTATACCGAGTGACACGGAGTGTCCACACCAACAGAAGGGTTTCGGGGGAGGGCAACCGAACACGTACTTAGAAATGAAGTAGGAAGTGGGGAAGGAGGTACAATATCGAAACACTGTACAGCTGAACCGACCCGAGTTGACGACAGAGACCTTAAGGGAAAGATCTTACAAACACCGAGTCTACTCAAGTTCCCTCTAAAGAGTATTCTTAACCTCGTACCTACTTTTCGTCACCGGTAAAACATCGTATGTGTGTACAAGAGACGTCACAAGTTGGTTTGTGACGAGATTCACGAGATACTTTCCTAAAGAAAGGGGACAATTAATATAGGAGTTAGTCGACTGAAATACTGTTAGTTTTCCCTCTACTAGGACCCTCCCAGACGGAATTTGTCAAACTCCAGAAAGTACTCGGGTCTCCGACGTTTGTCGTCGTCTCAGACGTTAATTAATAAGGGGAAGGTGGACCTGGAAGAGAGAATTGACAGACGGACACTTGTTACTCGAGATTGGAGACAAGACGTCCAAGGAAGGACGAGGACTAGAAAGGAGGGACTGAAGGAAAGGACACCAGGAACCCGAGTAAATTGGATCGACGTGTCGACGTTTCCGTTAAGGTTTATACTTTAGGTATATCTTTTTGGTATGTAGGATAACCAAGACGAAGGCACTAACTTGGGACATGTTGGTACTAACTTGGTCATGTTAGGAGTTGGGAGTTGGAGTTGGTCATGTTGGGAGTTGGGAGTTGGGAGTAGTAGGTCAATAAGTGGTTTAGGGCAGTTAAGTCAAGAAGTAAGATTGAAAATGAACTTACAGTGACTTCTACTGTGACGGTAGACCCCTCCGGTGAAGGTTAAAAAGTGAAGAGGGTCACGATTACCTCCCAGTACACAAAGACACAAAAGGGCGTCGATGATGGTTCAGGTCTTATAACAGTCGAAAATAGTCTTCCTGATCTTGTCGAAGTGCTAGACGATGAGTCGGTTGGTGAGAATAGGTTGGATAAAAGAGGTATCTTTGGTCCCATTTGAAGGTACTTATGTTTATACTTTCACAGTCGGGATAACTTTCGGGAAGACACCAAAGGTTCACCCAGTTCAGGGCCTAGGAACTGAACAGAAATGTCGAAGATGCGATGGACCGAGGAATGGTGGTGAGACGAGAGGGATGTACGGTGCGATGTAAAAGCGGTGATGGTTCACCGGACTTTACAGGACGATTGTAAAGGATGTATCACCCGTTTGATTATCCGAGGGGTTCTACAATGTAAGATTCGGGGTCCTGGAGTCTCATAGAGTACAGTGTACCCTTTCACCTTAATTCCATCGACTGGAATTCCACCCCACTAGTAGGACGTAATAGTGTTCGTACGAATAACAACTTACTCCTTTCGTAGTCCCAGTCTCAAACTCTCTAAACTTCTCCAATATCACGACCGAAACTTCTACCTCCTTCCTCGGTATTTCTTCCTTGTTCCCAAAAGATCTTTGTTATTTTATAAGATTTTAACTTACTTTCAGATAATTAAAAATTAAAAAACTTAGTTTTACTAATGATAGATGATATGGAAATAAAAGTAATCACTTTCCTGGAAAATTACATAACAAAACTTTTGATAGTTCGAATGTCTTTTGAATGTTCTCCTTAGTTCCTTGAGGGTAAATGTGAAGTAGGTCAAGTAGTTATAATTTATTTAAAGAATATAAAAGAAGAAGTCAGTAACACAGACTGAGGAACACTGGGGTATCTGACGTCGTGTAGTCCGAAGGGTAGGAAGCGATAGAGGGTCTCAAACGAGTCTAAGTAAAGGTTACCCAGTCACTACGATAGATTGGTAGAGTAGGAGACGACGGGGGAAGAAGAAAACAGAAGTGAGAAAGGGTCGTAGTCCCAGAAAAGGTTACTCAGTCGAGAAGCGTCGTCTACGGGTTTCCTAACCTTAGACAGGTCACTTATAAGTCCCAATTAAAGGAAATCCTAATTGACCAAACTAGAGGAAAATCAGGTGCCCTGAGAGTTCGTATAAGAGGTCGTGGTGTTAAACTTTCGTAGTTAAGAAACCACGAGTCGGAAGAAATACCATATTGTGAGTGTAGACATGTACTGATGACCTTTTCGGTATCGAAACTGATATACTGTGTGTTTTACGTTTATCAATAATAAACTATGATGTATATTTTTTACAATTGTGTTTTTTAATCTTCCTCGTGTTCGAGTCCTATTTCGTTTTATAGAATGTAAGTTATTGAACTGTTATAGTAGGAATAGAAAAGGAACAAAATGAAACCTTTTCATAATGCCTCGTCAAGACCAGTTCGTGTACTAACATTTTAGGATGAATATACAGAAATACGAATGAAAGTTTACGAAGTAAAAGTGTCTTCTTAATATAAGACGTGATCTCAATTAAATAATTAGAACCAAGGAGTACTTTGGACTTGAAGAATCACAGGGGGTATTGTAAACGTACGTACGGGTAGTATGGACGATCTGGTATTCGAGAAATTCCTGTTCTCGGTAACAGAGTAGATGGTGTAGGAGACGAATCCACTATTAGACCTATCTTCTGTATGAGAAGTTTTTGTAGATATAGTACAATTTCTTTACCGTTCTTTTGACTAACTTTCTATCTTATATTTCAGGTAATTTTTTTTGGTTGAGAGAAACACACTTAGGATTTATGTCTTCGGTTTGAGTTTTCCATTGTTTATTTCGACGATACTTGTAAGTACATGTTCAGAAACATACGTGTATAGTAAAGTAAAGAGAACGCATTTACAACTCTTTAATCTTACCGTCTTACCATGTACAAAAGTATCATCGACATCGTAAAAATCAAGGGTGTTTGTCATGGGTCTTCAAAGTCTAGGAGGAGTAAGATCACTTGTGAACTGTGCCAGGTAGGCAGAATCGGTTAAGTTACACACACATCATCATCACAAAAGAGTAATACTAAAATTAGACATAATGAGATTACTGTTTACTGTCGTCCGAGCAAACGGCAGGTATATATAAGAAACCACTTTACAAACAATTTGGAAAAAAAAAAAAATGGTAAAAATAACTATAAAATTTAAATGAAAACTTAAAACTCTCAAGAATATAAAACCTGTGTTCTGAAATAGTCTAGACACGAAACATTTATGGAAGAGGGTTAGATACCCGTCGTCAACTAATGTTTTATTTGGAAAACCTTTAATATCCTAACAATACAAGGTTACCGCCACCAAACACTGACATACGTAAACACTTTTACACATCTAGATATGTGGATTTCCCGACTAACAATTATTATATATTTCATATAGAGTCAATTTTTTTTTATGATAGGAACATAGTTTTCGATATTCGGTCTCTTAAGACCCCTCTACCTCATCCTTCATGGTCGTTAGACTCAGGGGTGGATCTTTATATAAAGTAACCGTCTCTGAGGACTATATTTATGAAACCTTGACCCCTCGGTAACTTCAAAACGTTAAATTTCCCTCTCAGAACCTACTATGTAACACTAATTAAAGTCAGTTAAAGTTGAGAATCGAAACGTGGTGGTCGGGTAGGGTGTGAAGGGTACATAAAGACTTAGTTCAAACATGTGTAGGACGTCTTCCGTCCCACCCACTCCTACTGAGAGAAGAGATTTATAGTCACTAGACACAGACTAAGGACTAAGGGTCAAGATTAGTGTATACACGTCTTTTTTTCCTCCCGTCGGAAACGACGTTCTGGAGGGGGAGGTTAATTTTACAGAAGGTTCCCTCAATTCCCTGGTTTTAGAAATGGGATGAGAAGTATAAAGAGACAAGGTGGAAACCCTTGGTCTGTAATTTCTGTTCCTGTAAGTTTTCGTTATATATCCTCTTTAATCTTTCAGTGACCCGTATACGTCCTTTTCCGTGTCTAGGACTCTTGTGGACTTTTTGGAATTCAAAGATGGAGTACTGTTGGGAGTCCTGTCACCGTCAGATTTTGTAGACAAATTATTCTCTCTTTGTTTTGAATCGTTTAAGATCCCCTCCTCTTGATTGTTTCGTTCTCTTTGACAGTTGGGGTGAGGATTCGTATATAGGTTTCTTTTAAGATAAAACTTTTCTATGTATGTGGAGTTATAAGTATCGTCGTGATAAATGTTATCGGTTATGTATATTCGTTGGATTTCTAAGTTACTGTCTACTTATCTATCTCTACACCATATACATGCATGTGTCACCTTATGATGAGCCGGTATTTTTTCTTACTTTATTACGGTAGACGTCGTTGTACTTACCTGGATCTACAATAGTGTGATTCACTTCATCCAGTCTGTTTCTTTTTATAGTATACTATAGTGAATGGCACCTTGGAATTTTTTACTGTGTTTACTTGAATAAATAACTTGTCTTTTACTGTGTGTCTGTATCTTTAGTTTGAAAACCAAGTCAAGTCAAGTCAAGTCAGATCAAGTCAGAGAGTCAACACAGGCTGAGAAACACTGGGGTACTTAGCGTGGTGCGGTCCGGAGGGACAGGTAGTGGTTGAGGGCCTCAAGTGAGTCTGAGTGCAGGTAGTTCAGCCACTACGGTAGGTCGGTAGAGTAGAAGACAGCAGGGGAAGAGGAGGAGGGGGGTTAGGGAGAGTCGTAGTCTCAGAAAAGGTTACTCAGTTGAGAAGGGTGGTCCACCGGTTTCATGACCTCAAAGTCGAAGTCGTAGTAAGGAAGGTTTCTTTAGGGTCCCAACTAGAGGAAGTCTTACCTGAACAACCTAGAGGAACGTCAGGTTCCCTGAGAGTTCTCAGAAGAGGTTGTAGTGTCAAGTTTTCGTAGTTAAGAAGCCACGAGTCGGAAGAAGTGTCAGGTCGAGAGTGTAGGTATGTACTCGTGTCCTTTTTGGTATAGGAACTGATCTGCCTGGAATCAACCGTCTCATTACAGAGACGAAAACTTATATGATGGATCCAACCAGTATTGAAAAGAAGGTTCCTCGTTCGCAGAAAATTAAAGTACCGACGTCAGTGGTAGGCGTCACTAAAACGTCGAGGGGGTTTATTTCAGACTGTGACAAAGGTGACAAAGGGGTAGATAAAGGGTACTTCACTACCCTGGTCTACGGTACTAGAAACAAAAGACTTACAACTCGAAATTCGGTTGAAAAAGTGAGAGGAGAAAGTGAAAGTGGTTCTCCGAAAAATCAAGGAGAAGTGAAAGACGGTATTCCCACCACAGTAGACGTATAGACTCCTATAACTATAGAGAGGGCCGTTAGAACTAAGGTTGAACACAAAGAAGGTCAGGTCACAAAGAGTACTACATGAGACGTATCTTCAATTTATTCGTCCCACTGTTATATGTCGGAACTACCTAAGGAAAAGGATAAACCTTGGTCAGACAACAAGGTACAGGTCAAGATTGACAACGAAGGACTGGACGTATGTCTAAAGAGTTCTCCGTCCAGTCCACCAGACCATAAGGGTAGAAAAAGTCTTAAAAAGTGTCAAATAACACTAGGTGTGTCAGTTTCCGAAACCGCATCAGTTATTTCGTCTTTATCTACAAAAAGACCTTGAGAGAACGAAAAAACTAGTAGGTCGTCTACAACCGTTAAACTAGAGACCAAGGAGAGGGAAAAGATTTTGGTCGAACTTGTAGTCCCTCAAGTGCCAAGTGCATAACGACTTCGGACCGAACCTCTTAAAACTCGTAATGAAATGATCGTACACTCTACTCACGTTAACACGCCATCAAACTCGTAAGAAACCGTAACGGAAAGAAACACTAACCTTACTTTTGACTAGAAAAGGTTAGGACACCGGTGACGACTCCTTTCCCCTACCCTTATTTAGTTCCGTAAATAATAATCGTCTATGTTTGATGATATATATTTTATCTTATAATTGTTCCAGGAAGACATAACATACCCCTTTATATAAGTTATACAACATTATTTGATATTATCCTTTCTTAGATTCTTTCTTATATATATCTAGTGAAACGATATATGGTCATTCATCGTGTTATAACATTTATTCGATATGAAGTTAAATTATCTATATATATGTATATATAAATTAAATTTTGTATATATGTATACATTTATAATATATTGTCTACATATATAGTACACATACATTGGATATATGTATATATTTACATAATTTAACTTATCTATAATATTATATATATAAAAGATCTGGTTTCATAGATCGTCGACTTAGTTCTGTATAGATGGTGTGGTGTTGTATTAAATGAAGTAGTCTTTGAAAAGATGTTTTGGTAGTACCCTTTATACCTGAAGACCTTCACTTATATATTCAAATAGGGAATCATTACAAATTCTCAATTTTAAAAGACTCAGTGGGTACGGGAATATACTAATAAAAATTTGGTGGTGTCCCTGGATCAATATAAGAGGGGTGGTTCGTAGTAAGCTTGAACACAAATTACTCTACTTCAATTTTCTACAGTCACTTGTATGATTAAAAAATTTTAGAGTTTGCGTTCTTGTCCAAAATTTTGCAGTATACAATCAGAAGGAATCAAAGATTTGGTGACACATACGTGACCCTTACTAATAGGGTTTCAGGGATACTATTTATTTTAAGTTCTATCAAGGTGTTCATTCCTTAAATACTACCTTTTTATTAAAATCAGTAAACAAAAGAATAGGATCCGAAAAAGGTAGGTTTTTTCATATACCCCCATCTATACTTTTTCTTTTCTTTGTCCTCCGTATGAACGTTACAAATGTTTCGTTTTTTCTTTGCAATACAAAGGCATTTACTTCTTACAAAAAATGTCATAAAGTCTGAACCGTCCTGTAGACCACACCTACAATAGTTCTCGAAATCTTCGTTTAACTATTTAAGACGATAGTCAAGGGAATGAGACGGTGGTATACCTTTAGAAAAAGAAGAAAGGAAATAATATAAGTAATAACTAAACCCTCTCTGTTTTAGTTTAATTTGTAATGGAACACTTGACAAAGGATGGGTTGAAAAACTAATGGATTGTAATACCAGACAAAAAGCATACCTCTGAGTCAAGGACTCAAAGGAATTTATCCAAAGGTATGTAAGCCGACTTAGAACATATCTTTAGTCTTAAAATTTTTTATTCCTAGACCTTCTGAGGTATAACAACAGTTTGGTGAGATTAGATTAGACACGTTTGGTTTATTTTTAGAATAGTTCAACAAAACATCTATTGTTATGAAGACTAAGATTATAAATGTACACTTCTTCCTTGATCTTATTGGTTTTGTTTAAACTTTTACTTGTTTCAATATTGGGAGTGTGATGTGTTGAAGTTCTGTTGAATAATTCGGTGTAATTAGTTATGTCGTACTATAACCATTTCCGTACTTGGTGACTACCTCAGATCTTAGTCACTGTAGGGTCATTATTGTTTCAGTGGATGTCGTATTTAGAAACAAAGATTTACGACAAAAATTCATCACTTTTGGTCTTGAGGAACATCTTCATCGAATAAAACTCCCACTCCTTCCCTTTTATATTCTACTCAAACTTCGTAGAAAACCAGGTCTTCATTCCTTCACGAGTTTTTTCCTAACCTCGGACAGTTTTCCAGTGTGTTCGGTTGGATTTTTTCGAGGGTCATAGATTTTCACCTTGTTCAACTCATTGTTTCATTTATTACTACGTAACTTAATATTAGTTATCTTATGTGATTTGTAGGCACTCAGGTATTATTGTATTTATTTATCAACTTATTTATTTACTCTCTCATATCGAGAAGGTTCATTGTTTATGTCTTCACTATTACTCTTATCTGTATATAGTGTCATTTGTGACAATTCCGTTCTAGATTCTTGTTAACAATTTTAATTACCCGTTTTAGAACAACTTTTTGTTAATAAAAGAATCAGAGTTTAATAGAGGGGATTCTAGAAGTTATCAATGTCTTCCTTTTTGTCAATAATATTTTATGTCTTTGGACCGTCTGTTGTGGAATCGGTCACTGGTTCGAATCGTAGTGACTATTCTTCCGTACAAATGTAGTAAATGGCGGAACGGACCGTGTCGTGTGACTCTTCCCACGTGGAAGAGACGAGATGAGAACATTTTTTTTAAGGGTTTGAATTAGGCAAATACTTTTCTGTGATGTGATTAGGTTGAACACCCAATAAGACGTTTTACATACAGGGCATACGAAGTGTTCACGTTCTAGGACCTTCTGTCTCTCCCCCCTTGAGAGCGTCTGACCCTTTTACACCTGTGTACTAATGATTTGCGTCGCACCTCAGGACCTAATTCAGTACTCGGTCGTTTCTTGTACTCACTCCTCTGACTACTTTAGGTTAAGTCAGACATCGAGTCAAATTTTTTTTTTCCTTCCCAGGACACACACACACCACACACACACACATACACACACACACACACACATACACACACACATAAACAGACACGAGTTAGTACAGGTTAAGAAACGTTGGGATATCTAACGGACCTCTTAGGGGAACCTGTCTCCTCGGACCACCCGATGTCAGGTACCCCAGTGTTTCTCAACCCGTGTTGACATCGTTGAATTGTACGTGAGTGCGTTCGACATCGGGTGGTCCGAGGGAAAAGGTACCCTAAAGGGTCCGTTCTTATGACCTCACCCAACGGTAAAGGAAGAGGTCCCCTTGAAGGGTTGGGTCCCTAGTTTGGGTGTAGAGAGCGCAGAGGATGTAACCGTCCTCCTAAGAAGTGGTGAGAGGGTGAACCCTTCGGGTCACGCCCTAGAAATTATTTTAAAGGGATGAATGGTATTACGTTTGGAATTTTTTATCGTAAGGGGGTGGGGATCACCCGATGACACTTATAAGTGACGTAAATCCTTATTTCTTATTTCTTATTTATTCGTACACACTTATCTACGATTATTTAATTTCGAAGTCTTTCACAACGATTATGTGAGAGTCGGGTTTCTCCGTCGTAGTACATTGGTCTCATGAAAGTGTGAAGTAGTAGATAACTGAGCAAGAGATGAGAGTGACAGAGATTTAGATAACAAGAGACAAAGGAGGAGGGAAGACGAGACAAAAAAGGAGAAGGGAAAGGAGAGGAACTCGGAAGACGTAATACAATTCCGTAATATGTTTTCACTTCATATAACAATTCTTTGAGTATAATAGTTCAAAATATCGAAGAGATGAATTCGAAAATTTTTCAAAGAGAGAAAGTTTTATTTTTCGATTTCGACACAATTCCACCAACAAGAAGGTACATTTGGAATTTAACTATATCGTACACACTCCAATAACCGAGAACTATCTTTTACAAAAGGATAGAGACCGTTTTTCGAATCTTCAGGTAAGTCTTAATACAACAGTCTTATAGAAAAATACTCTATGAAACGTACGCACGCACACGTCAACGAGTCAACATAGGCTGAGTGACGTTGGGGTACCTGACATCGGACGATCCGAAGAGACAGGTACCCTAATAGGTCCGTTCTTATGACCTTACCCAATAGTAAAGAAGGAGGTTCCCTAGAAGGGTTGGCTCCTTAGCTTGGGTACGAAGGACACAGAGGACGTAACCGTCCGTCTAAGAAATGGTGATTCGGTGGACTCTTCGGGTACTCTGTGAAATCCATCTGTTTTTTCTCGTGTGTTTCTAAAATAAGAAATGGTAATACTTAGTTGGGTCAAAAATGGAAGAATAAGAATTGGGACGAATAAATTGAATATACGTCTCATGTAGTAGTTTTTGCGACCCGACCTTCTTCGTGTTCGACCTTAGTTCTAACGACCCTCTTTACAGTGATTAGAGTTTATACGTCTACTGTGGTGGGAATACCGTCTTTCACTTCTCCTTGATTTTTCGGAGAACTACTTTCACTTTTACCTCTCACTTTTCAACCGAATTTCGAGTTGTAAGTCTTTTGCTTCTAGTACCGTAGACCAGGGTAGTGAAGTACCCTTTATCTACCCCTTTGTCACCTTTGTCACCGTCTGAAATAAAAACCCCTGAGGTTTTAGTGACGTCTACCACTGACGTCGGTACTTTAATTTTCTGCGAATGAGGAACCTTCCTTTCAATACTGATTGGATCTATCGTATAAGTTTTCGTCTCGAAACGGTTGTTTCCAGGTAAATCAGTTCCGATACCAAAAAGGTCACCAGTACATACCTACACTCTCAACCTGACACTTCTTCCGACTCGCGACTTCTTAACTACGAAAACTTGACACCACAACCTCTTCTGAGAACTAACAGGGAACCTGACGTTCCTCTAGGTTGGTCAGGTAATACTTCCTCTAGTCAGGACCCTAAAGAAACTTTCCTTACTACGATTTCGACTTTGAGGTCATGAGACCGGTGGAGTACCCTTCTCAACTGAATAACTTTTTCTGAGACTGCGACCCTCCCTAATCCCCGTCCTCCTCTTCCCCTGCTGTCTCCTACTCTACCGACCTACCGTAGTGACTGAGTTACCTGCACTCAGACTCACTTGAGGCCCTCAACCACTACCTGTCCCTCCGGACCTCACGACGCTAAGTACCCCAGTGTTTCTCAACCTGTGCTGACTCCGTGACTTGACTTGACTTGACTAAGAATTTCATAATTAGTGAGTCAGTACAGGCTGAGAAACACTGGGGTACCTGATATCGGGTGGGCAGAGGAGACAGGTACCTTAAGAGGTCCGTTCTTGTGACCTCACCCAACTGTAAAGGAAGAGGTTTCCTAGAAGGACTGGGTCCCTAACTTTGGTTTAGAGGAAGTAACGTCCGTCTAAGAAATGTCAGACTCGGTAGTCCCTTCGGGGAGAATAAGCATTAGTAAGACGTTGACTTGTGTCATTTATTTACCAGTCTAATTTAAAATGTTCATTAAAGTTTTACACTATAAAGAAAAAACTTATCTTTTCGGGATTAAAAAGGAACGTTTTTTCTCAATCAGCTTAAGACGATGCAAACGAAAAGATAGTTATTAATGTGAAAATTCACAAAAAGATTTTTAACATAACTCACGACTATACATGTTTAATCCATCTACTCTCCACGAGATGTAATCGATGGGGTATTAAATATGGTTTTAATTAAAGTTCACTCCGAGTTCGTGAAAGGCTTAGACCGACAGTAGGGTTTACGGAAGTGACCCCCTACGTTTACAATAATGAAAAAAAAAAAAAAAAGTTAAACGACGACTATAGGATTCAGTTTAATGGAGATTAAATCGAGACTTTCTCAAACTAGTTTTCTCTAGGGTTTCTAGGTCCTCCTATAGTTAGATACAAGACTTTCACTTTAGTTTATATGGTAAAGAGTTTATATAATCATAATCCAAAGGATTTAGATAAGAAAGAAGTGAGAGGTTGGGACTGATGTAGACCGGGACCAGACTTCATTTACGGTTTATGTTCTTTTCTCTTACTTGAGGTCCACACACACATATTCTAACCACACGATCCAGGTCCTCGACCTCGTTATCCGCCACCCGACGGTCCTATCAGAAGATATAAATCTTATCGGACGACTAACTTTAAGGGGTCGATACACGGGTCGAGGGTTGGAATAAGAATAACACTCTGTTGGTTTTATCGGTCTGCAAACCCCCTTTGGGCATTGGTCTTTCTCTTCCTAGTCCTATGTTTTAAGACTGGGTACCTACTAAGTTCATTGATTTCCTGTTTAAATTTTAAAAAGATAATAACAACAAGTTGGAGATTCAGTACAGGTTGAGAACCGTTGGAGTACCTGACGTACGTCGTACGGTCGGATGGGACATGAAGTGACAAAGGACTTCAAACGAGTCCAAGTACAGGTAACTCAGTCACTGCGATAGACAGAACAGGAGTCCACGACAGCAGAAGAGGAGGACGGAAGTTAGAAAAGGTCGTGGTCCCAGAAAAGGTTACTCAACCGGGAAGCGTAGTCTACCGGTTTCTTAACCTCGAAGTCGAAGTCGTTACCGAAAGGGTACTTATGAGTTCCAACTAAAGAAACCCTAACTGACCAAACTAGAGGAACGACAGGTTCCCTGAGAGTACTCAGAAGAGGTCGTGGTGTTAAACTTTCGTAGGTAAGAAGTCAAGAATCAGAAGAAATACCAGGTTGAGAGTGTAAGCATGTACTGATGACTTGTTTTACTTAAGTCTCAAAGAGAGGGTTCGTTAAAAAGAATCTGCGACGTAGTATTACATGAGTTCGTTTTCTTATAATTTGATTTCTTCTTCAGTCGTACCTACTTTTATAATTAGATTGGGTCTTTTCATCACTTATTATCGGACAGACGTCGTCTCGATAGTCAAGTCCAATTTCGTGTATTTACTTTCTATTACTTTTCGAGGTCCCTCCTTCTATTAACATCTTGTTTATGTTTAACTTTATATTTCGGTCATTCAAAGTTTTTTTTAATTACTCATAAATCCCCTTTCAATACTGTATAATCCTGGTATCATTCCTCCCATATATAAAACGTGAGACGTTTCTTTCTTTCCGTTGATCTTGAGACCCTTTTAAATTTTTGGTTTTGGAACATATTCTTTCTTTACTTAGTATATATTTCAACTGGGTTTACGTATTAATCGTTAACCTTTCTTATTCTTTGTCTTAGATAAAACTGTACGAAGGAAGTAATTGGCCTTCTAATATCATAATGTCGACGTTATGATTATGTGTTACTATGACACTCGTTATAATTACAGTGGTTTATTATGTTTATAGACAAAAATTAGAAGTCTACGTTGTACACTCAATTAGTACCTTACGAATGGTTGCCAATGTCTTGTCTTACATTCGAGATAGTTAGAACTCGTACCATTCATGTCGACTCTCTTTACCCTTCCATCTACTCCCTTCTCTCTTCCTACTTACTCATCATGTCGACTATGAGAGTGAAATCTTCCACCTCTCGACTCTCTATGATTCCTTCGACGCACCATACCCTTTCCACATCTTCGACTTCAGTCTAACGGACTCAAGACCAGGTCGAAGTAGAAAATGACTTCTGTCCGTAGAGACGTTGGACGGACTTACAACTACAAGTGTTTACAAACTCTTAGTTTACTCCTCACACCGTCTAGGAGTCACTTCTACTGTGCGTCAAGAATATACTGTGGGTCATTTATACAGGGGACGTTGGACCCTGACAGAATTCTTACTACGCAAATTGAGAATGTCGTTCCTTGATCTTTTTCTGTAATAATTTATCTAACCTTGTCTTTTTTACTTTAGCGAGTCTTTGTTTAAAGTGGAACAGGGACCCTACGTTCGGTTTGGAGAGTCTGACTACGGGTCGCAACCGTCTTCGACTCTCAGAGACTTAATAGACACTGATGTCCAATGTGGAAGGAACATTTGACTCTTCAACTAATGGTTAATCTAATTTCGACTAGAAGGAGGGTGGAGGGTGTGAATGGAACACCTCAGAGTCGGAGTACTCTTGAGGTTCATTTTTTAATTTTTGAATGATTTGGGTCCATTTACACAATAAATGTGATTACTTTTTAAAACACTTATAAAAAAAAGTTTTACACCTGTCATGACCAAACTAACCCCCGAAGGGACCACCGAGTTTATCATTTCTTGAACGGACGTTACGTCGTCTAGACCCAAACTAGAGAGCCAGTCCTTCTAGAGTACCTCTTCCCTTACCAATGGGTGAGGTTATCAGAACGGACCTCTTAGGGTGCCTGTCTCCTCGGACCTCTCGATGTCAGGTACCCCAGTGTTTCTTAGTTTGTGGTGACTCACTGATTGTGAAAGTGAAAAGTACCAAACCAAATCCTCTTTGGTAGACAATACGACGACCAGAAACAAAATCTCAGATACTGTTTCGACATCGACCTTGAACTTTACTGGACGATTTATGGACAAGGGTCCTTGTTCGCACACGTTCTCTACCCACGAGAACCCCCGATAATAGAAAAACCACTATTGACACTTTTTCAGACAAAAAGAAATCTTTAAAGTCTCAAAGGAATCCCTTTCGTATCAAAGAATTTAGTATTTAATTTAGTCCTTTTTTTTAGGTGACTCCCATATGACGATTCAGTGAAGTCAGTACAGGTTGAGACACACTGGGGTATCTGCCGTCGGGTGGTTCGAGGGGGCAGGGACCCTAAGAGGTCCGTTCTTGTGACCTCACCCAACGGTAAAGGAAGAGGTTACGTACTTTCACTTTTCACTTTCACTTCAGCGAGTCAGCACAGGCTGAGAACCGCTGGGGTACCTGACGTCAGATGGTCCGAGGAGGCAGGTGCCCTAAAAGGTCCGTTCTCATGACCTCACTCCACGGTAACGGAAGAGGTTGACTCCCATATCTCCCCTCTTTAACAAGACTCAGAAGTCATATTTTCTTTTTTCCTTTCTTTGTCTCTACGTCCTTCTCTGACATGTTCAATTGGTTACTACTCCTTGTGTTTTTACTTGTTACTTCGAGTCTGAGAAGAGGACCGAAGATACCGAATCTTGGTAGACGTACTTTACCTGATTTTGGTAGTACTTCATTTCTTCTGTCATTCCCTTTCTCCTGAAGGTTCGCCTTTGGCAGTTTCCTTTGTACGAACGTATCATTGGAGACTACAAAAATGTTACGAGATGAAACAAGATTAAAGAAACCTTCCTTACTACGATTTCGACTTTGAGGTCATGAAACCGGTGGAGTACGCTTCTCAACTGAGTAACCTTTTCTGAAGTTACGACCCTCCCTAACCCCTGTCCTCCTCTTCCCCCGCTGTCTCCTACTCTACCGACCTACCGTAGTGACTGAACTACCTGTACTTAGACTCACTTGAGGCCCTCAACCACTACGCCACTACGCACGACGTTAGGTACCCTAGCGTTTCTCAGCCTGTGTCGACTCGCTGACTTGATTTGACTTGAAACAAGATTACATGTTGGAAAACGTAGGAGTAGGTGATGGTTCAAGACCCTTACACCGTTCCCTGAATTAAAGAGTCTATGGGGTAGACACTTTATCCCATTACAAACATGGCGACCTATAAAAACATTCCTATTGTACTTCTGTTTTAATTCTTTAGGTACACTTCGTAAATCGTTGTGTTACTAATCAGTCTTTTACAATTTCTCTTCCTCTTCTCACTTTTTCGACCGAATTTCGAGTTATAAGTCTTTTCATTCTAGTACCGTAGACCAGGGTAGTGAAGTACCGTTCATCTACCTCTTTGTCACCTTTGTCACAGTCTAAATAAAACCCCCCGAGGTTTTAGTGACTTCTACCTCTAACTTCGGTACTTTAATTTTCTACGAATGAGAAACCTTCCTTTCAACACTGGTTGGATCTATCGTATAAGTTTTCGGTCTCTGTAATGAAACTGTTGTTTCTAGGCGGATCAGTTCCGATACCAAAAAGGTCACCAGTATATACCTACACTCTCAACCTACCACTTCTTTCGACTCGTGACTTCTTAACTACGAAAACTTGATACTACAACCTCTTTTGAGAACTCTCAGGGAACCTGACGTTCCTCTAGGTTGGTCAGGTAGGATTTCTTCTAGTCAGGACCCACAAGTAACCTTCCTGACTACGACTTTGACTTTGAGGTTATGAAACCGGTGGACCACCCTTCTCAACTGAGTGACCTTTTCTGAGACTACGACCCTCCCTAACCCCCGTCCTCCTCTTCCCCTGCTGTCTCCTACTCTACCGACCTACCGTTGTAGCTGAGTTACCTGTNTCTGAGACTACGACCCTCCCTAACCCCCGTCCTCCTTTTCCCCTACTGTCTCCTACTCTACCGACCTACCGTTGTAGCTGAGTTACCTGTACCCAAACCCATCTGAGACCTTAAACCACTACCTGTCCCTCCGGACCTCACGACGTTAAGTACCAAGCGTTTTTAAGCCTGTACTGACTCACTGACTTGACTTGACTTTTTATAAATACAGAAATAATATAGGAACAATAAAAAGAAGTCACATATGGGACCACCGTAAAAACGGAAGAGTTAAATCTATTCATGTGACTACTAGTTTTTCCAATAGAACTAGTTTCAGTTTGTCGAAGGTTTCTCTTGAGCTTACACCCAAAGGATTAACACTCGAGGTACAAATAAATAGAGAAGGAGATGATATGGTTCCGATAAAAAGTTTCTTTCTTATACTAAAAATGTTTTTGAGTTTATTTACCTATATTTGTCAACAGTTGAAATAGGTCGACTATCAATTTTTCTAAAAGAGTCAATACGTATATAATAAAACACAGTATTTATTCTCTTACTTCATTGTCTCTGTAACTTAATTACAATTAAAGATGGAAATTGACCAAACAGTCGGTAAGGAGGGGATTTAATAATCTCCTAAAAACAAAACCATTATTACAAAGATTAAATTTGAAATACATCAATCATAGAATTAGCCTCTTCCGTTACCGTGGGGTGAGGTCATGAGAACGGAGCTTTTAGGGTACCCACCTCCTCGAACCATCCGAGGTTAGATACCGTAGTGATTCTCAGCCTGTGCTGACTCGCTGAAGTGAAAGTGAAAAGTGAAAGTACGTAACCTCTTCCTTTACCGTCGGGTGAGGTCACAAGAACGGACCTCTTAGGGTCCCTACCCCCTCGGACCGCCCGACGACAGATACCCCAGCGTGTTTCAGTCTGTGCTGATTTCACTGAATCGTCGTCGTCGTCGTCGTCATAGAATTATGACATATGTATGAATCCATGAGAATCATGTAATGAATATACGAATAAAAAAAAGTAATCATTTTATAATAAGAGATATATCAGAAGGAACCACCGAGTCTTCCATTTCACAGACAGTCGTTACATACTCTGGACCCAAACTAGGGACCCAACCCTTCTATGGGATCTTTCCCTTTACCGTTGGGTGAGGTCATGAGATCGGACCTTTTAGGGCACCCATCTCTTCGGACCATCGGACGTCAGGTACCCCAGCGTTTCTCATTCTGTACTGACTCGCTAAAGTGAAATAATAGACATACCACGATTGATGAAAAAATCTTCCCTGTCTTAAATGGAGGATCAGAGTCTGGTGTCTGACTTATTTTATTTAAGTTTTCCCAGTTTTTCATTTTATATTTGTATTTCCTAATTTGGTAAAAAAATTTTTTTTTTTCGTGTTTTATTCATTTAGTATGGTCAGAAGTAAATTCAAGTCAAGTCAAGTCAGCGAGTCAGCACAGGTTGAGACGTTGGGGTACTTAGTGTCGTGAGGTCCGGACGGACAGGTAGTAGTTGAGGACCTCAAGTGAGTCTGAATACAGGTAGCTCATCCACTACGGTAGGTTGGTAGAGTAGGAGACGGCGGGGGAAGAGGAGGACGGGGGTTAGGGAGGGTCGTAGTCTCATAAAAGGTTACTCAGTTGAGAAGGGTGGTCCACCGGTTTCATGACCTCAAAGTAGAAGTCGTAGTTAGGAAGGTTACTTGTGGGTACTGACTAGAGGAAATCCTACCTGACCAACCTAGAGGAACGTCAGGTTCCCTGTTAGTTCTCAGAAGAGGTTGTGGTGTCAAGTTTTCGTAGTTAAGAAGCCGTGAGTCGAAAGAAATATCAGGATGAGAGTGTAGGTATGCACTGGTGACCCTTTTGGTATCGGAACTGATCTACCTGGAAACAACAGTTTCATTACAGAGACGAAAACTTATATGATAGATCCAACCAGTATTGAAAGGAAGGTTTCTCATTCGTAGAAAATTAAAGTACCGACGTTAGAGGTAGACGTCACTAAAACCTCGGGGGGTTTTATTTCAGACTGTGACAAAGGTGACAAAAAGGAATATAAAGGGTACTTCACTACCCTGGTCTACGGTACTAGAATGAAAAGACTTACAACTCGAAATTCGGTTGAAAAAGTGAGAGGGGAAAACGAAAGTAGTTCTCCGAAAAATCAAAGAGAAGTGAAAGACGGTATTCCCACCACAGTAGACGTATAGACTCTAATAACTATAAAGAGGGCCGTTAGAACTAAGGTCGAACACGAAGATGGTCGGGTCACAAAGAGTACTACATGAGACATATATTCAATTTATTCGTCCCATTGTTATATATCGGAACTGTATGAGGAAAAGGGATAAACCTTGGTCAGACAACAAGGTACAGGTCAAGATTGACAACAAAGGACCGGATGTATGTCCAAAGAGTTCTCCGTTCAGTCCACTAGACCATATGGGTAGAGAAAGTCTTAAAAGGTGTCAAATAACACTAGGTGTGTCAGTTTCCGAAACCACATCAGTTGTTTCGTCTTTATCTACGAAAGGACCTTGAGAGAACGAAAAAACTAGTAGGTCGTCTACAACCGTTAAACTAGAGACCAAGGAGACAGAAAAGATTTTGCTCGAACTTGTAGACCTTAAAGTACCGAGTGCATAACGACTTCGGACCGAACCTCTTAAACCCCGTAATTAAATGATCGTACACTCTACTCACGATAACACGCCATCAAACTCGTAAGAAACCGTAACGGAACCGGACACCGGTGACGACTCAAAAGGTTTAAACGACCGTATAACTCACGTCGTGAAAGTGTCTTAGTAGAAAGTCCTAAACTTTATCGAGTTGACCTTACGGTAGTGAAGGAGATCGAAACAAGTATCACTACGAAAGATTCCGGGTGAACTGAAGTGTAAGGTCCTACAGACCGAGATCCACTAACTAGTGTAGTAGTGGACTCAGTACTTCTAGAAAAAACATGTCAAGAAGGTACATAAGAACGGGGGAGAAGAATTATAGAAAACGAAGACAATCCAGGTATGGTAAAGACAGGAAATAACTCGAGTAGAAACGTACTTTACAAGGGAACCACAGAGATTAAAAGAACTTCTCTAGATATCAGAAAGGGTAAAACAACAAAGGGAGATAAAGAAACGTAACTAGTGACTCCTTCCGAAAGAATAGAGAGGAATGAGAAGAAACCTTGAGACGTAAGTTTACGAATATAGAAAAGAAAAGAGGAAACGAAAAGCGAAGAGAAGAAAAGGCCTATAAACATTCCGGAGGAGTCTGTCGGTAAAAAGAAAAAACGTAAGAAAAAGGTACCCCTGTCAGAACTAGGGACAGAGAACATGTTACAGTACTTGGAGGCAGGTATCAAGTAGTCCGTGAGACAGAAAGTCTAGATCAGGGAATTTAGATAAAGAGTGAAGACGACATATTAGTATTCCCTAAACTAAATCCAGTATGGATTTAACAGATCACCAAAAGGGGTAAAAGAGGTTAAATTCAGACTTAAACCGTTATTCCTCAAGTATTAGACTCGGTGTCAGTCGAGGACCACAACAAAAACGACTGACACATCTCGAAGAGGTAGAAACCGACGTTTCTTATATTAGTTACACTAATCTTTTCATTTATGAAAGATTTGAATTTCGTTTTCTTCTTTAACGTTTCGTTTCTAGTAAGTAGATTTTTTTAACCAGAAAAAGAACTAAGTAAAAAGATATACTTTTAAATATTATAGTTACAGTTTTTCTGTCTTACTTATCCATCTTGTGTTTGATTTTTTATAACCGTTATGTTACTATGTTACGTAATTCAAAGACGTTGGTTATTCGTTCACTGTTTCTAATGTTATCCTTTTTACACATTCCCTCTAGTAACTGTCCACCTAAGAAATAGTAATCGTGGTGGACCTTCGGAGTGGATATATATATGCAAATGTATATATTTGTATGCAATATGTATATTTGTATACACGTATATGCATATATTGATACACATATATAGACGTATATTAATACACTAAACGAATGGTAAAGAAGGAGGTAACGGAATGAGATCAAAGGGGATAGACCCTCACACAAGGGACGGGGTGACTGAGACTGACCAACATATTCATCCAAATCAAATTACTTGAGGACGTTCCACACCACACTCGTCTGTTAAATTTATTCGAACGTACCAACTTGACTGGAGAGACGAAGACGATAATGTCTCTTTCCTTCTCTGTGACCCGTAAGTGGGTTGGGTCTTACTCTGGACTTGAATGGAGGAAAGATCTCGGTCCGGTCCACTTTGGTCGACTCGGATTTTTCTCTTTAAGGTCGGTGTAATAATTAGATATGGAAGTACTACTTCTCTTTTATTTACAGACAACAACATCAGACAAAACAATTCCTCATAATAATGACATTGTTGACCGAACATGTTTTACGGAATTTTTATGAAGTTACTATTATTGGAGATCCATCGTCTTAATACTTACTAAAAATAATAGAAGAAAAAACTGAAAAATTAAAATATAACCTTATATGGACTAATTGTTACAACATTGTTAAAAGTCACCTGTCGTTTCCCTGAGTCAAAATGTATATAATTATGTACATAGATAAGAGGCGATTCCCGAAGGGTCGACCGTAAGCACCATTTCTTGGACGGACTGTTACGATTATGAAACCGGTGGACTACATTTCTCGACTCAGTAACCTTTTCTGGTGCTACACCCCTTTCTAACTTCCGTCTTCCTCTTCGTCTTCTGTCTCCTACTCTACCAACTTACCGTAGTGGACGAGTTACCTGAACTCAAACTCGTTTGAGGACCTCTACCATTTCCTGTCCCTTCGGACCGGACGACGTTATATACCCCAGTGTTTCTCAGTTTGTGTTGAATCGTCGACTTGTTGTTGTCGTTAAGAGGGGGGTTTAAGGGAGGGTAAGTCCCCAGATGTACATGAGTAGTGATACAATTTTACCTATTGTTAGTTCAAGGATGACATATCGTGTCTCTTGAGGCGAGTCATAATGTACCGTCGGACGGAAACAAGAGAAGAAATATCAACAACCTACTGAAAATTTGATCACACGAAATGAAATAAGGGTAAAAATTTGTAAAGAAATCTATTTCGTTTACAAAATGTAAATACAATGTATAAACATAAATGTATATATGAACAGAATTTTAACAAAACTAAACCTTGAAAACTATAGTATATAATTAGTTACAAATAAGTCTGAATTAAAATTTAAGTTATACAAGGTATGGAATTTTACAGTCTTCAATTTATTAGAAGACCGAGTCTCTCAGTGAATCTAAAAAAACTTTTCGTTTAACTCCTTTAGTCACTTAGCATCTTAAGGAAGAACCCCTACACACTTAAAGAAGTTATACAATATTCTGACCGTACTATTCAACGAGTACCTCTAGGTCAACAATCTCGGTGTCGGAATGTCTTCTCAGTTAGAAGAAAATAAAATTGAATAGACCTTAGGACTTGAAATTAAATATTTCCTGACCTTGTATGGGTACCTATGCAAACAACTCGACACTATTTAGTACCGCTGGAAACTCTTGTGACCACGTCGGAAACTACTTCGTCGAGTTCCTTCTATCAAGTAGTTGTTCTATCATAATTCCTTGACAGGTCTTAGGTTTAAATAAGAAGTACAACGAAGACTCAATGACAGGGTTTCAGGGTACTCGTTCTTTCCGGTTCCGGTTAATGGAACTGTATGCCCTTCTCGTTCTGAATCGAAGGAGAGACGACAAATCGGAAAAGGAAAGTAGAGAAAGAAAGGACCCACTGTACCTGGATTCTGTTTGTGAATCCCACCAGGATACTTCTTCTGAATATTTTTGTATTTTGGGTAGGAAGATCGTAATGTTTTCAAAAAAGTACAACTGGAGAGGTCGTTCTGAGACTCTTGGTGATTTCCTATAATCCATTTTCCTCTTCTTTCTGGGACTTAGAGAACTGAGTAAATCCACAACTACTATTAAGGTTTAAAAAGAATAACAGTATCAAAAAGTCACGGAATAAAGTAGTGTTTATTAAAACCCGATTTTATTACATGTCTTCAGTTTTAAGACGTTGTGAAACGGACGAAACCGAGGGGGACCTGAGTTGTAAGAGGGGAATCTCCCGACGGATTTTCATCTATTATAACACTTAATGTCTTCTCGACCATCCGACCGTTATTACAGAACGACGAGTAACTCTCTTGAGAAGTTACCGGAAAGGACTTTATGTTCATCGAGTTTGACGTCTAACGGAGTACGTATAAACACCCGAGACTCTCTTCCATTACAGAGTTGATTTCTTGACATAAGTGGAATGACTAAAATTCTTCTGGTAACTAATGAATTTTTAATAAAAATTTTCATATCTCAAATTAATCGAAGGAGTGACTTTCATAAAGAAACCGACAACATACAGACTATAAAGAAAACATGGAAAAACGAAGAGAAAAAAAGAGAAAGACAAGTAGGAAGAGATCAAGTTAGAAGAAGAAAGCGGAAAAGGACTGAAAGAATCTGTTCAAGGTGATTATACAAAGAGAATTTTTGAGTTTACAACAAAATATTTTTCCTTCTTCTTTCCTTTCCTTCCCTTTCCATCCTATTTTCTTTCTTCCTTTTCTCCTTCCTTAAAAAAGATAATAGACGGGTATAAGTAAAGTTACAGATTTTATAAGGATCATGGTGCTTAGAGTCAACTAGGAGTATAAAGCTATACGTTTCACCTTTGAGTGAGACACTTCTCTTCTCTAAATATGTAACGATAAAATTCGGAGGAAATCGTCATGGAGGAGGAGTAATAACTACCTGTAATTTAACCATACTCTCGATTTATAATATCGGTGGAGTCCGTGTAAAACATTTGATACGGGTAGAACAGTAAATAGGTCTACGAGGACACTGAAGAAACACCTTATTCCTCGAATACTTGTCTTCGTTAAACTACATTCGACTACAGAAACTTTGAGTTTTCCACCAAGGACATCCTGACCACTCGACCATTTATAAATTGTCGATCGACAGACAAATTTTTCGGGATTAGAGCTACAAACGGTTAAAGGTTCCATATTCACAGGCGTGATACCGGTTGAAGTTCTACGATTGTATTACAGTGACTTGAGACACGACCCCTGTTTAGGTGTACCACCCTGAGCACTCGTCCATTCTCCGTCGAGGCCATAGGAAGGACGAATCGACGACAAGTCAGTGAGTCAGTACAGGCTGAACGCAGGTTGAGAAGCACTGGGGTACCTGACGTCGTACGGGTCTAGGGTGTAGGTAGTAGAGGGCCTCAAACGAGTTTGAGTACAGGTAACTTAACCACTACGACAGGTTGGTAGAGTAAGAGATATATGAGGAAGAGGAGGACGGGAATTAGAAAGAGTCGTAGTCCCAGAAAAGGTTGTTCAGCCGAGAAGTTTAGTCCACCGGTTTCATAACCTCAAAGTCGAAGTCGTAGTCAGGAAGGTTACTTATAAGTCCTAACTAAAGGGACTCCTAACTGACCAACCTAGAGGAGTGTCAGGTTCCCTGAGAGTTCTCAGAAGAGGTTGTGGTGTCAAGTTTTCGTTGTTAACAAACCACGGGTCGGAAGAAATACCAAGTTGAAAGTGTAGCATATACTGATGACCTTTTGGTATCGAAACTGATATACTTACAAGTAACCGTTTAAGAGGTCCCCTAGAAGGACTGGGTCCCCAACTTGACCCCAGAGGACGTAACGTCTGTCTAAGAAATTACAGACTTGGTGGTCCCTTCGGACGAGACACGAATCACCTTCCTAAATAATAATTGGGAAGATGGTGAACACCTACGGGACGTAGTTGGTAGAGTTCAAGGTGAAGATTATAGGTGAGAGAGTCGTAGGGGGTCAAGATAGACGGGACAATGAGGGAGACGGAAGGAACAGAAGGATGAAGAATCCCTTACATAACTCCGCTAGACTTTTGTAAGGTAGTTTGACGACGGGAACGTGTGTATAGTCGTAGGTGGAAGTGTCAGAGAAATGTAGGAGACTCATCTTACCGTAAGAGGAAGATTAGAATGTAAGTCCTTGGGTAGAGAAGTTCAGGGAAACGTCAATAAGAGTGGAAGAACCTGTAAATTAGGGAAAAGACGTAGGAAAGACAGAAGAGTCGTATGTTTATCCGAGTCCCGAACGAGGACTGGTACCAAAATCTTTCTTAGTAAATTAGGGTGAAGGAAGATCTAATAAGAAGGGTCATCAAAAGATAAGAGTCGGTTCGGAGAACTCTCATGACACCATCCGTCTTGAGATTCTACCGAGGATTTAAAGGGTTGACGACCACACGTGTGGGACACACTAGTGGTCCTAAACACTCGTACTGTCTAGAGTAAAGGTCCCAATCCAGTAGAATGTACCGTGTCAACTTAAATGTTTATCCTTCATAGGTCCACCTGGGAAGGATTAGTGCCCTCGAGAAATTTAGACTCAGATCTCCGGTCTCTTTTACTTCAGTCACTAAACTTCGTATTCTTCCTAAACTATATGATAACAATCGAGTTTTTACCTTCTCCGGTGAACTTTTCCTTGCACCATCGGAAATCCTCGAGTAGTACTGGTACAACAACGAGTAGTTGTTGTTCCTAGATGACATACCGTGTCCTTTGATACGAGTTATTAGACACTATCGGATATTCCCTTTTCTTAGACTTTTTCTTATACGTATATATATTGATACGTATACACATATATGTGTGTATGTATATATTTTGACTTAACGAGGGGACATGTGGACTTTGATTGTGTTGTGACGTTTAGTTGATATGAAGTTACTTTTAAAATTAAATTGATTTTACAATACTGTGTACTTACTCTTGTTTAAGTTGATTAAAAACATATTAAAAAGAAAGTAATATATGTACTACCTAAAACTAAAAGAATACAATACATTTTTATATTTGTATTTGGGTACGGAGGTATACCTAGACAGTTATAGTGTCAGGACTGTAACTCGAATCGTGACAGACCTGTCACCCTAGAACGGAAATTCCTCAAATGTCAGATCAGCCTTTTTAATCGTAAACATGGGTTTATTGATGGTACACTCCTTTTTCATTACACAGTGACGTTTACCTTTATTTAAAGGTATTAAAGTCTTTGTCAACATCTATGTGTATAGTCTCTTTCCTCAGTAATGAAGAAAGACCTTATTGGTGTCTTCAAAAAGAGTTGTCCCACCATGTACTAGGAACCAGACTACCCGTTTCACTGGATACGTCGTAAAAACGTAGTGGGTTCATCTTTTTGGTCCTATAGAGAAAGACAAAGATTTTGACATCAAGGGAGTGTTTCGTGGAACCTAGTCAAGTCAGGTCTTTTCTGAAGAAACCTTTAATCAATCATAAGAGTTTCCTTTTTTTTTTTTAACAAGTAGACCAAATTGGAATCTAATTGGTCAGGGACGTTTCATCTCTCCTGAGTGACAAAAGACCGCCATCCTAGATCGGAGAACTTCACTCCTTTACACCCACCTTGCCGGTGAGTGTATCCGGGTAGGGTCCTTCTTGTTCATTGAGTGAGAACCTCCAATCAACTCCCCGAAGGTTCTCTTCTTTTGCAAAAAGGTTTTGGAAAGCGGGTAGAGGGGAGTCCTTTATATGAAACCCATAAAACGAGGGTTAGTGAGGAGGGACTTTTCACTTTCACTTCAGGGAGTCAACACAGGTTGAGAAACCCTGGGGTACCTGACATCGGATGGTCCGAGGAAGTAGGTACCTTAAAAGGTCGTTCTCATGACCTCACCCAACGGTAAAGGAGGAGATCCTCTAGAAGGACTGGGTCCCTAACTTGGGACAGAGGGCGTAACGTCGGTCTGTGAAATGGCAGACTCGGTGGTGGCCCCTTTTATACGGTAACGATATAGTGGACATCTCGTAAAGTGCCGAGGAGTCGACAGTGACGTCTGGAGTTCCTTGGCCTCCGAATCCGTTGTCCTGTATCTTATCTCGCTCAGAATACCTCCTCCTCTCTCCACCTGAGTCCTTATCTAGTCTGGGGGTCCTGTGCGTACTTACACCTAACATCCCCCGTCTGTGTCGTCCGAAGAAATCCTCTCTTCGTCGACCTCTCCTCCTATGTCCTTCGTCGTAGACTTACCCTGGAAGCTGTCGACTCGTTATCTTCGAATCTTTCCATGGCTTAAGGAGGTTCCAGGGTGACACTGTTTAAAACCCGATACTCAAGTTTAATCCAGGAAAGAGAGAGAGAACGAAGGGAGACTAATATACTCCACGCAGTTTTGTCATAAAGAAAGATTCTAACATTCGAAGACTTAGTACTCTTTCCTAAGTCAGAATGGAATAGCAGGAACTGTCGGGCACCGTACATCCTCCACAATTATCTACAAACACCACGTCTTAAACAAAAAAGAATTAGTGTTTGTAAGATGAGGACAAATACGTTGAGATGTTTTGGACAGGACGGATACAAGTATATGAAAGAGAGAGAACCTTAGGTCTTCTTTACAAACTGAAAACTAAGGAATACGTGTTTCTTGGTTGGGTCAAACGGGAAGAAAAATCACTGGGAAAGACGGAAAAACTAACGACCACATCTGGTAGAGATGTACTTTCATTATCTTAAACGTAGTACATACACTCACGTACGATTCAACGAAGTCAGAATGAGAGACAGACATTCTGAGAGTCAGACTGACAGACGTTGGGACATCGGATGGTCCAGGCACATCGGGTGGTACCAAGTAGACAGGTATCCTAAGAGGTCTGTTCTTATAACATCACCTAACGGCAAAGGAGAAGGTCCCCTGGAAGGGTTGGATCCCTACCTTGGACTCAGAGGATGTAGAGGACGTAACCGTCCGCCCAAGAAATGGAGACGTGGTGGACCCCTTCGGTTCTTAAACGTAGTCACCGGGGTATATCTGGATGTGTGATCTTATGTAACTTCTCGATTTTTGATCTACGGTCTTGAGATCGAATCTCTCAGTAAAAATTAACCAGACGTTACCCCAAGTCTGTAGTTCTTTGTTTTTTAAAGGGGGTGAGGTCTACCAAAATTACATGTCGGTTCCACCTCTTGGCGACTATATTTAAAATAATTAAAAGGTTCTTCTTTATGTGGGAGGTTGGTTACGTTCTTAGTGTCCCTACCCCGGGTCCGTCGTCGTAAAAAATTTGAAAGGGGGTACTAGTATTGCACGTCGGCCCCAATTCTTAGAGACGTAGTTTTGTTATCAAGATCCGGTCATTGTGTATCTTCTTTGTACGTTTCGTTAAAAATTCTTACGTCTAGGTTTATCGTGGGAGTCGGATTTAGTCCAAAAAACCAAACGTCTCGATTAGTGAAGACAGTGGTGAGCACTGTCTCTTGGCTAACTTACCCTGCTCTAGTGCACACTGAACGAACGAACTTAAGGAGTGCGGGTTAATTTCCACCTCGTAGGGTGGTGTGTCTCAACGATGATATCGTCTGTTTTCTGTTTCCAGGGGTCTCTTCGAGAACGTTTCCTCTGACACCTCACAACTGTTCGTCTGCACCGGTTCTAACGTATGATCTACCCGAAGGCACGAAGGACAACCCCGATACGAATCACGACCCCAGACCCTCACTGCAGTGACGGAAGTCGCCTGGGTTCAAATATAGACGTGTATCAGCTAGGAGTTGTCGTGAACAACTTGATTATTTTGGTTATTTCCAAGGGACACTCGGACTTAGAGACGAAGAACCTACAAGTAGATCGTTGTCCTCAGAAATACCTTAAACAAGTTTTCTCAAATGACCATTATTTGTCTAGGTTAGTTGTCGAGGACCGATACTACTTAGAACTAGGACTGAAACCTGTTACAGACGACGATCACTGTTTACTTCTCCTACAGTCGAGAGTCACAGATAACATAGGACTTTGACATTTGGGTGAGTACAGTGTCCACCTTTTCTTTTCGTAATTTGGACGTTGTATATAGGTGAACCTTCTTCGTAGTGACAATGAAAAGTCATCGGACTGGAACGGGACACGACCATTTACTCTTGACGTTAAACAGACTACGTATTGATCAAGGACACCCCCGACGGTTCCACCGAGATCACCATTTCTTCGACGGACGGTTATCTCTTCTACATTCTCTGCACCCAAATTAGGGACCCATCCCTTCTCGGGGACCTCCTCCCGTATCATTGGGTGAGGTCATAAGAATGGACCTGTTAGAGTACCTATCTCCTCTGACCACCCGATGTTAGGTATCCCAACGTTTCTCAGCCTGTACTGTCTTCACTAAATCGTGTGCGCTCATTAGAGTCGTTTTACAGTTTCCCTCAAAACTCCGAAACAATCATAGTACCCACTTACTAGTCAGTACAGGTTGAGAAACGTTGGGATACCTGAGATCACAAGGTCCTAGGAGACACGCACCTTTAAAAGTCCGTTCTTATGATCTCACCCAGGGATGAGGTCCCTTGGAAGGGATAGGTCCCTAGTTTGGGTGTAGGAGACAGAAAGGACTTGACCGACCGTTTAAGAAATGGTGACGCGGTGAAACGTAGTGAAACCACTAATTTATTATAAGAGAGAAACCCATTATTTTGTAAAATACTCCGATCAACGGAGAGTGGAGTCCCTTTACATAAGGTTGGAAGACGGAGGAGAGGGATTGTATTACAACTGAGGAACCCATTTTTATGTTCCTCGAAGACAACTTACTCGATTGACGACCTTTATAATACCGACGTTCGACTTTCTTTACTCCACGCATGGTGTCTGGTGTATTTTGTTACTTTCGTTAAATTTCTGTTTTACACGTCTCATTGATCCTTGTTAAAACGTTATAGTTTTCGTATACTCACTGACGACGAAACCCACTGAGAGATATTTGGAACCGCAAACGGGTCGGACCGGACCCTCGGGAGGACCTACTCCGGGTCTGTCGATCGTGGAAGGTAACAGTTTTAGTCGGAAGGACCGGTCGGGTATCTCCCAGTTCCGTCGGTAGTCCTTGGTCTTGAAAGGTTATACCAGGTAAAGGACGACTAAGTCTTCTCCCCGTTTTCGTTTCTGTTAAACGTCGACTGATTCACCGGACACTAAACATAAAAAGGAAGACCAATCAAAGGGACAACACCGAAGGTACCACCGAGTCTACCATTCGTTAGACGGACGTTACACCCTCTGGGCCCAAACTAGGGACCCGACCTTTCAAGAGGAAGGACCTCTCCTCTTACCGAAGGTTTAGGACATAAAAACGGACCTCTTCAGGTGCCTGTCACCTCGGACCGTCCGGTGTCGGGTACCCCAGCGTTTCTCACCCTGGGCAGAACTCGTTTGTTGTGAAAGGTAAAAAGTCTAAGGGATGTCGAGAAAAAAAAAAAAAAAATTGATATCTAAAAAAAAATTAAAAAAAAAAAAAATGAAATAAAAAGAAATGTTATGACATAACCAAAACGGTATGTAACTGTACTTAGGTGGTGCCCACATGTACGCTAGGGTTTGTACTTGGGGGGAGGGTGGAGGGAGGGGAGGGTGAAGGGAGGGGTGTTGTAGGGAGACCCAGTAGGGGCACGAGGTCGGGGTTCGTACGAGGATGTCGAGAAAATTACTTTGCGAAACAACTCGTTAACGTGGTAGATACCCTCTTTTGTCAACATGACTAAGATGGGAATTGTAGCGGTTCTAATATTAAATGTGGTCTGTCACTAGAAGTACAGCCCCACCAAAACTAGGGGACCCTTGTAAAAACCGTTCCTGACCTCTGTAAAAAACAACAGTATTGACCCCAACGTTGACCGTACATTACCAATCTCCCGTCCCTATGACGATTTGAAAGACGTTAAGTGTCCTATGGGTGGAGGTATTATTTTTAAAAGGGTGGAAAAGGGGATTCCTGTTCCACCTTTTTAAGACGAACTCTTGTTCTCTTAGACATTTTGAATACCAATGTCTACCCAAGGGATCCGGTTTTTTTTTAATCAGAAACTAAATGTAGAAAAGTATAAGGGGTGGTGACGAAACAAAATGTAGAGGGGTGAAACGATACTCGGTACTTAAAAGTTTGAGAAAGTGTGATTCCATAATTACTGAATTATATAATTAGATGTAGATCCGATAAACTCTTTCCCTTAATCTCTCTCTCCCGTTATGAGGTCTGTTTCTTTACTTAAAGATTGTCATTTCAAAATCCCGGGTGAGAAACCCTGGGGTACCTGACACCGGGAGGTCCGAGGAGACAGGTACCTTAAGAGGTCCGTTCTTATGTCCCTGATTATGAAACCCAAGTTGAATGGAAACACCGACTAATTCATTTATTTTGAAATAGTGAAACACAAGTTTGGTAACATTACTACAATAGTAACATTTGCAGGAGTACCTAACTTGTGTTACGACTCTTTCTAAAACCGAAAGAACCGAAGAAGGGAGTTGGGTACGTTAAGTCATCCAGTGGCAAGGCAAATGATTCGCCTCGAAACGTCTTGATTTCTGAATCCCAGTCGAAGTCTATCTAAAAGGAAGACAGGAGTCTTTTCTTGTACAAGGGGATCTCAAATCCTATCTCGTCTAAAAATACTTTTATATCGGAACCTAGTCTGGAGGGACAGGAAACTCCTGAGACGTGACACCTGATACTTATTCCGAAACGTCGGAGTACGAAGTCCTGACAGTATTGGAGTCCACGAAACTCTGTGGGGACGTGGTAGCCCTCCTGAGAAACATGGTGGACGTCTAGGAAGACGATAGGGTGAGGTTCCTATGGGATAAGATCGATATAATCGTGTGTGTGTTTTTCTTTCCTATTCGGGTGATCGGATTTTTCTACTCGCGGAGAGAAGTAGTCGCACCCAAACAGAGATAAGAGGGAAGAGGTTATTGGGTCGTAATCTAAGTGGTTGGTTACTCATGGACGTCATCTGTCATACCCTTACGTCTCTACTTATACTCTTAGGGTGAGTTTCTCTACAGGTTCGTTCACGTAACAAGGGCGTAACGGACGGAGGTCTTGTAAGAAGGAGATACCGTACACCGGGACCAACAACGTCAAGTTCCATTTGTCCGAAGAAACTTTCAATGGACGGGTAGACAAACCAGTAATCGTTGGACACGCACGTACGAATCGTCAAGACAGTTCAGGTCGAGAAACGCTGGGGTCCCTGACATCGGGTGGTCCGAGGACACAGGTACCCTAAAAAACCAGTTCTTACGACCTTACCTATCGGTAAAGGGAAAGGTCCCCTAGAAGGGGTGGGTCCCTAACTTGAGTAACCGTCCGTTCAAGAAATGGTGATTCGGGGGACCCTTCGGAGTAATCGTTGTAGTCTGATTCATAATTACGATCCTTTAGTGGTTCTAGAACGGATCCAAAAGGTGAGTTATAGAACTAAAGATATGATACTGGCGTGGTTTGTCTCATACGTTACTCTTTATCATCGCGTAGGATTTTTAAAGACAATTTACTCATTACTAAATTATTGAAAGAAGAAGTTCACGGTAGTCATTCTTTAACATGTCAAAATACCCTTTGGAACTAAATAACCATGACTTCTAACGGAACCGTGTCGGTCAAACGGAGTATTAAACACCCTTTCTTTGTTCTAATTTTAAAAAAAAACTTCCCTTTTTTACTCAATTCTTTTTGACCGTTGTCCCGAACACGCTATAATTAGCATTAACTAGTTTCTTGTAGGGACGACCTAGATCCCGTGGAAATATATGAGACACGGGATTATTTTGATCACAGAGGGTTCATAGACTACAGACTAATAATAGAAATCAGTTTACCTAGACTACTCATCACTTCCAATTTTACTATAAGAGTCATTAATATTCTTTTATTCTATGTCTTTTAGTGTCTCGATGTGGATATTTGACTCTTTCCCCGGGCCAACAAGAGAAGAGTTCGTCCTGAACCACTCTACCAACCTCCTCACGCCCCACTACGCCCCTTCACTTATATTCACTACGTATTTAATTCATTTTAGGACTTTGTAAAGTAGTAGAATTAAGGTTTCTGTTTCTGAAAGGTCTCATAACTTGTGAATAATATCCTAGATTTATGTCTCTTGTCCCTGAGGCGACTACCACGTCTCCAATGCTGAGTCGCGAAAGTTACGGCCCCCGCACCCAAACTAGGGACTACCCCTTTGATTCTAAGGTATAAGGTCCCTGTTTTTATTTATTTATATCACTTCTTCTGTCGACTGGTCCTGAGATGAGGATTTTCTAGTTAAATGTCATCAAGTTGGACCCGAAGGGACCACTGAATCACCATTTTTAGGTGGACGGTTACGTCCTCTGAACTCAAACTAGGGACCCAGCCGTTCTAGAGGATCTCTTCCTTTACCGTCGGGTGAGATTATAAGAACGGACCCTTTACGGTACCTGACTCCTCTAACCCCGATGTCAGGTACCCTAGAGTTTACTCAACCTGTGTTGAACTGCTGTTTTATTGCTGTCATCAAGTTGTATCCTAATATCCCAAAGTTTTTCTACGTTACAGATTCGATATATGAGTTGTTATCAACACACATTGTTACAATAAACGATAAATTTTACCAGGATGTAAAACTACACGAACTTTTTATCAAACGAAGAAAAACGACACGTCTTTTTTACACAAGATTGTAATAATTATGATATAGACGTCTTCCGAATATAATGATTCTTATACATTAACGAAAACAATGGTTATTTAGTTCCAATTATCAATCCGTCAAACCCCGTTAACGAATCTAAAGAGTACAAGGTAAACTTTCATTTCAATAATTTAGTAGTGGGTAAACAATACTTAAATATTTCATGATGTCAAAGTCACTGTATGGCACACATGATGTTTGTGTTTTTCGGTTTAAAAGATGAGTCCGAGAAAGTTCTCAGTACACATACCAGTTCCTAGATTCTTTGACACCTGTTATAAAGACGTCCAAAATGTTATTAAAACTCCAATCTCCTTCCGTTTCTAGTAGACTAGTCGGGAGTGTTCTAGTTCCGTCGGTGTTCCTCGGTCTGAGAGATCTCGATAGGTAAAGGACGTCCATATTCGTGACACAGAAAAGAATTAATACAAATGAGATTACGTGGGTGATTCTCAAAAGACTTCTAAACTTCTGAACGAAAACGAGAAGTTAGTGATTTAGAACAGGTTGAGAAAAACTAGGGTACCTGACGTTGTACGGTTCAGGAGGGAAAGGAGGTGGTAGAGGACCTCAAATGAGTTTGAGTACAGGTAACTCAACCACTACGGTAGGTTGGTAGAGTAGGAGACAATGGGGGAAGAGAACGGGAGATAGAAAAGGTCGTAGTCCCAGAAAAGGTTACTCAACCGAGAAGTGTAGTCTACCGGTTTCAGAATCTCGAAGTCGAAGTCGTAGTCAGAAAGGTTACTTATAAGTCCCAACTAAAGGAAATCCTAACTAACCAAATTAGAAGAACGACAGGTTCCCTGAGAGTTCTTAGGAGGTCGTGATGTTGACAGGTAAGAGAAACCCCTGCCTAAATTGATGAATTTTTCTTTTTTTTGTCAACCCAAAAAAAAAAAAAGTGTAACTAGAGTTTATAAAGATAAAGTCAGTAATATTTACAGTTGTGACTAGGATTTGATGTGGTATTCCGGTCTAAAATTTTATACGTACACCCACACACACCGTTATGAGCGAAGAAGTCTCCGTTGGGAACGTTATTCACATCTGTCATCCCTTGACAGTAACGTGTACAACAGTGAGAAATGGAACGTCGAAAAGAGATACCCGATTTACTGATGTAAAAAAGGTAGTGAATCTTGGTTTAGAGGAGGCACACCAATTGAAATTATTGTCCAACCAAGGAGACAAGAGTTGTATTGAAGTCTACGTAAGTTTCGAACTGTAAGTCCTATTGTTGTTATTGGGTCACCAAAGACTAGATAATTCACCTCTGGAGGAGAAATTTAGTATAAAAATTAATTTGTTTTAAAGGAACCTGTTGAAGATACAAGACCTGTGACACGTGACACAACTTCCATGTTATTACTTGGCACTGTATATCGGAGACGACACCACTCTGTTGCAATCTACTTTTACGTGGTTGTCTGTAGTTAATGACGAACACCATTCACTTTGTCTTTGTTTGTTTTTTTGGTAATCCACGAAATTTATTCTTATTATTTCTCCCAAGACTAAATCTAAAAACTTCAGTCCTTTCAAAAGAGATTTCTTTCCTGTAACTTAGACTCTGTTTTTACTTATTCTAGTAACAACGGTAATACAGTCAATTATCTAGTACGACGACGACGACGACGATTCAACGAAGTCAGTACAGACTGAGACACGCTGGGGTATCTGCCGTCGGGTGGTCCGAGACGGCAGGGACCCTAAGAGGTCCGTTCTTGTGACCTCTTGACCTTTACCCAACGGTAAAGGAAGAGGTTTCGTACTTTCACTTTTCACTTTCACTTCAGCGACTCAGGACAGGTTGAGAAGCGCTGGGGTACCTGACGTCCGATGGTCCGAAGAGGTAGGTACCCTAAAAGGTCCGTTCTCATAACGTCACCCCACGGTAGCGGAATACAGTCAATTATCTAGTATGTCCGTCTAATTAAAACTTTCGTCGATATAGTTGTACACCTGAGTAAAACTGGAATATATGAGCATACAGTGAATACCCACTGTATTTATTTACAGTGGGTAAATGAATAAGAAGTTTTTTATAAATAACTCGTGGTAGTGGAATGTCATTTATTTATGTTTATATGTTTCTATGTACAAAATTTATGTACGATTTGAGTATACTCTGAGGGAGACAGACCTACCCGTATATCCGATTACATTAAGAACGAGAACTGAAAAGTTTTTCAAGAAGTCTGTTCGTCCCGTCATCTTCTATTTAATAAGGGAATTATTCGGAAAGGTCCTTAGAACGGGTCCTTCCTTCAGTTCGAGTGACCGACGATCAACAGTTTTAGAGGGAATGAGTAGAACAACGTTTAGTGTAATTATAAAGAGAGGAGAATTAGAGGAGTGTGAGTAAGGAAGTAACCAAATAAAGTGAAAACTAGAACCTTGAGATCTAGCTCCGTTGAAAAGACATTCAATCCCACAAAGGTGAAGGTCTGTTTTCCCGACGTTTCCAGACCACCTGGTCCATCTTTTCTCGTTGGGGAGGAGTCCCGACAGTGTCAGGGTGACGTCCTTACTGCCGGACGGGTGGTCGTCTCCCAACCAATATAAAGTCGGAAACGATTTGTGGGAGGAAGACGGCGGGAACACGAACCGAGACCGGGACTCCTCGTACCAAGTAAAAGGAGGGATATGGTGTTTCTAGTGTCTTTTACTAAATGGTAAAAGTAAACATTCGAGAAAGACATATCGTCAGACCTTGTGACCGAAACAGAATTCAAATTAAAAACGGGGAACCTTGTCCAGTAGACTAGTAAAGCTTAGACTGAAGATCACATACATATTACCCCTATAATTACTTATGAATGAGGTTTTCTTACAGACATTTCTGATGTACTCTAGTAAGTATATTTCGTGAATCGTGTTACGGACCTTGAAACATTCTTAGGTTATTTAGTATCGACAATAATGAAGACCAGGGACCTTCCGTTGGCAGACTCGGTTCTTTCGTCTTGTCGGTTTCAAAGTGAAAGTAAATAAGCATGTAGAATATAAAGTGAGGGTTGGATGACTGCTCCCAAAAGGTACAAATTTTATGTTTATTTGACCTTTCTTTTATCGGTGGCTCCTAACACTGTGTAAACAGTAGACACGAGTCAGTACAGGCTGAGAAACGTTGGAGTACCTGACATCGGGTGGTCCCAGGAAACGGGTACCCTAAGAGGTCTGCTCTTATGATCTCACCCAACGGCAAAGGATGAGGTCCCCTAGAAGGACGGGTTCCCTGACTTGGACACAGAGGGTGTAGAGGACTTAACGTCCACCCAAGAAAATGGTGACTCGGTGACCCCCTCAGGTGTAATACAGTGGGTCATTATATTACAATAATATGGTTCTTACGAGTTTGATCTTTAAGTGGGGAAGATACTAATAAGAGGAGATTTCTCTTAATTCTGTCGGTGACAAGGAATCACGTAAGTCCGGTGGTATTTTTTTCACAGTATCTCTCACCTAATATTTGTTGTCTTTAGATAAAGAGTGTCAAGACCTTCACCCCTTCAGGTTCTAGTTCTGTGGTCGTCTAGACGACAGAACAGACCTGGGCGCAGGACTAAGTATCTTCGGTAGAAGAGAGACAAGTGTGTGTCGTCTCCCCGTTCCCTCGAGAGACCTCGGGGAAAATATGCCCGTAATTAGAGTAAGTACTCCCGAGACGGAAGTACTGAATTAGTAGAGGGTTTCCTAGGTTGGAGGTTTATGGTAGTACAAATCCCAATCTACAATTGTGAAATTCTTAAATCCCATTCACTTTACAAGTCAGATATCATTGTTAAAATCAGGATAACCGTGTTAAGGATTAAGAACCCCTATATTTGAATGAAGGAGATAGAGGAAGGTAGAACCCCGATGTACGAGTTTTAAACTCAAAATCCTCAATGGGTTGGGAGAAGACCTCTTCCTTTACAGTTGGGTGAGGACATAAGAACGGACCTCTTAAAGTACCTGTCTTTAAAGTCCGACGTCAGGTACCCCAGTTTTTTCAGTCTGTGCTGACTCGCTGAAAGTGAGTGAGTGAGTGAGTTGGGAGAACTCGGGAAAGTGTAGGTTAAGAACATTACACTTACGTAGGTAGAGGAATTAAGATGTAGGGTGTGTACGGTCGGAAAGGGGGGGGGGGGTTAGAAAATTTTTAGAAGGTTTCGTTATATCTGTACAAGAAGTTACTAAGGGGGTTGAAAGAGGGAACGTTGCTTTAGGAGGAACAAGAAGTCTTAACTCCACTATCGTCGTTAAGAGGTTGAATGAAGAGGAGAAACCTTTTTTTTTTTAAAACATTTTTTCAACCAGTTCTTACATAGTTCTATAAAATGGACGTCGGGTTACTATGAGGTCGTCTACTAGTACCCTGACTTAGGGTTGTTTCTTAGAAAGAAACCGGGGTCAAATCACCGGACGCAAATACTTCTTTGTAGAAGGAAGGTAGATGAGTTCGATGGATACCAAACGACGTTATTATTATTAACATAATGAGAGAGGGAAATGAGGGTACTTAAAAGACTGTACGAAGGTAAAAACCAGAATATCTAGAGACTCCTTAATATATAAGAATTAAAAGAATCTGTACTAACAAAATCATNTACAAGAAGTTACTAAAGGGGTTGAAAGAGGGAACGTTGCTTTAAGAGGAACAAGAAGTCTTAACTCCACTATCGTCGTTAAGAGGTTGAATGAAGAGGAGAAACCTTTTTATTTTTTTTTTTAAACATTTTTTCAACCAGTTCTTACGTAGTTCTATAAAATGGACGTCGGGTTACTATGAGGTCGTCTACTAGTACCCTGACTTAGGGTTGTTTCTTAGAAAGAAACCGGGGTCAAATCACCGGACGCAAATACTTCTTTGTAGAAGGAAGGTAGATGAGTTCGATGGATACCAAACGACGTTATTATTATTAACATAATGAGAGAGGGAAATGAGGGTACTTAAAAGACTGTACGAAGGTAAAAACCAGAATATCTAGAGACTCCTTAATATATAAGAATTAAAAGAATCTGTACTAACAAAATCATCTTAAACTTGATTCAAAAACCCGGGTAGAAACGGAATTCTACCCATTTTATTTCCTGTCTTTGTCGTCTCTGGATCATTTGTGACTTCTCTAGTTCTTCTCTATCTTTCTTATGTGTCTTCTTGACATGTTTTCTCTAGATTTACTTGGCCTAATGACACTACCACAACAGTCAGTGGGCCTGGGTCTGTAAGACTTCACACTTCAGTTCACCCGGAATCCTTCGTGACGACAATTATTTCGCTCTCCTACGTTACCTTGAGGTCATCTCAATAATTTTGGGACTTCCTACTACCGTGGTTCCCCGATGCAAGTTATACAGTCGTTTAGACCTTCTGGGTCGTTGCCGGTGTCCTGACCTTTTTCAATTAGGAATAGAGTGAGGGGTTCTTCTCATTATGGTTTCTTACACGATTGGTAACCTGTTAACGTAAATAGAGGGAACGATCATTCCAGTACGAATTTTAGAACGTACGATCCGAAGTCGTAATACACTTGGTTCTTGAAAGTCTACAGGTTCTACCCAAATCTTTCCCGTCTCCCTGGTTTCTAGTTTAATGTACCACCTAGTATTTCTATCCCTTAAGGGGGTTTTTTTGTAGATGGAGACAAAGTAGCTGATGCGACTTCGGAAACACACCTAGCATTGTTTGACACCTTTCGAGAATTTCTTTACTCTTATGGTCTGATAGAATGGACAAAAGACTCTTTGGACATCCGCCTAGTTCTTTGTTGTCAATCTTGGGACACACCTTGTTGACTAACCAAGTTCTAACTCTTTCCTCAAGTTGTCCCGACAGACGACAGTGGGACAAACGAATTGGATATGCGACTCGTGTAGTACTCTTTACGGCCCGACTACTTAATGTTCGACCTTAGTTCTCTCCACCCTCTTTGCAATTGTTGGAGTCTACACACCTACTATGGTGAGATTACCGTCCTTCGATTCTCCTTGATTTCTCGGAGAACTATTCCCATTTTCTCGGCCAAATTTTGATTTACAATTTTTTTTTTTGATTCAAGTACCGTATGTCGGGGTAAGTCAAGTCAAGTCAAGTCAACGAGTCAGCACAGGCTGAGAAACGCTGGGGTACTTATCGTCGTGCGGTCCGGAGGGACAGGTAGTGGTAGAGGACCTCAAATGAGTTTGAGTACAGGTAGTTNTTCAAGTACCGTATGTCGGGGTAAGTCAAGTCAAGTCAAGTCAACGAGTCAGCACAGGCTGAGAAACACTGGGGTACTTATCGTCGTGCGGTCCGGAGGGACAGGTAGTGGTAGAGGACCTCAAATGAGTTTGAGTACAGGTAGTTCAGCCACTACGGTAGGTCGGTAGAGTAGGAGACAGTAGGGGAAGAGGAGGACGGGGGTTGGGGAGGGTCGTAGTCCCAGAAAAGGTTACTCAGTTGAGAAGTGTACTCCACCGGTTTCATAACCTCAAAGTCGAAATCGTAGTCAGGAAGGTTACTTATGGGTCCTGACTATAGGAAATCTTACCTGACCAACCTAGAGGAACGTCAGGTTCCCTGAGAGTTCTCAGAAGAGGTTGTGGTGTCAGGTTTTCGTAGTTAAGAAGCCGTGAGTCGAAAGAAACATGAGGTTGAGAGTGTAGGTATGTACTGGTGACCTTTTTGGTATCGAAATTGATCTGCCTGGAAACAACCGTTTCATTACGGAGACGAAAAATTATACGATAGATCCAACCAATATTGAAAGGAAGGTTCCTCATTCACAGAAAATTAAAGTACCGACGTTAGTGGTAAACGTCAGTAAAATCTAGGGGGTTTTTATTTCAGTCGGTGACAAAGGTGACAAAAAGGTAGATAAACGGTACTTTACTACCCTGGTCTACGGTACTAGAAGTAAAAGACTTACAACTCGAAATCCGGTTGAAAAAGTGAGAGGAGAAAGTGAAAGTAGTTCTCCGAAAAATCGAGGAGAAGTGAAAGACGGTATTCCCACCACAGTGGACGTATAGACTCTAATAACTATAAAGAGGACCGTTAGAACTAAGGTCAACACGAAGAAGGTCGGGGTAATGAAGTACCGTTTATCTTCTCCTTTTCACCTTCATCACTGTCTAAAGAAGAAGAACCCGAGATTCAAGTGACACCTACCACTGACGTCGGTACTTTAGTCTTGTACTAACGAAGAATCGTCCTTTCGCTACTGTCTGGATCTGTCAGATAACTTTTCGTCTCTATAATGAGACAGTTGTTTCCAGACATATCAGTTCCGATATCAGAAGGGTGACCAGTACATACCAACATTTCTTCCGTCTCACGGTTTCTTAACTACGAAAGCTTGACACACGATTTTCAGGGATCCTGTCGTTCCTCTAGTTTGGTCAGTTAGATTTCCCTTTATTTGGGACTTATGAGTAACCTTCCTGACTACGACTTCGACTTCGACTTCGACTTCGAGGTCATAAAACCAGTGGACTACACTTGTCGGTCGAGTGACCTTTTCAGGGACTACGACCCTTTCTAACTCTCGGTTTCCTCTTCTCCTGTAGTCTCCTACTTTGCCGACCTACCATAGTGATTACGTTACCTGTAATTGAACCCGTTTGAAGCCCTCTACCACACCCTGTCCCTCCGGACCGTACGACGTCAGGTATCTCAGCGTTTTACAGTGTGTATTAATCCGTTGACTTATTGTTGTCGTCGTTGTTGTTACGATTACCATTTATTGGGCGGACGGTGACGTCCTCTGTATTCTCTACCCCCAAGTTAGGGACCCGACCCTTCTAGGGGACCTCCTCCAGTACCGTTGGGTGAGGTCGTAAGAACGGTCCTCTTAGGGTACCCGCCCCCTCGGACCTCTCGATGTCAGATACCTGACCGTTTCTCAGTCTATACTGACTTTGTTGAATCATACGTGTCCATACTTTTTCTCGGATTATCCGAAAACATTCGTTTGGTATCCTTCATGTTCTCACGTACCTTAATTCTCAAGTCTACAGGTGTCTTGAAAAACCCAGAGTGGAGAAGGAGAAAGTCGTCACGACCGTAAGACATCACTTAAGAAACTGAACGACGAAGACCCTGATTTTAGGAATAAGGGGTCAACGGAAATTGACAGTCGGTAGAAGTCCTTAACGGAACATGGATTGTGTTCAAGTACGGATGAAAGGTCCCTTCGGGTGTAGGTTACTGACTATACACGTCATCATATTTCCGAACTAGAGAATATGATGAAGTCCTATTGAAACTTCTAGTTCGGAGGAAAGTCTCGAGTGGTACACCGGGGGGTTCAGGAAGTGACTCCCATATAAAGTCGAGTTGTAAAGGGTGACGAGTTAAGACGAAGAAAAGAAAAAAAGGGGTGATAACTGGGGTTCTCATGAAGGATTTTTTTTGATGTCGGTCGCTTAGAGAGAGAGTCATAGATGGGAAGTTATCGAAAGGTAGAAAGGTAGAAACTGTAGAAACTCCTCTTCCTGAAGATAAACGATTGAGACAACATTGTTTAGAACTTTTTCTGAGAGCAACTGGAAATTACAAGTAAACACACCGGACCTGACGGGAGAAACGGGGTCCGATGGTATGACCTATCGTGTCGAGACCTGGTAACACCGGACCGTAGACTATACACTAACCAGGTCGGACTCCATCCACAGGTGGGAATGTGGTCCCAGAGACCCGTCACTCTATTTTAATCTGTGGACGGAAAACCTAGAGCTCTCAACCTTATCTCCTAGACCAAAGTATTTGCTTCTCTCATCGTGTCTTTAACGTGACCGTTCTGGGTACCCTCGGACTATGAGAAGACGGAGAGAAACGTACGGAGACAAGACAACTTGTCTACCAGAGAGGGTAGTGGATTAAGGTTAGAACTCAGGGTTGTCTCGTACCCACTAGTGCAGGGACATAAGAGTTCAAGTACGAGAAACAATGACTCAGTGTATGACGGTGACTTTGTACAGTCGTGAACGAATAAAACAATAAGAAGTCTTCCATACGTTTAAGGTGGAAATAAAACGGGATCATTTCGTTATATGTATAAAAATTGAAGGAAAACCGTTACAAGAGGTTTTCAAACAGGATTGGGTCTGAATGATGTGTCTGAGTACAACCTAGTCCAGGTACAAATAAACATTTATATACGGGTAACCAATACTACACATCGGTTGTAATCCTTCCTGATCGAATGACGGACAACCAGGATGGACCCATTAATAATAACACTTAAGACTGGTCAGCGGGTTACAAATTGACTCAGTATAGAGTTTTTTAAAGGTTTATTTACACGGGTCCAGGATCCGTGTTAGGAAACTGATAGTGGTCCCCGTACTAATCCTTTCACCCGAACTCTCATAGGACTTATGACTTTCCCACGACAGGTGTGTTCCCTCAGTCGACTTCCGTCAAAGTCCTGACTCGGTCCGTAGTGTAAGAGACGTGTAAATCTGGAACTATACGACTAACACCAACAACAACAAATCAATGATTCAGTATAGACTGAGAACTCTGGGTACCTGATATCGGGCAGTCCGAGGAGACAGACACCCTAAAGAATCCGTTCTCATCACCTCACTCAACGGTAAAGGAAGAGATCTCCTGGAAGGGCTGGGTCCCTAACTTGCGTGTAGAGGACGTAACCGTTCACCTAAGAATTAGTGACTCAGTGGAACCTACCGGGACTATACGACTAACGAGGAAAGATATAAGTTTTCCTAGGGGTTTCGGGTTTCTCTAGTTCTGACCGGGATTTGGATTTACGTCCCCTTTATTTCAAAGTTAGAAGCACGTAGTAAAGTGGGTTACCTACATGAGACGGTCGAGTAGGAATAAGAAAGATGGGTAAACAGTTTCAGACGAGCAGATTTAGGGTGTATGACATGTAAGAATTATCTACAATGTAATAAATTTTCAATTTAAATAAAATCGACTAGAGTTTCCATATTTCGGCCTACACACAGAATAGAATCTTTAGACCCCTAAACGAAGACTTTAATATAACTTACTCTGACCAAGACTCCTTTTATTTTCTTTTTCTTTTACGGTGGGTTTTGAAATTTCGGGGGTTAGACGAAGACTATCCAATTAAAAAGTTATTATTATTTTGGTAATTTGTTGAGTGTAAATATTTCGAGAACAACATACAACTTCTAGTATCATTCATAAACGGTACATAAAAACGTAAAAGGGGAACTTTGTCAAGACACTCCACCCATCTAGAAAGTAAATCGAGGTAAAACGAAGACTCTTCAGTTTATTGAAAGGATTTGTGAAAGCTTGAGGGTCAATCAATTACCGTCCCTGTTCTTAACTTGAACTGAGGGTTATGTTCTCGTGAATTGGTGACTCAAGCTGAAGGAAAACCGGACGAGTCCCGTATACGAGCCAATGGTTGGAAACATTTCTTGACGTAATTTCCCGAAACAAGACACAAACCTTCTAAAAGTTAAGATAACTAGATTATTGAACAAGTAATTTCACCGGTTTTCAATAAAAGGTCCGACACACTTCTTCTGTTCTTCTCGTTCAGAGGAACTTACCCATCGACAAGTGTTTCAAATACAATATACAAACACAATACGAGTAACCTGGTACTGTTAATTTTACTTTATTTCTTTTTAAAGACAGTCTGAGAAAAAAGATGAGAAAAAACAAATAACCAAATTAAAAACTTAATGTTGTGTATGAATTTAGTCATTAAAATTATAAAATCCGACTATCTAAGGAAACCCTACCTATTTTCTATACTTTATAAACATATATTTTTGAGAATATAAGTACACGAATGTTTTCGATAGATTTAGAGTCTTCAAAATATCTTCGAGATTTTCACGGATAGACACCTCAGAACTCTCAGGTTCCCTGGGTGAAATTTATGAAGATTAAACTATTTTATTCGGGTTTAAACAGAGGACATAGGTTCCTATATGGTCTTTGCTCTCTGGGTTTTTCGTAGGAGAAGAGAGAGGTAGAGGACTCGAAAAGTCCTACTTTGAGTTCTTCGAGGTCGAGTAGGAGTCCCGGCGGTGCGACTCCGTGTGCTCGACCCGGGACCCGTTCCCACCCACCGGTTCCTCCGTTTGCCTTTGACGTAAAGGCAAACACAGAACGAACGACTGGCACTTGGGATCGTGACCTGACGTAGGTGGTTCTCATTCGTGGAAAGAACCAAACGTGTATCAACAAACGTATACCGGTCGGTGACAGGATGGACTGGTAGATGTGGGACCTGGGACTCCGTTGGTCTTTACGGTACTGAGACCTCTTTCCACGGAGTTAACATTTCAGTTTTTCGAGGAGTGTTTGTTTTGACTTAGTGAAACTCACACACACACTAGTCAACGAAGTCAGCAAAGACTGAGATAAGCTGGGGAACCTGACATCGGGCGGTCCGAGGAGACAGGCACCCTAAGACGTCTGTTCTTATGACCTCGCCCAACGATACGGGAGGAGGTCCCTTAAAAGGACTAGGTCCTTGACTTAGGTGTAGAGGACACAGAGGACGTAACGTCCACCTAAAAAAAAGGGTGACTGTGGACCCTTCGAGGACTTAGTGAAACGACATGGACTTTGATTGTGTCGTAATATTTAGTTGATATGAAGTTAAATTTTTAAAATTTGTGTGTTTTCAATTTAGTTTTACCTAATTTCTGGATTTATGTTTCGGACTTTGGTATTTTTAGGACCTTCTTTTGTGTCCTTTTTAGAGAAACTGTAACAAGAACCGTTATTCAAATATCAATACTGTGGATTTCGTGTTTGTCTTCGTTTTTATTTGTTCACCTTGATGTAGTTTGATTTTTCGAAGATGTGTCGTTTTCTTTGTTAGTCGTTTTACTTTTTCGTTAGATATCTTACTATTTTTTTAAAAGTTTGGTACATAAATTATTTCCGATTATGGGTTTTATATATTCCTTGTATATGTTGAGTTATCATTTTGGTTCGTTTATTAGATTAATTTTTACTCATTACTTTGACTTATCCATTAAAAGGTTTATTTTGGGTGTTTATCGGTTATCAACGTACTTTTCGACGAGTTGTAGTAATTAGTACTCCCTTTACGTTCGGTATTTCTCGATAGTGGAGTTGGATAATCTTATCGATGGTAGTTTTCCTGTTCTCTCTTCAGGATCATTCCCATACCTCTTTTTTTTTGTGAACATATGAAAACCACCCTTACTTTACACCATGTCGGTAATGCCTTTTAGTATACCTCAAAGGAGTTTAAATTTTTATCCTGATGGTAAACAACAACTAGTCACTGAGTCACCACAGGTTGTGAAATCCTGGGGTACCTGAAGTCGTACGGTCCGAAGGTACAGGAAGTAGCAGAGGACCTCGAACGGGTTTGAGTACAGGTAACTCAGCCACTACTGTCGGTTGGTAGTCCATTACGGGAGGAAACCCTAACCTTACTTTTGACTGCAAAAGGTCAGGACACCGGTGACGACTCAAAAGGTTTAAACGACCGTATAACTCACGTCGTGAAAGTGTCGTAATATAAAATCCTAAACTTTATCGAGTCGACCTTAAGGTAGTAGAGGTGATCGAAACAAGTATCACTACGAAGGATTCCGGGTGAACTGAAGTGTAAGGTCCTATAGACCGAGATCCGACTACTAGTGTGGTAGCACTAATATACCCAGTACTTCTAGAAAAAAAACATATCAAGAAGACACATAAGAACGGTGGAAAAGAATTATAAAAGACGAAGACAATCCAGGTATAGTAAAGACAGGAAATAACACGGGTTGAAACGTACTTTACAAGGAAACTATAGAAATGAAAAGAACTTCTCTAGAGATCAGAAAGGGTAAGACAACAAAGGGAGATAAGGAAACGTAACAAGTGAATCCTTCCGAAAGAGTAGAGAGGAACGATAAGAAACCTTGAAACATAAGTCTTCCCGTATAGAAAGGAAAAGAGGAAACGGAAAGTGAAGAGAAGAAAAGAGTCGATAAACATTTCGGAGGAGTCTGTTCGTAAAACGGAAAAACGTAAAGAAGAAGAACCCCTACCAAAACTAGTGACGGAGGACATGTGACGATACTTGGAGACAGATATGAAGAAGTCCGTGAGACCGATAGTCTAGATTAGGAAACTTAGATAAACAGTGAAGATGACCTACTAATTTGATAGTATGTTTGGTCGTTAAAATGTAAACCCATATATAGACTGCCTCCATTTTAGGAATAGAACTTATCTATCGGGGTGAATGGGATGGGGTACAAGTAATGTCGTGATAAGTCTTATCGGTTCTGCACCCTTACTTGAACTACTTCTTTTATACGTATATTTCTTTACATATGTATTTCCATATACATATTTCTATATACATGTATATGTATATATATATATATATGTGTGTGTGTCTTTCTATACATATGTGTTTCTACATACACAACTTCCACCAGTTTTATACGTTTCAAGGTCATTATTCATTCAAGACCCTTGACATTACATGTCGTACCACTGATAGCAATAGTTAGGACGGAACATATAAACTTTTAACGGTTCTGTCGTCCAGAGTTTCAAGAGTAGTACTCGTCTTCGAAATTACTCCACTACCTACAATTTATTTGAACACCATTAGTCAAGTCAGTGAGTCAACACAGACTGAGAAACACTGAGGTACCTGACGTCGTACGGTCCGAAGGATAGGTAGTGGTTTAGGGTCTCGAACGAGTTTGAGTACAGATAACTCAGTCACTACGGTAGGTTGGTAGAGTAGGAGACAGTAGGGGAAGAGGAGGATAGAAGTTAGTCCCAGAAAAGGCTACTCAGTCAAGAAGCATAGTCCACCGGTTTCATAACCTCAAAGTCGAAGTTGTAGTCAGGAAGGTTACTTATAAGTCCTGACTAAAGGAAATCTTAACTGACCAAACTAGAAGAACATCAGGTTCTATGAGAGTTCTCAGAAGAGGTTGTGGTGTCAAGTTTTCGCAGTTAAGAATCCGTGAGTCGAAAGAAATACCAGGTTGAGAGTCTAGGTATGTACTGATGACCTTTTTGGTCAAGGGTTATATACGTCTATGGTTTAATAATGTATCATCTGGAATTTGTAAATGTTACGACATAAAGTTAATATAGAGTCAATTTGCACTTATAAAATAACCTCATGTTAACGAAATGTTATACAATCAAGGACGGCATGTTATTCCTACTAGTCTATATTTAAATGTATATAGGAGAGGGAGAATTTAGAAGGAGGGTGGTCTTCGGGGAGTGGAGGGTGGGGAGATCCAGTCGTGTCTCGTGGTTCGACTCGAGGGACACAATGTGTCGTCGAAAAGTTGAACGATAGACAAAATGTGTACCATTACATGTACAGGTAGGAGGAGAGGGTCAAGTGGGGTGTGAGGGAAAGGGGAGCACGGGTGTACAGGTGAAAGATACAGACGTAGTGATAAGACTTTGACCTTCTAAAAATTTAGTTTTTTAAATTTGCGGAGACAAGTCGAACGAATATCGAAGGAGGGAGGGTTAGACTGTGAAATCCGGTCAACCGTAGACTTTGCAACGATTCAGGGATTTCGGTTGAAGGAACATAGGTCAGACGTGAGACGTGATCTCGTCGCAGTTCTACCAGTATATTATAAGAAAAATACTTAAATAGTAGTATCTGTGTTAAACGATTGTCAGTAAGAAATATTACACAAACGAAACCGGGCTTCGGAAATCTGAAAAGAAAGGGTGGCCGAATAAGTAGTGTTGAATATAGGTTCGTTATAAAAACATTACGTCAAAACATTACATTAAAGGAAGATTACTCAGTCTGACCTAAGGTAAAAGGTCGTCACCTTGGACGGACCACTTCTAAAAGTATAGATCTTACCACAATTATGTCAAGAGTTGTCTAAAGTAATCGATACTCTCACGGTTCCTAGACTAGACTCAGAAAGTAAATACAGTGTTTATAAAGACTTTGTGGATGAAACATAGTTCGTAACCTTTTGAGTCACCTCCTGTCTCCATTCTTATGGACTATTATAGGTAGTACCTTTTCGATAATATACCAGTTACACCAATGTGATCTATCTTTTCTGGGTCCCTGAACGACCATTTGGGAAGAGTTCTTCTCTATTCGGGACCTGGTGTATGTACAACCCTGAAATTGAGGAGACCAAACTGAACACATTGTTATCGAGATATAATTGTACTTCTCATTGGACCTACCAAATCTCTTTAGACGTATACCCGTTCTCTTTTTAGGTTTACCGGAGACTCCAGAGAAAGTTGGTATTATCGTAACTGTCGGTTCAGTTAGAAGACGTCAAAATAGTACGTAAGACACCTCCTTCTTTGACTTCCTCTGAATGAAAATAACTTAGATGAATAAATTCAATGTCTTAATTCTATACCCAATACAACTGTCGGACGGTTAAGTTCTGGAGACGAAGACTGGCTTATTCCTGGGACTTGATTCGGAGCCCCGCCACCTTGTCCTCCTCTCGTCACGGAAGGATTTCGTGGAATAAACTATAAGTGTAGAGTAAGGTAAAGACGAAGGGAACAGACCGGGGATCGGAGGCTAAACGGAAGGTACCAGAAGATCCGAAAACAAACAAACGGACAGGGAGGTCTCAGACTGGAAGACACGACAAAACAGTAGAGTGGAACGTGTTTCCTAACACTACTCTTTTTGTCGAAAAGACTCAACGACAGACTCGTAAAATATCATGCTGTTAGGAAGACTGTGGGTCTCATGACTGTAAACCTATTCCTGGACTCAAATCCTAGAGACGGGGTTCAAGGGTGAAACTAAAAGGACTCTGAAAAAAATCGAAATCAAGACAGAGACAAATAAAGACAGAGACTACCCAGAAACAACGACACACTCGAAACAAGAGTAAGACCCCTCACCCCCGATGAGAGATCGACGTCACTCGTCCGAAGAGTGACACCACCACCAAAGGGAACACCTCGTCACCGAGATCCGTGCACGAGGTCATCGACACCGTGTACCCAAGTCGACAACACCGAGGGTTCGAAGTCTCGTATCCGAGTTATCTACATCACGTGCCGGAATCGACGAGACTCCGTACACCCTACAAGGGTCTGGTCCCTAGTAACTTGGATACATAGGACGTAGCCGTCCATCTAAAAAAAAATGGTGACTTAGTGGTCCCTTAGGGACCCTGTGAAAAATTTTATTGGTGAATCTAGACTTGAGTACTTTTCACTCACTTGAGACGGGACCAGTGGAATATTCATCACCCACGAACGATGGGACGAGAGACAGCGGACACCTGACGGGAAGGGGGTCGAGTAAAAGGGTAAGGGCCTTAGATATTCATTATTTAGATTCATTATTTAGAATACTAAACTGAAGAAAACACACTTTCGTGACTTTGAGATGGAAGTCAGTTTTACCGGGGTCCCAAAGGTGGAGGAGTTTCACTCTCGTGTCTACGACTCCCTCGATGGACGGTTGAAGTAGACCACAGAACACGGGGAGTAAGTCGTCTAGTATTATACGTATATGAATTAAGTTATGTGTTCGACGTCTGGGGTCGTGTTCCCTCACAGAGAAAAAGAACTGAGACAGCCAGGAACCGTGATTAAAGGAGGTTTACGGAGAGGTTGAAAAGAGTGGTGAAGAGGTTCCTGTTATGGTCATCTGTCAGGGAGAGTAAGGGTCTTACACAGTACAGAAGGGACCTGGAATCCGAGTTTACAACCTATAGTACAAGACAATGTTTACTACTGGCATTACTGTTTTTGTGTGACGTAATTGACACTCACTACTAGGTAATCGACCCGCACCGACGTTTGAGATGAGAAAACCGGTAGAGGAAACTTTTGTCCTACCATGACTCACGGACAAGTGTAAATGAGAAGTAAGATACACTTTTATAGAAGTTCCATTCTGTCAGAAACTCTCGTCACTCTTTTGAATTACGCACTGGTAGGGTCATAGAAAACTCACTTGAAACTCTGACCTGGTCTCTAGGAAGAATTCTACCGAGGCACCTCTGTACAAGTAAAGTCAGAACCTCCTTTCTCCTTCAATAGTGTCACGTCGTCGGGAGGACCGTCAAGAACCACCCCACAAACAACTACAAGGGACTCCGGTCAAAGACACGGTTATTAGACAGTAAATCTGACAACCACTTAACAAGGTCTTGTCCAGTTCGATACGTGTGAATCGTAGTAAAAACTGACAAGTCCCGTCGGGTTGTTTTCCTTGTAAACGAGACCAGGTCCCTGTATCATGTTCCCTTTCCCCTCTACCTGTCTTCGTCCCTTCCTCTGGTTGTTGATTTTATCGAGTCATTTACTGGCATTACGTCGTAAGGTTTTTATAAGATGGTTCAATGTGAAACTTATTACTGATACAGACCTTTTCTCTTTTTAATTCCCGGTATTTTTACGAGGGCAGGACTACTTATCTACTTATCAATCTACCCTGAAACCTCCTAATCTCGTTGTTTACGTCAGTTAAAGGTAATATTAGAAAATAAACCTTAAAGTACATTAGGTAAACACAATAACAACCCAAAACCATGACTCTGTATATTATGTATGGGACTCCACATAAAATAATCACTTCTTTTATCCTTCTAAAAGTTATCTAGATTCTTTCCAAGTAGAAAAAGTTAACTTTCAAGGATACGAAAGGATACCTCTTCCGTTACCGTTGGGTGAGGTCATGAGAACGGACCTTTTAGGGTACCTGCTCATCGGACCATTTCTGAATCATAAACCCAGAGGGACTTCACTGAAAAAAAAAGTTTACTCATTCACATTGGTGGAAAAGAAAACCTATTTCTTACCCTTCCACTTTAAACTTTCTACAATTAAAAACATTATTTAGAGTACTAACTAACTTCAAATCTTCTTTTATTCTGTCTTTCATACTTTTCCATCAAATACGGGTTACTCCTCCCTAAAAATTTTTTAATCTTCTTCTTTATCTTGTTATTGTGGAACCTAAATATCTGACAAAATCGTAAATACTCTATGAAAAGAGTGACCCTACATCTGAAGAATTTTTATTCTTTGAACAGAATTAATTAGAAACTAAAGAGTCAAAAATCGTATTACAGATCGACTGGTATTCTTAAGTTATTCATAAATACTTATATGATTTCCTATCAACTTACTTTATTAAGTGATAACATAAATTAAAAACGATGTCAGGAAACTCGAAACTAAATATAAGACCTAAATATATACTTCTTTAGTTCTGTATGTCTTTCGTGTACTGAACAGGTTTTACTGTGTTCTGTCTTCATCTTGGTTTTAAGATCTACTTCAAAAGACAGAAACCGGTCTAAAATAAAAAAGAATTGTCTTTGGACACTTATATAATACCTGTCCATTCAATCAATCACAATCAACGAGTCAGTACAGACTGAGAAACTTTGGGGTACATGACGTCGGGTGATCCGAGGAGACAGGTACCCTGAGAGGTCCGTTCTTATGACCTCACCCAACGGTAAAGGAGGAGGTCCCATAGAAGGGTTGGGTCCCTAGCTTGGACGTACAAGACGTAACGTCCGTTTAAGAAATGGTAGACTCGATGGTCCCTTTGGACACTTTATACAATATCATGTATCGTTTCCCCTGAAATGTAACATTAATTCTAATACTTGGAGTTTTGTTTCTATAACAGGTTCTAATAGATCTACGTTCGATTGGTGTGTCCAGGAATTTTCGTCTCTCGAAGGAGGTCGACCTTACTCTCTAAAGTTGTCTTTCTTCCACCTCTCTAGATTTCGTGTTCTCCTTAAGTTAGGTGGCGACGACCTCTACTAGTGTACGTTACGTACCCTTTGTTACGTCTGTCGGGTGTCCTCCTTTCTGTCCGGGAGTCGACTGTCGGTCGTTCCTGTACTTCCAAAGTAGGAATATAAACGATTCTTGACTTAAACTGGTTGTTAAACCTACTCCAACCTCCCGAAGGGTCCACCGAGACCACCATTTTTAAGTGGACTGTCACGTCCTTTGTGTTCTATGAACCCAAGTTAGGGACCCAGTCTTTCTCGGTGACCTTGTCCTTTACTATGATATGAGGTCACAAGAACGGACCTGTCAAGGTACCCGTCTCCTCGGACCGCCCGATGTCCGGTACCTCGGTTTTCTCAACCTATGTTGACTTCACTGAATGTGTGTAAACTCACTCCAACCGTCAATTGGGTAGGGATCTTGGAGGTATCTTCTCAACTTATGACGGTACTGGAACTAAATTCGGAAACCTCTGGGATTCATCCCCTGAGTGACCTGAAACTGAAAATCTTTGACACTCTATTATTTACCTTTACAAAACTTCGGTTATAGAAACAGTGTTAAACAAGATTGTCGTTACTTCTGTAATAGCGATTAGTTTCAGTACAACGATTCAGGTTTCAGTTTCGAGTTCCTTCCGGTGAGACAGATAGTAAACCGAAACCGGTCAGAATTTACATTATGATGTCCTGTCGCTTTTTAACCTTGTGTATAAGATTCGAAGAGGTTACCTTGACTCCTCCTTCGTCTCGTAGTCAACAGATCTCCTTCAAATCAATTTTAATGACCCTGTACCCCTCCGATAATCTTTTTGTAAAGGGTTCTATGTCTTGTTTCTCCATAAATTAATTCAACAATTTGATCTTTTCAACAACTCACTAAAACTCAGTAACTGGACTTTGACCCCCACCCTACCGAAAATATAAAAAGGTTCTTTGTTTCCCGAAGGGATTATCTAGTCAATCATTTCTTAGGTGGACGTAACGTCCTCTGGATCAAGTCAAGGACCCATTCCTTCTAGGTGACCTCTTCCTTATCCGATGGGTGAGGTCACAAGAACCCAAAGGGAACACTGAGTCGACCATTTAGACGGACGTTACTCCCTTTGGACCCACCAACCCTTCTTTCCTTTCCGATGGATGAGGTCATAAGACCGGACCTTTTAAGGTACTTGACATATCATGTACCCCAACGTTTCTCAACCTGTACTGACTCGTTGAAAGTGAAAAGTGAAAGTTCTTCTTTTCCTAACAAATCTCACACCACCCCTTTTCTTTAATTGTGACACGCTAATTATACGACCCACCTTAAGTGTTGATTCAGAGGTAGTCAAAAGTAGAAACACATGCGACGACGACGACGACGACGATTCAGCGAAGTCAGGACAGGCTGAGACACGCTGGGGTATCTATCGTCGGGTGGTCCGAGGGGTAGGGACCCTAAGAGGTCCGTTCTTGTAACCTCACCCAACGGTAAAGGAAGAGGTTACGTACTTTCACTTTGCACTTTCACTTCAGCGAGTCACAGGTTGAGAATCACTGGGGTACCTGACGTCGGATGGTCCGAGGAGACAGGTACCCTAAAAGGTCCGTTCTCATATCCTCACCCAACGGTAACGGAAGAGACTAGAAACACATATCTAACAGGGAACTCTAAAAGGTTCGTTAAATAAGTACATACAAACATAAAGTGACCCACACAAAAGTTATGATTACGTCTTTTGGTTCCCTGACATACATCATGTACCAATATTAGGACTCTAAACGTTTTCTCTTGAAAGAGAAAGAGAACCTACCAACACCGTATTTAATAACACTATCAGAGAGGGTTCTCGGGTCCCTAAAATTCCTCTCCCTATAAAAACCGGAAAAGGATACAAGACGGATCGTAGATATTAGGACTGATCGGTCCTGTCACTCAGTGGATCGTTGGTTACGGCTCCTATATCCAGACCGTAGAAGGTTCCTCTACCTCAATCATTACGAAGAGGTCCCTTTAGAGTAGATCTCTGTTGTCAAACGTGACCCATACACCGTCTGTAGGATGTACCGTGAGACACGACCCGGTGAATGAAAATAACCCAAACGTTCTGGACCCCCTTAGGTTTTATTTCGGTAGATAGAGTCCTACTCAAGAGAAATACACAACCTATTTAGGCACAGGTAAAGATGGAGATTCTTTTAGATCGAGGACATAGACTCTTCGGTATAAGAGAGTACCACCCTAGACTTTTCGTTACCTATTCCCACAGTCTAAGACCCAAGTATACTTAGGGTCGAGAGGAGGTAAGATTGAAACACTGAGACCTATTTCAAGAAGTAAAACGATTTGGACTACAATAATTAGACGCTTGTCCCCGATATTATCATGGGTAGGGTGTCCGTCTCTAGTTTAACATTGACAAGAATGGTACTGAGTCTCAGTTTGTCTTACATTAAAGGACTTAGTGTCCTCTTCTCCAAATTCCAACTATATTTTTCCTCGAAGACTCTTCTTTATCAATGTTTAGAATGTCACTTTTAAATACTTTTGAGGAAGGTACTTCTGGAAACTTTTATTAGGACTGATATTTTAATACACTGTCTACAAAGACCGGTAAGTTCCTAAATATATCAGTTCACTGACGGTAGTCGAGTGTCAATGGTGGAACCCTTAAATATGTGACTAGGGTTACTATAACGAAAACCCTTTTGAGAGAAACTATGGAGTAGTGATTTTATCGGAAGGCTCTTACATTACGTGAGGAGACTGTAGGAAAATAGTCCCTGTCAACAGTAGATCTCCCGACTACACCGAATCTTTGCTTGTTTTCAGTAAGTCTCGGTCACTTCTCTCCACCGATATGTTACTTTCTCTTGGAATGTCCCGAGTTTCCGACTGTAAACGTATGTACCCAAGATCTAGTACACTTGTCTAACCTTTACTTCTATTGAAGATCACTGGATTATACACTAACGTCTACGTAACAATGTCTACGAAATCAATGTTTGTGTAACCTTGAACGGAAAGTAAGAGTCTACCGACTTTGTGTTAACAAATGGTACCAGAAACAGGAAACACCACTTAGACTTTATAAAGTATTATTTTTCATAAAAATTTTTCTGATTAAAATCCCGAAGGGACCTTTTAGGGTACCTACCTCCTCGGACCACCCGACGTCAGGTACGTCAGCGATTCTCAGCCTGTGCTGACTTACTGAAGTGAAACTGAAAAATGAAAGTACGTAACCTTTTCCTTTACCGTTGGGTGAGGTCACAAGAACGGACCTCTTAGGGTCCCTGTTCCCTCGGACCGTCCGACGGCAGATACCCCAGTGTGTCAGCCTGTGCTGACTTCGCTGAAACGTCGTCGTCGTCGACCAGCAGGTCACTAATTCTTAGGTGGAACGTTACGTTCCCTGTCCCCAAACTAGAGACCAGACCCTTCTGAGATGTACGACACCTCGTTGTTTCGAGTACACGGTGTTGATGACTCGGGATCGAGATCTCGGGTGTAAAGTGTTCTCTTCAGTGGTGTTACTCTTCAGACACGTGACGTTGTTTCTTATAGGGGGCGGGAGACGTTGATCTCTTTCGGGTACACGTTATCGTATCTGTGTGTTATCCTTTTTAAAAAAAATTATTTATTTTTAATTTTTTTATTTTTCTGATTAAAGTCTTAATTTTTTTATCTCCTTAGATCGAAGATGGTTTTAGTGGTCAAGAGTTAAGAAGAACCTTGTAGTCTTATATAAAAAGATTGAGGGAGTAGCAAAGAACTAAATCAGTGTCCGTCACTCATTTCTGTAGGGACATTCAGAAGGTCAAAGATCAAGGGGTACATTCACTTTACCTCTTCCTGTGATACCCCGAAAAGGTCCTGTCTGGGTGGGTGTACAGGAGGTAGATGGAGAACAGACATCTTTTTCAAATCGGTTTTTTATTTACATTAGTCTCTTTACCTTTTTTATTTCTTCTTTTCTTTTTGTCAGTTTGTCCTGTTTTATTATTTTTAAATCACTAATTCGTTTCAGTCCCTGGAAATCAAGGAGGAGTTCCCGATATCTATTATAAGACTCAATATAGGAAACCCGACGAAGTATCTCTGACTTTGAAGATGGTCCACCTTCTTCAATTAATGTCCTACTGGTCTGACATCGGTACCTTTCGACGAGATAGAACGTGTCAAGGTTCTTGACCGGAGTTCTTTTACCCTTGGTTAGTTAGGACCTTGACTTCTGATTGATGAGTTTTGTTAGTTGTGTTACGACTAGTCGGGTGGTGTACTGATTAAAGTTCTAATAACCGTCTCAGCTACCACGATAAGAAGTACATCAAGGGAGGTGGACGGATGCAGAGACTTTAAGGGGAAATTTTCGAGAACGGGGAACCAGTTATCAACCCTCAACCAAGAACCTCTACTCAAATGAAAGAGAGGGTCAACGGTCCGAGGACTATTTCGTTGAAAAGAAAAGTTGGTTGTGAACGGAGAGTTCATAACCGAAAGTTCGTCTGTCGTTGACGTAGACTCAAACTATGGTATTCCTCGAACCTTCGACGACAACACAGGACTGTTACTCACTGTTCGACTTGTCTGAACAAGTCGAAAAGAACCTAGGCATTCTCCCTCCTCCTGTGTCCCGTTTGAGGACAGGACTCTAACCTCCCTGTCTGTCCACTTATATTTCTCGACTCCGAATGACCTCGTCTCTAAGTCTTCACGTTTGGAGGTGCCCTTGGTCACGGTCCCTTCCTTTTGGATCTGGTATTAATTTCTTCTCGACCTCCGAGTCGCGTTTTCTTGAGACTAATTTTTGAGGTCCCCCTGGTTTAGTATTCCTCTAGAAGTATTATAACACTCTAAATTGAGGTCTTCGAGTTAGTCTAAGAGTATGATCTATTGGGAGGTGTCCAAAGGTCGTCCCCTTCCACTATCTCTTGGTAAATCTTTGTCGGGGTTCGTGAGGTAAGAAGAAGTGTTCCGGACGGAAGTCCCCTCCGGTAAATTGATCTCGGTTGGACGACCCGCAACTGACACTTCTTCCGACTCGTGACTTCTTAACTACGCAAACTTGACACCACAACCTCTTCTGAGAACTCCCAGGGAACCTGACGTTCCTCTATGTTGGTCAGGTAAGACTTCCTCTAGTTGGGACCCTAAAGAAACCTTCCTTACTACGATTTCGACTTCGAGGTCATGAAACCTGTGAAGTACACTTCTTAACTGAGTAACCTTTTCTGAGACTACGACCCTCTCTAACCCCCGTCCTCCTCTTCCCCTGCTGTCTCCTACTCTACCGACCTACCGTAGTGCCTGAGTTACCTGCACTCAGACTCACTTGAGGCCCTGTACCACTACCTGTCCCTCCGGACCGCACGACGCTAAGTACCCCAGCGTTCCTCAGCCTGTGCTGACTCGCTGACTTGACTTGACTTGACGTGACTGGACGACCCGACAATAGTCTTGAATTCACCACACTCCTTCCCTTAAAGGTTGAGGACAACCGAGATTAGTAGGACAGGGTCGATTTCCCCCTCTTTTTGGACCTTTTGTGAACACTTCAAGTCTCAGGTCCGTATCCGTATCCAGTTATTTCCTGCATCTGGGTTAATGCACACACGTACGTACGAGTCAGTGAGTCAGTATAGGCTGAGAAAACGTTGGGGTACCTAACATCGGGTAGTCCGAGAAGACCGGTACCCTAAAGGGTCCGTTCTTATGACCTCACCCAAAGGTAAAGAAGAAGGTCTCCTAGAAAGACCAGGTCCTTAACTTGGAGGTAGAGGACGTAACGTCCTTCTAAGAAATGCTAACTCGGGCTCTGGGTCAATACTTGGTGTCTATGAGGAAACTAGGTTATGTTGTATAGGTTTATAGACATTCTTTTTTTTTTTTTTTTCTGTATCGTTTTCCGGGTTTGTGTTTATCAGATGGTGTTAAACTTCTGTCTCTCTTTCGTAGTCTTGATCCGGATCGTCCCTACAACCCCAATAGTCTGACTCTTAAACTTAGTTGGTACTAATTCTACGATTTCCTGAGATCCCCCCCTTCAGTTGTTGTAAGTTCTGGTCTATCTGTTGCATTTGTCTTTATACCTTCGGGGTCCTTTCTCGGCTTTTCTTTACGGTCGCCGTTTTATCGAAACTATCCGAATAATCATCTGACCTGTACCGACTCCTTTTTGAGACTCGATCTCTTACATAGTTCTCTTAGGAATTTTTTGATTTTCGTTTCTCTTGTTTCTGACCTTCTTTATTCTGTCTTATCGGTTCCTGGTACTCGGGTGATATTTTCCACGTTACATACGTATTATCTTTACGGTCTTCCTCTTTCTACCTCTCCTTGTCTCAGGTAAAGGGAAGGATTTATCATTATAAGGATTAGATGGAATATCCACCTAAGACAGATAAATTGTGGGTGGGAAGTCCTGAAAGACCACCAGGGCACGATTCTGACGTGAGGGTTACGTTCCTTGACGCAAAGGTAGGGACCAGTTTCTTGATCTAGGGTGTACGACGTCGATTCTCGAGTAAACGTACGGAGTTGATTTCTAGGGTGTACGACGTTCCTTCTAAACCACGACGGTTTATTTATTTTTGTAAAAAATTTCTGAGTGTGAAGTCGTACGTCTGGGTATTTCACTACTCTACCAATCTACCGTAGTGTTGAGTTACCTGTTCTCAACTCGTGTGAGACCCTCTATCACTTCCTCTCTCTTCGGACCGTACGACGTCAAGTACCCTAGTGTTTCTCGACCTACACTGAATCGGTGACTCGTTGTTGTATTTCACTCTTCACGTTTACTGACTTCGAAGGTGAAGAAGGTACCGATCTCAGACTGAAAAGTTGACGTTCGTTTAAGATTCCCTGTTTGAGTGTAAGAATGACTCATAAAACTATTTATACTTATTTAACAGGAAATATTGAGATCACACGGATGGTAGGACCACTTGGTTCAATCGTATCAGTTCTCCCCCGTTTGTGTCCTTGCTTACTCCGTTTACTTCACCCTCTTTTATGTCTTAGGTGGTTGTCTTTTCTTACACGCCCTTTTTAGAGGTTTTAAAGACTCGGTTTTTAAAGTAGGGAAAAGAAGAAAAGATCGTGAGGAAGTGGGATCGTGTCAGTAAACACAAGATTTGGGTAGTACCTCTCCGGGGTCCCCGTACACGAGGTCCCTTCCTTCTCGACCAGACTTGGTAATGTGGGTCAAGAAAGTTTTACAAATAGCACTCAGGTGACTTGGTCCCAGACCCGTTTATACATGTGATCGCTGATTACTAGAGCTCTGGGAACCAGTAGTCTGACCGACGTCTTGACCCCCGCCCCATTAGTCACAGGCTCGTTACAGGAAGACAGGAGTGAAACAGGACCCGGAATTCTAAGAGGTGTCTTTCTTTTAGTTATCCTCTATCGTGTATAGGTTTACGCAGGGTCCACCACGATCACCCTTTCTTCAACGGACGGTCACGTCCTCTGTATTCTCTGTACCCAAACTAGACACCCAGTTTTTCTAGGGGACCTCCTCCCTTATCGTTGGGTAAGGTCATAAGAACGGACCTTTTGAGGTACCTGTCTCTTCAGACCACCCGATGTCAGGTACCCCAACGTGTCACAGTCTGTACTGACTTCACTGAATCGTGTATGCACATATATTTATTATGAATAATATTCTTCAACTAAGTGTACTAACACCTACGACTCTACGGGGTTCAAGACGTTAACCGTTCGACCTATGGGTCTTTCCGACCACCACATCCAGAACAGACTCTCCTTTACGGACGCTAGGTCCTGTTGGTTCGAACATTTGAAGTCAAGTTTCCGTCCTCTTTCACTTACAGGGTCGAGTTGTCAGTCCACCCGGTTCAAGGGAGAACACACACACACACACACGTGTGCGTGCGAGAGTCCGTGAGTCAGTACAGACTGAGAAACACTGTGGTACCTGACATCGGACGGTCCTAGGAGACAGGTACCTTTAAGAGGTCCGTTCTTATGACCTTACATAAAGGTAAAGGATGATATCCCCTAGAACGACTAGGTCCCTAACCTGGACACAGAGAGTGTGACCGTCCGTGTAAGAAATGGTCGACTCGGTGGTCCCTTCGGGATTCAAGGGAGAATGGGTTCGTAAAATAAGATAGGTCGGAAGTCAACTAAAGTACTCCCGGTATGTGTAATTCCTCCCGTTAAACGAAGTGAGTTTCAGATGGTCAAGTTTGCGATGGCTTAGGTTTTTGTGTCTGTTCGGGTCTTACGACAACCCGTTTTACAGACCTAAGTAACGTCGGATCAGTTCAACTGTGTTTTTTAATTAGTAATGTAGGACCGACAAAAGTCGTTACTGGACTTCGAGAGGATTCCCCGACCAGGGGTAAACGTCGAGGGACAACCTTCTCTTTCCTGTAACACGTTCGTTTCCTCTCCGAGACTCAATTCTAATCTTGACCATCTGTCCTCCCTGAAGGGTCCACCCTGATCACTATTTCTTGGGTGGACGGTCACTTCCTCTGGATTCTCTAAGTTCAAGGCAGGGACCCAACCCTTCTAGGGAACCTCCTCCCGTACCGTTCGGTGAAGTCATAAGAACGAACTTCTCAGGGTACCTGTCTCCTCGGACCGTTCGATGTCAGACCCCAGTGTTTCTCAACATATCCTTAAATCGCTGAATCGTGTGAGTGTGTGTATGTCTGTGTATGTATGTGTCTGTGTGTGTGTACGACTATTTGTCCAGTGTGTCCACGACGGGAGGGAAGAACGCAGGGACACACACTCAGAGACCATGAACTAGGGTTGAACGAAAGGACTACTGACGTGCCAGTAAGACACTTAAAGAGAAAGGTATTGTCGAACCCTTTGGTGTGTGTTATCTTTAATCGTATGTTTTACTTCGGAGAAACAGTAGTTCTCAGAGTCGGTGCAGGTTCGTCGAGTCTTTCGTCTACAAATTACACGACGAAGGAGGGTATAAAAAACTTACCGTTATTTGTATGAATATTATCCGTATTCGTAGATCCATAATGAAGGGATCTTAGTCTTGTGGACTCCTTTCGATTTTGTTGTAACCTCTAATAAATAAAGTTGGACGAGACAAACGTCTTCTCGTCGATCTCCCGACAAAACCTACCAGATCAGAGAGACAGAGACCGATGACCCGTAGACCTTGGGAAATGTTTACCTACTAAACAGTCAAGTTCACAGAGTTCCCCTCCGTTGCAAACTGAGAGCCATGTCTACGACTTTTGAGGTCCAGAATGAAAGGTAGAAGAGACATCGATGTCGTACTCGTAGACTGGTTCCAATCTCTGTAGTCTACAGGAACGGGGTTTAAGACTTAACCCTTGAACTCTATATTTCTTCGTCCTCCTAAGGTGAGTTCCAAAACTCTTCGAGGTCCGTCCTATAACATTCTTGTCGTACGAACAAGCCAAGACCTCCGTCGTTACCACAGGAGAAGACCGACCAAAACAACGGACCAAACTCACACCAGGATCGAGGAAGGTCGTAGGGTACTAGGATTGGTTCACACAAAAATACCGGAAGGACCAACAAGGCTCTCGATGGGTAACAGAAGAGTTATTTTCCAAAACAGGGAATACAACAGAATCAAAACGAAACACCAAAGAACGTGGGTTCTCGGGACTGACTAGACTAAACATTGGGTGTCCCCTGTCTGTTAGTAGGGTCAGAAAACCGTCTCGAAACTAACCACGGGACGGTGAAGGTCGGGAAACACTGACTGGACCCGTGGTTAGAACGAGAATAACACGGCTCAGTGAAGGTCGACATAAGGGGTGGAAGAGGATCGTCGTGGTAAGTCTGAGATGTAAAGAGGTAGGACTCACTTCCTTTTTTATCTCATTCTATGGGACCACCAAGTCACCATTTATTAGGTGGATGGTACGTCCTGTGCACCCAAGTTAGGGACCTAACCCTTCTATGAGACCTCCTCCGTACCGTTGGGTGAGGTCATAAGAACGGACTTTTTAGGGTACCTGTCTCCTTGGACCACCCGATGTCAGGTACTCCAGTGTTCTCAACTTGTACTAACTCGCTGATTTGTTGTTTCGTATGTCCTAGTCAAAATGAGTTATATCACATTGTCAAATCCACGGACATAATCACTCTTTATCTATTCCGTTGTCCGTTGGATCTTGAGTATTATAACCGTCGAATTTATTCGATCTTCATATAAAGAATTGTGTATGAAGAAAGAGTGTACTTCATCCGACCGTGTTTCCCCTTCCATACCTCGAGGTCCGTCAATTTCTAGGTCCTACTGAGGGAGAGTAAAGAAGAGGTCGGGGTCGTGATGGGTGGACGACCACCCAAACATCAGTAATAGAACAACATCTGTCTCTGGTTGTACGAATGATTGGTCGGGGGTAAAAAAAAAGTTCCTCCATACGTACGTCTGTAAACGATTTCAAGAAGGAATAGAATCAGTCAAGTCTGTCAATAGAGGTTATGGAAAGACCCCTTGAATTTGTCGTTTGAAGAAAGAGTATCAAGACCTCCGACCCTCCAGATTCTACTCCGTCACCGGTTAAACCATAGACTACGTTCGGACCAAGGACCAAACGTCTACCCTAGAAGGAAGACCCAGGAGTGTACCGTCTCTTTCTCTCCCTCTCTCTCTCTGGGGAGATTAGAGTGTATCAAAGATGAAGAAGAATACTCCTGTGAGTAGAGTAATATCCCTGAAGGGTCCACCACGTCACCATTTCTTAGACGGACGGTTACCAAGTTGGGGACCCAGGTTTTCTGGTGGACCTCTTCCCTTACCCTCGGGTGCGATCAGTGGGACGAATAAATTGAATATATGTAGTACTCTTTGCGACCCGACCTTCTTCGTGTTCGACCTTAGTTCTAACGGTCCTCTTTATAGTTATTGAAGTCTGTACGTCTACTGTGGTGGGAATACCGTCTTTCACTTCTCCTTGATTTTTCGGAGAACTACTTTCACTTTCTCCTCTCACTTTTTCAACCGAATTTCGAGTTGTAAGTCTTTTGCTTCTAGTACCGTAGACCAGGGTA
>SJYO01037955.1:46938605-47213844 GCA_006410555.1 Capra ibex | reverse complement strand
TGTCACCTTTGTCACCGTCTGAAATAAAACCCCCCGAGGTTTTAGTGACGTCTACCACTAACGTCGGTACTTTAATTTTCTACGAATGAGGAACCTTCCTTTCAATACTGGTTGGATCTATCGTATAAGTTTGCGTCTCTGTAATTAAACGGTTGTTTCCAGGCAGATCAATTTCGATACCAAAAAGGTCACCAGTACTTACGTACACTCTCAACCTGACACTTCTTCCGACTCACGGCTTCTTAACTACGAAAACTTGACACTACAACCTCTTCTGAGAACTCTCAGGGAACCTGACGTTTCTCTAGGTTGGTCAGGTAAGATTTCCTCTAGTCAGGACCCATAAGTAACCTTTCTGACTACGATTTCGACTTTGAGGTCATGAAACCGGTGGAGTACGCTTCTCAACTGAGTAACCTTTTCTGAGACTACGACCCTCCCTAACCCCCGTCCTTCTCTTCCCCTACTGTCTCCTACTCTACCGACCTACCGTAGTGGCTGAGTCACCTGTACTCAAACTCACTTAAGGCCTTCAACCACTACCTGTCCCTCCGGACCACACGACGCTAAGTACCCCAGTGTTTCTCAACCTGTACTGACTCACTGACTTGTCTTGACTTGATCATAAGAACGACCCTATAGGGTACCTGTCGTCTCGGACCGTCCGATGTCCGGTGCTCCAGTGTTTCCCGGTCTGTGTTGTCTCGTGCGTACGTTGAGTAATACCCCTTAGGTTGGAGTACTGGAGGTTTCCGGGGTGGAGGATTTTGGTTGTGTAACCCTCAATCCTGAAGTTGTATGTTTATACCTCTCTTCTCTTTGTAAGTTAGGTATCTTGGTGAGATGACGGTTTTGAAACTCGTCTGTGGTAAGAACTACTCCTAGAATATCTTTTGTCTAGAGTACCTTGTACCCAGTCCCTACGTTTCGTCTCTAGAGACTCGAATTCATCGTGTCTGACACGTTACAACTGGACGGATTGTGGTTGTCGCCCACTTACTGAAACCTCTACGTCCCAGTCGAGAGTCGGTTCAATATTTAGTTTCCACTTTCGTTTTTAGGAGAGAGACTCACGACAGACCTACAGGTTTTGTAGACTTAACAAAACGGAGTTACAGTGTTAAAGTGTTAAGTTACGTCCATATTCCAAATTAAAACCACCAAATATCACGATATAGAAACAGAGATGATAATAATAAATTATATTTATCTCTATTCCTCTTCTTTTTTTTTAGATACAGAGACCCAGATCTACCGTTTGTGACCCAGGTCTACGATATCACGGTCCTTTACCTCCGAAAATAGAACTTACAAAGGTCTACTTAAATTATAGACTAATGTGTTTTATTCACGTAACGTTTAAAATTCCTGTGTCATTTAAGACTGAGAACGGGAAGTAAGGAGAACTTTTAGTAGTTTTTAATAAGACATTAGTTATAATGTTTTTGAGGGTTCTCTTTTCTAGGGTACATGATTCCTCCTCTAATAAATTGTAAAGAGTTTCGGTCTTACAGTAGGCGACCATCGAAGTAGATAGTAGAAGTTGAGAAGACAGTGAGCGGACGAATAGTGGTTGAGTTTAGTCGTTTCCACTAGTCACTACCGGTCTAATCACTGTTGATCATAAACATTACCCTACACAAAAGAGAGAGAGTGAGACTACATGTATATTCCAACAATGTTTTTCGGGAGACACTTATCCGAATAACGACTACAATAGGATATTGGACTTTCGACATCGAGTTGATAATTGATAGAACAGAAGGAAGTCTAAGACTTTTGTTAAGGAAATTCGATACCTAGAGGTGACTGTAGACAGTAAAAGTTCCCGGTTCGGAGGAGAGAGAAATTTGTGTACTTCCCATAAAGAAAAGGAAGTTATACCCAGTCAGTTCCAACCGAGGATTCTAGACTTTAGTAAAGGATATAGTCCTTAATGTAGTAGGAGTCAGGTACCTACCTCACTACTTATCGGTATTACTTTTGTCGTCTTTATTATTGAGAAACAAAACTGTTAATGGTTTACAAAAATGTAGTTGATAATTTTGATTGGATTTAGAAGGTCGGGTGGAAACACAACGAATCACTTGGGTTTTACGGTTGGGGTTCGTCTACTATAAATGACGTAACAAAAAGAAAATGTCGTTTTTTATGGGATGTGACCAGTGCCATTTTAAAGTCGTTGAGAAAAGTTTCTCTTTTTCCTCTTTTATTAAAATCGATTCGAAATATCTTGAGTCTGATGGGTCTTGCTCCCTGACTTGTGTGTTGTTCTGTGCTGTCCCTACAATACTTTTAGTTTTCGTGACTATGTGAAAAAGTCCGTCACGTGCGAAGGGTTGCGACTCACTTGTACACTACGACCCCCAGAGACTGACACTTTGTACTTCGACCACACCGTCGGCAGCTCTAGGTCCTATGCCACAGTTATCGTTATACGTAGTAAGAGTTCTTCTGGAGGAGAGTCCACGACGAGACGTACTGTAGTGTCTCGTACAACCAAAATCTTGGTCACTTCACAGTACTTTATTACAGACGGATAACGTCGTGACCCAAGGATTCGAACCTAGTCAAGCACAGTTACTCTTATCTCCAGTGGGTGACTGTGAAGAACTGAGGGACTTCTCTACCCTCTGACTCTTGGTCATTCAACCGCACTCGACTGCGAAGGAAGAAACGTACCAACTGTAGTGTACATCGATACAGGACTGGGTTCTAACAGGGAATCGTCGACTCAAGTGGACGAATTGTTCCTCCCGACAACAGTGTGTGAGTGGGGCTCGTCACCACCGTTTCACTTTAGGATTCCGACTACTAGAACGAGAAAAAAAAAAAAAAGGTCATTGAATATGAAATAATACAAATTAAATATTTACAACCTTTGTTTGGTCTTTTCGTTTGACTCAAGTAGACTTGGGTAGTTTTACAGAGATTTTATTATGTGTACAACAAGGTACATTACTAAAACTTTTATGACCAAATGGGTACTGACAATAAAATGTTGAGAATAATAGATATTATTTTCAATAAATATTGAGAACGGAGAGGAAGAGAAATGTCCAACGACATCGACGTTCCTTGAAGGATAACAAGATTTTGTGACACGAGCGGAAGGACACAGTCTCTAAAACGTGCAAGACAAAGGGAAGTGAAAACTAACGACAGTTAGGTCAAAAGTCTATAGTCGAACTTCGTATTAAACGATACACTCTGTAAAAAGTAGGGTATCTATTTTAATCTAGGAGGTCAACACGTTAAAGTATCGAAGAACATAAAGGAAACAGAAATAGTATTATTACCGTTAATGAATATATTCTGAGATCCACGACACGAGTCTTATGTGTATATGTGTGTGCACACACACCCACACACACACGTATGAGTCACCACAGACCGAGAAACGTTGGGGTACCTGATATCGGGAGGTACGAGGAGATAAACACCTTAAAAGGTCCCTTCTTATGACCTCACTCAACGGTAAAGGAAGACGTTCCCTAGAAGAACTGGGTTTCTAACTTGAGCCCAGAGAACACACGTAACCGTTTACCCAAGATATGGTCAACTCGGTGGTCCCTTCGGAGGGTGGGAGGTATTTATTTATTTATTTATTTATGTGTGTGAATATTTTTCTACCATCGAAAATTACATAGGTAAACAGATCGATAGAGAGTAAGTAGGTGACGTTCTTAACTTACTCATAGATAAATCATCGATATCTATCTATTTATCCATCTATCTACTTTTGTCAGATGGAAAAAACGACAAAGGGAGACTCTCCTTATACTTTATGGTCTACCATTTGTGTGTCGAGTGTCAATGTTCCACGGGATGACGACAAAGTCTGATAGTCAGGGGAGACACATATAAAAGAGACTTCACCACGGTCGTCTCCATTCTTCTTGTGTTTCGTATTAAAACATACGTGTGGACTATCCTAGTCTGTAATGTTCAAAGTAGGACGTTCCTGGTACTGACCGAAATGGGTCCTTTCTTCTCTTATTTAGATGACTACTTACAACTCCCATTCTCGTTGGTGCACGGTTGACGGGATTAATCCTACTGTGGTTGGTTATAAATTTTTCAAACGTGTTGAACTTTCAATTCAAAATAAACCCCGTTTTACTCTGACGTCGGACCTTCTGTCCTAAAGACTATCGAGACTCTTTGAAGGTACTCTTCCACTCACCTCCTCGATCTTATATACCCTCAAAACGTTGTTTCCCGTCCACCCTTGTTTTCTAACGACAATTAATTTCTTCGGTCTATAGAGTTCTTTGAATGACGAAAAGACACATGTGTTGTTGTTGTTCACTTCGATAAGTCAGCATAGACTGAGAAGTGCTGGGGTACCTGATCTCGGGTGGTCCGAGGAGGTAGGTACCTTAAAAGATCCGTTCTCATGACTTCACCCAACGGTAAAGGAAACGGTCCCCTAGAAGGGATGGGTCCCTAGCTTGGACCGAGAGGACGTAACGCCCGTCTACGAAATGGGAGACTCGGTGGAAAGACATATACCCTTCTACGTTTTCAGACCCGAGTGACTTTAGTAAGAAAACTATACGGGGAGTCGACAGACCCCGGTCACAGGACACAAAAGTGTAGGACTCAAAGGGGTCCCGAGTGCTATCCCTCACCGACGTCAGACTACCAACGATCTACCATCCATAAAAAGGAAGGACTCAAGAGGGGTCCGAGTGGTAGTAAGTACCACCGACACTAACGACCACAGACACTGTAGGAATAGCAAATGACTATAACGTCCTTTATAGACTAAAGAGTTTTCGTTGGGGGTTTTCCTCAGTGTCGAATGTGTGTTACCTTCGAATAAAGAACGACTCGTCAGAGTCTAGTCGTCCCAAACAAGAAGATATGCACAAAAAAGGTTTCCACGTCCTTCGAGATTGTGGTAGTTGTACCTCGAATACCAACGGAACGACAAGAGGTAGGTAAATATTCCTTGAATCTCCTCTTGTGCACCCGTCTATAATATGGGTTAGATGAAAATAGTGAAACCGATCTTGAACCAGTGTACCTCATAGTCAAAGGATAACGACGACATTGTTTGAACTTTTCAATTTTCTTATATGTAAATAAGAGAAGTTCCAGACCTTCAGTCTTCAGACTATAGTCAAAGGGAGCGACTTCAATTCCACAATCCTCCCGGTGTGAGGAGACTTCAGAGGGGACCCCTTTGGAAATGGTCGTATGTTCTCGACGTAATAAACGTAACGAACCGAGGATCGAAGGGAGGTAGAAGTTTCGGTCGTCATCGTAGAACGAAGTCACCAGTGTAACGAAAGAAAAGACGGTCTGGAGAACGAGTATTCTTGCGAACACTAACGTAAATCCCAGGTACGTAGAGTCGGGATCAAGTACGAGTAAACTATCAGAAAAAGAATGTTGGACTACTTTGGTGTCTGAACCCAAACCCGAAACCTCAATTTCTCCGGTGAATCCTCAAGAGGTATACCGAGTCCACCTAATTTTCGTAAAGAGAAACCCCAAACCCTTGTTTCAAGATTTGTCGACGTCACAATAAAATGGAAGGTAAACAATTTACGAGACGACACTATCACTTCGGAAAACCCCCTGTACTCCACCGGTAATAACCTTGGTGATCTCTTTACTAAGGACTTAATAGAGTACTATGGGAGGTCATCAGTACCTACATGAGCTACAAGATGGTTCCTCGACAACCATATTCTCCCTAGTCTTACGTGTCGAGAAAAAAGAAGACTAAATCTAGGTAACCCCACATGTTACAAAAAATTTCCCTTTCTCTTGTATCTGTTACATCTTCTTTTATGTTCGGATGTTCTTCTTACTACAGAAATTTTATCCTTATCATTAGTCTATGTCATTGTCAGTTTCGTCTCCTTTATTCCTGTACGTTTTATATTATATACGTCTATTCTCAAATTTTACGAATTATTTTAACTTTCTTGTTTTCGTTTCTTACTCGTTCTTATGTCCGAACAAAGTTTTCTTCTATAGTACTTGAATACTAAACCCCCAAAATTTTGACGAAAAGTGAAACATTGTACTTTGTCTCACATTCTAAACTTGATCTTCTAGAAAGTATGAAGAAGGTCCAGCTTCTAAAAGACACTTTGGGTTTTACCAATACGTCACTATATTGTGTAGTGAAATTTGTCGTTATTTCACAAGGTGGTTGTAAGGTGAGAACTGAGACATTGATTCAACTTTGTACATACGATTATCTGAGTAGTTGTGTACACGTGTGTGTCTGTACGTTGTTTATGTGTGTAAGTACGAGTATGAACACGTGTGCAAAGACTTTATAGATCGCTGATCTCTAATTCTAGTAATCCCTTCGTATTTTATCCTTATGTAGTCAATCAATGACTTGTGACGGGACCGAGTACTTGTCCTATCTTATGAATATGACCCCTTTTATGACTATCAGAGTGTTAACACGAACCTCTTTTTAAAATGTCTATATTCTCTATTAGAACGATACGTCACAAACGTCTTTCCTCTGACAAAAGTTAATCAGATTAGGGTCTCGGTCTATAAATCTCGTACTACAGTGGCAACTGGTTACTTTACAACTGTGAGAAGACGAAGAGACCAGAACAGAGGTCTCACGAAATGGGACCCACCCTAGATTCACCAGGAAGTAAGTTGTTCGTTTCGGTCTTTAGTCCCCACCACTTGTCTCGAGTTCCGGTCTCCACCCTTTTCTCATTGACGTACCAAAAGTTCATACAAATACCTTTACTAGTCGAGAGACCCGAAGGGAGTACCGAGTCTCCCATTTCTTAGACGGACATTACGTCCTCGGGACCTAAGCTGGGGACCCAGTCCTTCTAGAGGATCTCTTCCCTTACCGTTTAGTGAGGTAATAAGACCTCTTAAAGTACCTGTCTCCTGTGACCTTCCGATCTCAGGTACCCCAGTGTTTCTCAGTCTGTACTGACTCGTTGAAAGTGAAGTGACATCACATAGAGACACAATTCTAATCCGTTTTACGAGAGACCTTCCTTCACAACGGGAACAATGACACAATCTCAAAAATTACACGACTTGTGTTCGTGACTTGCAGGACATATATACAAGATATATACTCAGATTCGGACCTATATATGTTGTTTACCCTTTGGGTTCGAAAAACTTACTTAAATCCATAAAAACAGTCTTTTTTAGTTACCCTTTCAGAAAATTCACAATCAGAGAGTCAACACAGACTGGGAACCACTGGCGTACCTGACATCGGGTGGTCCGAGGAGACGGGTACCCTGAAAGGACCGTTTTTACGACCTCACCCATCGGTAAACGAAGAGGTCTGCTTGGAATGACTGAGTCCCTAACTTGGACCTAGAGGACGTAACGTCCGTCTAAGAAATGACAGTCTCGGGGTTCCTTCGGGGTCTGTAAATTTGTATGTCTATAACTTAGGGGTAGGTTTTGTTTTGTGAACCTTTTTAGGGGTTCGACCTTGGACAGACACCCAGTCCGATCTGGTTAAGTGGAATGAAACCTAACTTTCAAAGAGATGTCAACTCTGTTTTAAGAATCGACTTATAGTGGAGAGACTGGAAATGATAGGAAAAAAGAAGTAAGTCCTTAGAAAAATTTATGTCGTTTACACCTCTCAGTGTTAAATCTCCCTACACTTTAAATGGTACGCAACCAGTAAAAAGAGATGTGGATTAAACGAACTAGACCGACGGGTTCCCCAGGATGGGACGTCCATGTAGGTTTCCACCCGCCAAAGATATTCCCTTCAACCCCCAGACATAAAAGAGTATATTAGGGGGTTTAGTATCGGAAAATTAAACCTTCTTACAAAAAGAGGGAACTAATACCGTGAGACAAACATTACAAACTTATACAAGATGATAGACGTATAAAGAATGTTGGTAGAGGATATACTCTGTACCTAAAGTATGTAATCTTTTCAGTGATAATAATTATAATCAATTTAAATTTCACAAAAGGGTTAAAATGAACTACTGCTGTGTATACATACTTTAATACTACATATAGATAATTCAATACTGTCCGTCGTGTCTTTAATCTTCGTATCTGAAACCAGGGTGTTGAGGAACCAAGTTTAGGACCAGGATGGTAAACGGTCAGACACTGGAACCTGAAGTTGAGAACCATGGAGTGAAAGGAGTAGATACTTTTGGTGAAGTATCACGACAATACTCTCGATTCACTCGATCATAGACATTTCACGGATTTTGTCTCAAACCCGTCATTATTCCTAGATTATTATTATTCAATTAAACTCAATCAAATTTAATAATCCTTAAAATAAATTCACATCTACTTCACATCGAAAAATTCGATGAAGTATGAGACATAGGAAAAGGAATTTTGTCTCGTTGTCTATTTCTTTTAAAGGGACAGGGATCTAATCTTAGTAACGGATAAGAAGTTAACCTAATAAACCCAAAAGAAGGATGACTCAACATAGTTGTAGTTATGGATAACACCCATAATTGGGGAATAATTTGTACACCAAACGTTTATAAAAGAGAGTAATGTATCTAACAATAGATAAAACGTCTACCAAAGAGAACTACACTCCTTGAGATCAAACTACATCGACGTAAGAAAAAGAAAAGACGAAAAGGACGTACACAAAAACCACAGTAACGGTTCTGGCTACTGTTTCTCAACAGGGATAAAAGTTAGAAAACGTTCACCAACTGGTCGAAAGGGTCGTGGTGAAAAATTTCTCTAACAGAAAAGAGGTAACATATAAGAACGGAGGAAACAGTTTCTATTCCACAGGTATCCACGCACCTAAATAAAGACCCGAAAGATAAAACAAGGTAACTAGAGATAAAGACAGAAACACGGTCATGGTAGGACAGAACTACTGACACCGAAACATCATCTCGGACTTCAGTCCGTCCAACTAAGGAGGTCAAGGTAAGAAGAAAGAGTTCTAACGAAACCGATAAGCTCCAAAAAAATTTGAGTTTTACATAAATTCTAGATTTCCATTCTGGTCTTTGATATTTTGAGGATCCCCTCTTGTATTCGTTTTGTGAGAGACTGTATTTAATGTCGTCATAGGAGATACTGGGTGGAGGGTCTTATAACCTTTATTTTCGTTTTTATTTGTTTACCCTGCATTAATTTTGACTTTCGAAGACGTGTTGTTTCCTTTGATATTCGTTCCACTTTTCTGTCGGAAGACTTACCCTCTTTTATTATCGTTTACTTCGTTGACTGTTTGTTGATTAGAGTTTATATGTTCGTTGAGGACGTCGAGTTAAGGTCTTTTTATTTACTGGGTTAGTTTTTTATCCGGTTTCTTGATTTGTCTGTAAAGAGGTTTCTTCTGTATACCTACCGATTGTTTGTGTACTTTTCTACAAGTTGTAGTGAGTAATAGTCTCTTTACGTTTAGTTTTGGTGTTACTCCATGGTAAAGTGTGGTCAGTCTTACCGACGCTAGGTTTTCAGATGTTCGTTATTTACGACCTCTCCCACACCTCTTTTCCCTTGGGAGAATGTGACAACCACCCTTACGTTTGATCATGTCGGTGATACCTCTTGTCACACCTCTAAGGAATTTTTTGACCTTTATCTTGACGGAATACTGGGTCGTTAGGGTGACGACCCGTATGTGTGACTCCTTTGGTCTTAACTTTCTCTGTGCACATGGGATTACAAGTAGCGTCGTGACAAATATTATCGGTCCTGCACCTTCGTTGGATCACAGGTAGTCGTCTACTTACCTATTCTTTCGACACCATGTCAATGTATTACCTCATAATGAGTCGGTAATTTTTCTTATGTAAACCGAGTCAAGATTACTCCACCCACTTTAACCTCGGATCATATGTCTCACTTCATTCGGTCTTTCTTTTTGTGGTTATGTCATATGATTGTGTATATATACCTTAAATCTTTCTACCATTACTATTGGGACATACACTCTGTCGTTTTCTCTGTGTCTACATATCTTGTCAGAAAACCTGAGACACCCTCCCCCTCTCCCACCCTACTAAACCGTCTTACCGTAACTTTGTATATATTATAGTATATTCTTTGCTTAGTGGTCAGGTCCAAGCTACGTCCTATGTCCTACGAACCCCGACCACGTGACTCTACTGGGTCTCCCTAACATGCCCCTCCCTCTTCCTTCCCCCGAAGTCCTACCCCTTGTGTACATATGGGCATCGTCTAAGTACAACTACATACCGTTTTGGTTACATTATAACATTTCATTAATCGGAGGTTAATTTTATTTATCTAAATTTAAATTTTTTTTTCTCAAAAGGGAATATAAATGACGATCTTAAAAATACCAAAGACCAGAATGTAAATTAAGAAATTAGGTAAAACTCAATTAAAAGTACTCACCACATTCTGTCTCAAGGTTAAAGGAGGAAAACGTACACTTAAAAGTCAAAGGGACCATGGTAAATAACTTCTCTGATACTCATAAGAACCGAGGGAACAGTTTATAAACGACTCACATATACGTTCACAAAGAAAGACCCGTGAACTAAGACAGAGTAATCAGGTACACAGGTAAAAATAAGGTCATAGTATAACAAAACTAATGATATCGAAACACTATATCAACCTTTAGTCATTCACACTACAGAGCTCGAAACAAGGAAGAGCTGACGAAAACTCAACGTTTCGGAAGTTGTGGACCTTTACACCTAAGGTTACGAAGATCATCGTCAATCACGAGTTATACTGACTCGTGTGTGTGTCCGTGTACTAAGTTTCCGAACAAAAGGAGCGATGAACGCAAACCAGATACAAGATTCTAGAAGAAAACAATGTCAATCTTTTATATATTCCATGTTTTTCTATTGAAATACTATACATGCCGAGTTTCAGTATATATTTAGACATATAATTATAATAATTATAATATGAGACGAACTAACGACGGGGTTATTTTACCTTTTTACTTCTATATGAATGATTTTTACCCTTCCTCTGAGTACTCTCGAATATTATACTCCCACCCTGTATAATATCTTTATATAAATAAATAATTTTTTTTTATAATAGAGTCCCCTAACGTGTCACGGTTTTGTAGAGTAGTTGAGTCATTACTCTCAAACTAGTAGTTAGTTTTGACAGACCTTTATCCCTGAAGTTCCTCTGCGTCAGAGATCCAGGGTGGACGAGTAGAGTTATACCGGTAAAAGAGGGTAAAGGAGCCCCTACCCTCTCCTCCAATTCACGAGTGAAGGTCAAGTCCCCGTCAATTCTCTTCTCTCTCGAGGAAGCTCTACACCGATTATGAGTCGGGGAGGGTATGGACGTGTGTCACGGGAGTAGGGGTGGAAGTCTCGTGTGTCCGGTGGGAGTACGTCCCCGTCCAAGGTGGAGAGAGGTCTCACAATAGGCGTCCCCAAACCCCTTTTAAGGGAACTCCCTTCCTTCCAACTTTTAAAAGTAACTCAAGTCTCTACAAAACCGTGACGCGTTAGGGGACTCTATTATAAACAAAAAACTTATTTCTTTATATAAATATATTATACAGGGGTGGAGTATAATCTTCGAGAATCCTCAGTAGAAGGTTTAAAATCATTCATATAGAAATGAAAAGGACGAAATAACCCTCCCCCAGTATGTCTTACATTAAAGTTATTATAATTAATACGTCTAAATATATATTTAAACTCGATATGTATATAGTATTTTAATCGAAAAACATGGAATACATAAAAGATGGACATTGTTTTCTTCTAGAATCTTGTATCCGGTTTACCTTCATCTCTCCTTTTGTTCGGAAACTTAGTACACGTACACACACACGAATGAGTATCAGTTGAGAAACCCTGGGGTGACTGAGATCGGGCGGTCTGAGGAGACAGGTACCCTAAAGGGTCCTTTCTCACCCAACGGTAAAGAAGTCCCTTAGAAGGACTGGGTCCCTAGTTTGAACGTAGAAGACGTAGAGGACGTGACCGTCCGTCTAAGAAATGTCGACTCGGTGGTCTCTTCAGGGAGACTCAGTATGGTCAGTGTATTAAACGGGTAACCCTTCGACGTTTCCATGTCTAATCCCTATATCAGGACCTTACTTTCTGGACAACGAAAAGGATACCGGACTACACTTGTCTTTTATACTGGAAGGAGGATGTAAATGTCAGTCGAGAAGTGAGATACTTCTTCTACCTGTAATTTATCTTATTTGTAAAAAGGAGGAATCACATTCCCTTTTCTTATCTAAGTTTCCCGATGACGTCTGATGTATCTAGTTATGTTCCGTTTATTATACGAGAAACATTTGTAATTGAGGATTATAATAACGATAGTACTAATAAAATTCCCTATCGGTAAGAGAAGAGGACTCGTTATTCTGAGTCAAACGACCGTATCTGAATTTCCCTTTTTTCGACGTAATAGGTGTCCTCTTTTGTCTTCCTATGATATTCTGTAATGAGTAACCTTGAGCGTCAAAAGTTATATTGTCAATATACAAACACCCGAAGAGGACCTAAGAACCTTGCACTGCCTTCGTCTCGATGTTGGATTCTGACTATTCAAAACATAAACTCTCTTTTGACACTGAGTCGGGACGGAGAGTCAATTCAAAGAATTTCACTGTATCTACCTATCTGTTTGATACCAAAAGATGGGGAATTGGACTCTTTATAAGAGCAAATTGAGTCCCGTAAGTATCGGCATCCCCTATAAAACCATTATCGATAGGGTATTAAGGGACACAAGAATTCTTGTCTATCTGAGTCCGAAGACTGGGTGTTTATCTAAAACCTCGGATTATATCCGTGTCTATCTCGATAAAGAAATGTCACCCTAGTTTGTTTACAAGTTCCTTTTGTTGTAAACTTTTTCAGTAGATGGAGTGTAGTTTCGGTTTAATCTCTGTATGTAATCTTTGGTTTCTGGTTTATTTTGACGACCGAAGTATCTCTCGTTTCCGATCTCCAAATGACTCCTTATGTTCATATCGTAAAGAAAGGCTTTGTTTTGTTTTAGTAATAGTGTCTCTAAACGAAAACGTTCGTCGGTGTCGACATATGTTGTACATTCACACTCAGAGTCCGAGTTTTAGGGGTACTTTTATCTCAATCTCGGACCGAATATAGGTGGCTTCAAACCCCTTGCAGTTCCAATGCGGTTCAGAGGGTCGGTGTCTTGTGAGGCGTACTACGGTTCCTGGAGGAGAGTAGACCAACGAGTATGACCCAATGACCTAGTAGTCAGTGAATCTGAGGTGAAACCAAAACATAAGAATAGGGAACGTCATTCGAGATTTAGTTCCCCACCCGGGGGTATGAAAGATTCGGAAATAAAAAATTCCTTAACGTGACGATTACTCTCTCTTGGACCTCCCACTCTTTAGACGAACTTTTTATTACACAAGAAGTAGTACCGTGGAACCACCCTTAATTCTCCCTCTTGTCCCACTGCCTCCTACTCTACCAACCTATCGTAGTCACTAAGTTACTTGTACTTGAACCCGTTTGAGGTCCTCTACCACTCCCTGACTCTTCGGACCACACGACGTTAAGTACCCCAGTGTTTCTCAGTCTGTACTGAATCACTGACTTGTTGTTGTTCTAGTTTTGTTTCTTTTAGGTCCCTCACTGTGATACTCGAGGACAGGTCCTCGGAACCCGAACCTTGTTTCCCTTTACCAGTCAATATTAATTCGTGTAAGATAGAAATTTCACCTGAAGTCCCAAAAACAGACCGACACTATTACTTCTCTCTTTTTGTAATACGACCCCTTAATGTACACTTACCTATCACGTCAACTACCTCCGAAGTCTAAGCTTGATTGTTTAGTAATGAATAGTTAACATATTTATAAGACATAGACCTATATAGTATACGGAAAGGTGTATTTACTACATACCTATTCGCCGTCCTTTGTAACAGACGAGTCTGTCTAGAAAATTAACCTCCTTTCCATGACGTACTCTTTGACTCTATAACCTCGAATTTATAAGATCCTACTTTTCATAAATTACACATAGATGGATAATACGAAAAGACGGTTAATGTATTCCCATTACCGGTCTTTTCAATATGTCAATACTGATATAGAAGTTCGAGAAACTCTCAGTAACTATGAGGGTTGGGTATGAAAGATATTATTATTCCTTTTATATTGTAGAGGAATATATGTGGTTATTTGTAAGTTTTTACAGGTAACTAGTGTCAAGGGTAAAGGACTATACATACACCATGAATAGTGTATCTGATTTGACGGTAGATCAATCAGGTCAAAGAACTTAGAGAAGATCTCAAAGATATAAGAAAAAGACGGAAGTCTTTGAAGGTCTAGTTTAATACTTTATAACTCGAGAACACTTACGTTCCGTGACATTCGTTATTCCTTAGGACTACGTCTGTATACAACTCTTTCCTATTACGAATTTAATATGTGCACTCGTCCTCTATAACAATAGTATCATCGTTTATATTATTTCGAATAAGTATTGTGAAAAGTTTCTTACTTCTTTACTTAAAAATAGTTTATTTTATTGACGTATACACATATAAACCCTAGAACCTGGAGTCAAAAGAACGGATATTTTATCCTGTTACAACGACAACAATTCAGTGATTTAACACAGGCTGAGAAACGTCGGGGTATCTAACGTCGTGAGACCCGAAGGGACGGAAGTGATGGAGGACCTGAAACGAGTCTAATTACAGGTAACTCAGTCACTACGATAGGTGGTAGAGTAGGAGACGACGGGAGAAGAGGAAGACGGAAGTTAGAAAGGATCGTAGGTCTAGAGAAAGTTACTCATCTGGGAAACGTAGTTCACCGGTCTCAGAATCTCGAAGTCGAAGTCATAACTGACCAAACTAAAGAACCATCAGGTTCCCTGAGAGTTCTCGGAAGAGGTCGTGGTGTTAAGTTTTCGTAGCTAAGAAACCACGAGTCGGAAGGGATACCAGGCCAAGAGTGTAGACATGTACTGATGTTCTTTCTACCCCGTTATTAGTGTGGATTAAGGATCCCAACAACACTCCTAACCCATTCCATTGTGTGTATTTCTTAAATCTACCTCTCGGACTTGGTATTACTCACGTCGATATTTACCCTGACATGACACCCTAGAACCTGGAGTCACTCACCTGACCTGAGTGATCTACCGACGAATCAGATACCACTATTCGTGGCGTAACTCCGGGGTTATGGGGTCTTACACTGACATGAACCTTTGTCCCGGAAATCTCTCCATTAGTTCAATTTTGCCCCGGTAATCCTGCCTGAAATTAGGTTAGACTGACCACAGGAATACTCTTTACTAATCCTCTGTGGTCCCCTCTTACACCTGTTCCCTACCGATAACATTCGGTGCCTCTCTCTGGACCTTGTCTAGGAAAGGAATACTGGTAGTCCTCTTCGGTTGGGATGACCGAGGAACTAGAATTTGAAGATCGGAGGTTCTTGACACTCTTCTATTTACAGACCACAACTTCGACGGGTCAGACACGACGTAGCAATACCGTCGGGTTCGGTTGATTACGTTCGAGAGTTATATGCAAACAAGATATCTTTACTCTGACTGTCCCTCCCCTTTTCCTTATCCATGGGTCCCATGATGTCTTCTTACCTACACCGATGGCGAAGGTGGAACTCGACTGGAGGGACCTGGAGAAGTCCGTCGAGGTAGAAAGACCGTGGTCTCGAGATAGTAATCTAAAAGAAGAATTTAGTCACTCCTTTAAGACCCTTCTTAGTATCGATGAACGTCTGTCTCCTTTCGTCTCGGAGGAGTAGACATAGTTAAATATCTGAGTAACACCTTCCTCTGTCGAAGTTCAGCATGGTTTTTTTTCGTTTTCTTTGTTTTCCTCGGGAAGAAGAGGAGATCCGACAACAGGTAAATGTTCATATATTTAGTTCTCACGTAAAGTTGTACGGAACGAAGAAAATGTTTTCAGAACTAAAGAGGTTCGGTTTCTTTGAATTTCAGGTCTCACTTTATTTTGTTCGGACCTGTTACATATAGTCGTAGTTAAGTATTCCTGGGGTAGTCACGTTAGTAATTTGACATACAAGAGTGAGACATTCAGTGAATGTAACGCATTACATGCGTTTATCAGTAAGGAATGACGTCTGGATCGGACGACTCTATGCAGTAAGAGGTCAATACAGGTCTTCCGTTCCCATCGTCCGAGTCTCGAAAGACGGAAGAGTCACAGTAGAGTTTGTGTTGTTGTTTTTAAGGTGTCTCTAGCTTCTCACATAACGACGGTTATAGATCTAGAAAAATGACGATTTACAAGACAAAGAGGAAACGAATGCCGTATCAAAATTTCTGTACATCACGAATACAAATCTTCTTTAGTCTAATATAGACATCTGGGGCTCAGTCTGAGGGTTTCGGGTAGTCAATCGTGAACTGACGGGTCCCGATACACACACTGTAAAATTCATGAAATAATCAGACCCCGGTACAAGGGACCTCAAAAGTAGATTGTTTCGTAATACCCACGAAAAGTTTACAAGTCAACGAAATTTAGTAACAATAATTTAAATCCGACATATTCCTTCTCTTCGGACCCTAAAATCTCGTGTGGGAACTTTAGACCAAGTCCTCACCGTTTATCTAGAATAAAGCCAATTGGGAATAGTCAATTAACACCGCTGGATCTCATACTGTAACGTTTACAGAGTCCAGTTCACACCCGAGTTGTCCTTTATTGTGGTTCTAACTGTAACTACAGACAACACCCGTGTTCTAACCTCTGTCCATCTCTCTGTACGACCCATAAAAGACGGAGATTTAGATTGTGAAAGAAGAATATCTACTCTTTTGACTCAAGGTTTTTGTAATTTACTATCAGAGTTCTACGGTATTAATCAATCGTTTTCACGGTCACGGACGTACGATTCAACGAGTCAGCACAGGTAGAAAAACACTGGGACAGGTGACTGTCTGAGGAGACAGGTCCGTTCATAGGACCTCACCCAACGGTAAGGAAGAGGTCCCCTAGAAGGGAGTCGTCCCTTGTTTGGTGTAGAGAGCACAGAGGACGTAACCGTCCGTCTAAGAAAGGGTGATCGTGGTGAAAACGGTTTCAGTCTTAGTTATGTAGGACCGAGGAAAAGGTGATGGTGTAACCTTTTTTAGGACCATCGTACTGATATTGAATTATTGGTCTACCATTATGACCAGAACTAAACGATCACTTTGATTAGGTCTTTCGTCACGATTTTTGAAAGTGAGGGATTGTGTTTATATAGGTAAAAAAGGGAGTTCCTGTACAAAACAAACGAAAAAGAATCAGAAAGGAGGACTCTAAGAAAAGTGCCATGATGAATCAGTAGATAGTCAACCTCTGTCACTCTGGGCTTCAGACTTAAGACGTGCACCTTAAGTTCAAGAAATATTTTCGTTAGGTTACTAATTTTAAGGTAAACAATAGTTATGTGATTGATTTCTGTTCTTTTAGAATTTTATATGTATTCTACAATACATGAACTTGACCCGTTTGATACCCCCTTTTATAAAACTCCTTTCCATTTTTACTATCTCTTGTAAAAGTCTTCTTATTCTCGTTACTCAATTTAAATTAAGGAACATCGTTAATAGAGAAAGGGGAACCCCTTCCTGTAATTCTTGAAAACACGACGTTACGGTAGATAAAAAATAACGCGGTTACTTGTTCATGTAGAAAGGTTTGACGGTGATAAGTAGCGAGAATTTGTTCTTATCTACTCAAACTTTTCTATACTTCTAAGTAATCAAGGTCGAGATTTATAACGTCCACTTTAATAAAGGTAGGTAACGTCGGATCTCGTCTAAATCCCTCCTCAGTGTTTTATGGGAACTTTTAATATAAAGGTCTCTTACTCAGGTGACCGTTTAAGTTTCAATCGTTCCGGGTTCAGTAGAGAAGTAATTGGGTTGGATGATACGTAGGACGCCCATTTCTTACTGTAACCTAGTACATCCTTCCTCAGAAAAGTATATGACAACAACAATAAGACAGATATTCAGTACAGGTTGAGAAACACTGGGGTTCCTGACGTCGTGTGGTCCGAGGAGACAGGAAGTGATGGAGGACAACAAACGAGTTTAGGTATAGGTGACTCAACCACTATGATAGATTGATAGAGTAGGACACGACGAGGGAAGAGGAGAACGGGAGTTAGAAAGGGTGGTCGTCCCAGAAAAGGTTACTCGGCTGAGAAGGGTAGTGCACGGGTTCCATAACCTCGAAGTCGAAGTCGTAGTTAGGAGACTACTTATAAGTCCCAACTAAAGGAAGTCCTAACTGACCAAACTAGAGGAACGTCAGGTTCTCCGAAAGTTCTCAGAAGAGGTTGTGGTGTAGACTTTAGTAGTTAAGAAGTCACGAGTCGGAAGAAGTATCAGATTGAGAGTGTAGGCATGTACTGATGACCTTTTTGGTATCGAAACTGATCTACCTGGAAACAACCGTTTCACTACAGAGACGAAAAATTTATGTGACAGATCCGAACAGGATCGAAAAGAAGGTTCCTCGTGTCGTAGTACGAGTCTACGAGTCAGTACAGGTCGAGAAACGTTGGTGTACCTGACATCGGGTGGTCCGAGGAGACAGGTATCTTAAGAGGTCCGTTCTTATGACCTCACGTGACGGTAAAGGATGAGGTCCCTAACCTGGGTACAGAGAACGTAGAGGAAGTAACCGTCCGTTTAAGAAGATGGGGCCCCGGTGGACCCTTTGGGTTCCTCGTTCGCAGAAATTAAAGTACCGACGTCAGTAGCAGAAGTCACTAAAACCTTGGATTATTTTCTTTTAGACAGTGGCGAAGGTGAAAAGGGGAAAGATAAACGGAAAGTGTATATCTCTTATAAAAAAATTTTTTCCGACCCCCTCCACCTCAAACTACGAATATCCTATAAAATTCACTTCAAGATATCAATCATCTTTTCATGATAATTCTAAGTATAGGTCAGTGAAACACCTACTTTTATAGTTACCAGTTAGATTCTTTCTTTACTTTTAAAAATAAGTTCGGTTTAAATCCGAATATTGGACCCTATCTCAAAGAGACTCTCGAGACTCTTGACGACGTTTCTCCATCCTCGTCCCTTTCGCTTTCACTTCAACGAGTCAGCACAGACTGAGAAACGCTGGGGTACCTGACATTGGATGGTCCGAGGAGACAGGTACCCTAAGAGGTCCGTTCTTATGACCTCACCTAACGGTAAAGGAATCCAGCCATATATATCCTAAACCACTTCTGCCTTGCACATGAGTTCGTGGTAGAACCATCTTCCAACGACGATTAGTACTTCTTATCTGTCGATGACCAAAATCACGAAAACATTCAGACCTCTCTGTATTCTTAACTCCAGGTATTTTTTCAAGACTTTGATAGATTGATACTTCCAGACAAGACGGTCGAAAGAGGCTCGGGTCTCATAGAGTAGGACTGGAAACGGGAGTCAAGAAAAGTCCCATATGCCAGCCGGTCGTTGACGTTACCGATTACTGAACTAAGAACATTTGACCTACCACCCGTTGTAAGAAATGAAGTGTCAGGAAGAGAAACCCAGAATTAAAATTGGTTTCCAACCCTCCGTAAAGTACTGGTCAAACAGAGTGATACAATCCTTACGAGTAAGGGTCCAGTCCTCTCTTAAAGTAACGATTCGGTGGGTTACGTGAAAATAACTTGATCCGGGACAAGTGTCATCGGTTTGACAGACAAGATGATCGGATACTACCGAGTCCTTTACAAAAGGAGGACAACGAAGAAGGGTATAGATCTCAATGTGATAATGTCAGTAACTAAAATATCTTGGTATAAAGCATTCAGTAAAGTTCATAGGATTAGTAGTAATTAAAATAAAATATACTTCGAGTCAGTGTGTAAACCATTACGGTCTTTATTTTTAGAATATTTTATTTGTATTATATTCATTATATCGTCATTATAATTATTCTAGTCTTCGTAAATTCGATTCTTGAGAATAATTCACGTCGGGTCATATAGGAATCCAACAGACTAGGTCAGACAAGGTATAGTTATCAGTAGAAATTCCCTTTACTATATACCCGTACCCGTGTACTACAGTTACCGACTAAGTGACCCTTTCTGGAACTAAGACCTTAAATTCCGTTTTCCTCTTCTCCCACTGTCTTTTACTCTACCAACTTACCGTAGTGGCTAAGTTTCCTGTACTTGGACCCGTTTGAGACCCTCTACCACTCCCTGTCCGTTCGGACCGTACGACGTTAGGTACCGAAGTGTTTCTCAGCCTGTACTGAACCACTGATTTACTGTTTTCACTTCAAATAGTTTTTACAGACGTTCCTGTTCCGTTCACCACCCAGTACCGTTGGGGAATGACCTAACTCTTTCCCTACAATAGAAGATTCCTCAATGTCCGGTCGTAGTCTTCTTCGCTTTAGTCAGAAAGACCAACCCGTCCATGAAGACAGTAGCCCCCAGACCAATTACGTATTATGTCTGCGTCACATGAGATCTCCTCTCTCTCCCCCGAGTTTGCTCTTCTCTTTTCTCAAATCAAATTTGAAAAGAACAGAGTGTATGACACGTCGTGTCCCTTGAGACGAATTACGGGACACCACTTGACTTACGCTTCCTTCGGGGTTTCTCGCCCGTATACACATATACATACAGACTAAGTAAAACGACATGTCATCTTTGATTGTATTGTAACCTTTCGTTGATACGAGGTTATTTTTAAAGAAATTTTTTCTTTTGTTTCTTTATTTGTTTAAAAGGACAGAACGGAATTTCATACTTAAAAGTGAAGTAGGAGTAATTGGAGGTCTTCCGTTCTTGACTCCGTCATAAATGAAAACTCCTTTTCAGTCGTCCTCCTCGGCACTCAAGATTACTCGTGGAGAGACAAGACATGGTACGGACCACTAAATGTGGACTAATGGTCTAATTAACAGTGTTGGGAGGTTTCCCCATCCAATTCACCTAACTCCGTCAAACCACGGGACCTTCGAACTATCTTGAACTGAGAAAGGGTGATCCGGGGAACTGAGGAAGGGTGAACCGGTTTGACTTTCGACAGGGTACGGTATAAACCACTGGTTCGGTGTAGGGAGTCGTAGAATTAAGGAAACTTCCAAAGAAAGTTTCATCCGGTTGGAGACGATGTCGTCGGTAGACCAGATGAGAAGGATAGTGTGCGGGTCGGGGACTTACCCTCATAGATTGAGAAGCCGTGTATCCTTCCCGATCAGAATGTATTCGAGAACCTTAAGAATTTTTTAAGTCTCTGATCCTGTGTTGACCCTTCCCTACTGAGCTGGAATAAATGGAATAAATGAAGTAGAACGGGAAGTGATCCGAAACAATCAATATACTGAACTCCATTCTTGACACAGTACGTTAGACTTGGGGGGTCCCGTAGGTCGGGGGATGGAACATGTATCGTAATCAGTGAGTCAGTACAGACTGAGAAACGATGGGGTACCTGACCCCGGGAGGTCCGAGGAGCCACGTACCCTAAGAGGTCCGTTCTTATGTCCTCATCCAACGGTAAAGGAAGAGGTCCTTAGAAGGTGTGGGTTCCTAGTTTGGGGTCCAGAGGACGTAACGTCCGTCTAAAAAATGACAGACTCGGTGACCCCTTCCACGAGGCAATAACATTCGTCTTACTGGTTCACTAAGTTACTTAGTCACCCTTCTACTATCAAGGGACTACCCCGTAGGAGTCGACGGTTTTGAAAGGAGAGAAAAGTCGGTGGAAGATCGTGGACTGCGTGAAGCAAGGGGGAGACTGAGGAGGGGACTGCCCGGGAGATGACACAGTAGAAGGTGACTAACTTAACGGTGCCGCACTACTCCCGGGTTCCTCCTACTGAGTCGAGTCATAATGCAGACGGAGAGAGGACTTGAACGAGGAAGTAATAGACGAGTAACGGTCCGACTCACTGAGTCGTGGACTGAATTACATTCACTACAAATATCACATATAGTATGATATATACACACACGTACATATACACTATACATATATATGTGTTCCATATATATTTACCTTCTATACATATGTGTATTATGTATTAGAAATATATTTTATGTAAATTCTGGTGAGAGGATGTCGGAAATAGAGTAAGGTAACTGTGGAAGACCTCGGTCGCTCTACGTAGAACACTCAGAATATCTTTTTATTTCCATAAATTGTTTCATTGACAGAGTATCGATCAATTCGATGAATCACCGTACATCGATCTACGGACAGGGTTATGGGTAAAATGACCTACTGGTTAGAGAAGAAGTTAACGACCGACTGGAACAAAGACGGGAGTCCTGTCTACGAATGGTAGTTTTTACGTTACCTACGACTATCGAACTGATATCGAACATTTTCACGTGAGACTATCCAAACAAACAAAAAAAAAAAAGTCGAGTTACCGAAATTTCATGAACACCTTCGTATAAAGACAATGCTTGGTTTTAATGGACTTTATAACTTATAAAAATTTTTAGGGTGGAGAGACTAGAGTAGTTTTTACTTGTGAGGGGTAAGTAAGTAAACACCTCTAAACCCCCCTACCTCCATCGTATTCTTCACTCATAACATCCTCGACACTTCCTAGAAGACGGGGTTCCTTCCCAAGTAACTACTTTTGTCGGATTCTCGTTAACATCTCAGTCCGACCCCAGGGGTCTGGTCCCTTCACCGACTACCGGTTCCGTTAAACAAAATGCTCTACTCCTTCAAATAGGTCTTTCTTCACCACCCCATTTTCCTACAAATAATCCTCTTTCTCCTGTCCACTTCATCTCTAAATCTGATTACCTACAGTTTACCAACCCAAGTCGTCCCATGGTTAAACGATACACGTCGACATTCTTTGTGAACCCAGGGGTCTTATACGTAAATCCGTAACAAAAAAATAAATCAAATAAAAAGTAACAAAATTTTAATAAAAGAAGACTTTGGTAAAAGGTCACACAGTCCTTCAATTTGGTTGTTAAATGATGAACAATCGACCTTTGCCGTTGGGTGAGGTCACAAGAACGGACCTCTTAGGGTCCCTGCCCACTCGGACCATCCGACGGTAGATACCCCAGCGCGTCTCAACCTGTGCTGACTTCGCTGAATCGTCGTCGTCGTCGTCGATACCCTGTATACTTTTTTCAAAAATTAAAGAGACTTGGAGTATAAAGATGAAAACACTTTGTCTGAACCCGGTCGGTGTCTCGTAATGACACTTCTATGGTACTCTACTAGATTCACTCCGTCGGTCCTACTTCGGACTCTCACCGACAACGAAACATCAAACAACAGGCCCACCCAAAAGTCCACAAAGGTAGTGAATCTGGTTTGTATGTGTAAAGGTTTTTGACAAACTAGGGGTTTCAGACCTAGAGAACCTTTGTGAGAACGTTAGTAAAGAAGTCAGACGTCTACTATCTATCTATCTCTTTATTGATTCACCTATCTACTCATCTCTTTGTACCTCTCTCTTTATGTGTGTGTACGTTTGAATGTATCTATGTGATTACCTCTCCCTCTGTCTCTCTCTTTTCCCGACCCTTCTGTCTCTTTGTCTCTTAAAATCATTACAAAAACTGAGCGGGTGTAGGGGTACTTTACAGTGATAAATTAGTCGAGACTTAAGTTTCCGATCCACTAACGTTTACTGTAAACCTGAAGCCTCCAAAGTGACGTCCAGGACCAATAAATATGAAAAAAGAACAATGACTCATTACTCTGTAGTGTCTTTTTACCTCCAGTACCTATTTCTTTCTTATTTAAATTTGGATGGGTCTATGATTTTTGTCCGAGTTTATTTTCAGTCTCTCGTTTGTCGTATATAAAAGGAGTAGGATTGACATGTAAAAGTCGGGAGAATTGAGGTAGTACAGAAGTTATTTACGGAGGAGGGGAGTGGGGGTATGTAGAAGAGGGGACGACTTATGTGATTACTGGAGTTGAAAATGATACATCGATCTTCCATTGACTTTACTGAAAAATACCTTTTGGGTCCTCTCGATTCCCCATCATGTATGGATCACTCACCCCGATCAGATATTCCGATCCCAAAACCTTCTTTCTAGTTCTCTCCCGTCTTAGGTACCTCTACTCTACAAGACTTATTAGTGTGTACAGAATATGTGGAACTGTCCCTTCTCAGAGTCCGTTTCCGTAGTAGTTCCAGGTCTCCTGCACATAATGCTAAGTGTGAATTGAAGAGGGACTCCCCTAATCGTTCATATCTAATAAACCTTTTTGGATCGAATTAGACACATTAACTACAATTAAGGCCAGGAAACTCTCCCCTTTAAAGTTTCTAGTTTGGGTGTAGAGGACATGGAGAGCTTAACCGTCAGTCCAAAAAGTGACGGACTCGGTGCATCCTTAGGTTAAAGTCCCTTCCCCCTGACATTTTCACGAGCGGGTCTCCCTGGTCCCGAAAGGACCATCGAGTCTGCCCTTTCTTAGGTGGACGTTACGTCCTGTGGACCTAAGTTAGGGACCCAGTCCTTCTAGGGGACTTCTTCCTTTACCGTTGGGTGAAGTCATAAGAACGGACCTCTTGGGGTACTTACCTCCTCGGACTACCAGATGTTGTACCCCAACGTTTCTCAGCCTGTGCTGACTCGTAAAGTATAAAAGTGAAAGTAATCTCACTGGTCATACCACGTTCGAACCGAGGTCCTCGGGAAGAGGCACTGGAGACTACTTCGTCGATAGACCCCTACCACAGTAACACCACAACCTCTTCTGAGAACTCTCAGGGAACCTGTCGTTCCTCTAGGTTGGTCACGTAAGATTTTCTCTAGTCAGGACCCACAAGAAACCTTCCTTACTACGATTTCGACTTTGAGGTCATGAAACCAGTGGAGTACGCTTCTCAACTGAGTAACCTTTTCTGAGACTACGACCCTTCCTAACCCCCGTCCTCCTCTTCCCCTGCTGTCTCCTACTCTACCGACCTACCGTAGTGGCTGAGCTANGTAAAGTACAAAAGTGAAAGTAATCTCACTGGTCATACCACGTTCGAACCGAGGTCCTCGGGAAGAGGTACTGGAGACTACTTCGTCGATAGACCCCTACCACAGTAACACCACAACCTCTTCTGAGAACTCTCAGGGAACCTGTCGTTCCTCTAGGTTGGTCACGTAAGATTTTCTCTAGTCAGGACCGACAAGAAACCTTCCTTACTACGATTTCGACTTTGAGGTCATGAAACCAGTGGAGTACGCTTCTCAACTGAGTAACCTTTTCTGAGACTACGACCCTTCCTAACCCCCGTCCTCCTCTTCCCCTGCTGTCTCCTACTCTACCGACCTACCGTAGTGGCTGAGCTATCTGTACTCAAACTCACTTGACCTCAACCACTACCTGTCCCTCCGGATCACACGACGTTAAGTACCCCAGTGTTTCTCAACCTGTACTGACTCGTTGACTTGATTGTCTGAAGTGCTAGTCACCCCCTACTTCCCAGTCGTAATCGACTGTGACAGTCTCCTCTACCGTCCCAGTAACAGGTCTGGACCAGACTCCGACAACGTCCAGTATTGAAGGTACACCTTGGATCCTGTCTCATTCCTGACGGTCTTCTACTTTGTCTTTCTGAACTCAACACCAGTTCGGTGGACCCGACGATTGTGACGACACATCGTCTCCAAACGTTGAAGTCCAGTTCAAGATCTGTTGGTTGTCCTTTTGAGGGGGTCGGGAGTCCGAAAAAGGTTTCCATTCTGGGCTCCAACCTAGGTGAGTAACAATTAATCCTACTTATTTTTCTCTAGGAATTTTTAAACTTCAAACCGTAATACCCATAGTAAGACCGATTACCCTCGGATCATCCCGGAACCACGAGATTCTCTGACCACCTCGAAAGACAAGTATCGAAAACCCAGACGAGGTTCTTCGTCGATTCTTTAGGATCTCCCGGGTCGGACTCGGGACTTACCCTGTTTGTTCTCAAGTGGTCTCCCTTGTTCTAGACATGATATCGTATTTTTTACGTGGTACTCTTAACCTTTCGTTTAGTAACTACAACTCTCCCAAAAAACCAGGACTTAACCTGCTATGTACTTCTCTAGTAATAGAGGTGAAGTATTTTCGAAACCACAGGATTGTCGTTTCACGACTAGTGGCTCTACCCAATCCCCTCCCTTGTCTGTCTCTTTCTCTGAGTCTTGTAAGGGTTCGTCGCAGGGTGATTCCACCCGAATATAGTTTCTCCTGACACGGGTTTAGGAACGAGTCTTTCACGTAAAACTCAGGTATTGTAGGAACAGGAAGAGACGATGGACTGTAAGGTGAACAGAAACGTGGTAGTGAACACTGGTATCTACCGAAAAGAAATGTTTTACTTAGGGTTACGGGTGGGTTATTTAGGTCGCTTCGTCGGTAACGTACCAGTTTAAAATTTGAAGAGTTTTCACTTCTTATGTACTTTCTTCGTACTTTCTTGTCTCGCAGCCCATACGTGTGTCTTAGTTGGAAAAGTAACGCCCCATCCTTATTTAGGTCCCGTCTGTGAAACGAACTGGGATCTAGTCCGTCACGGACCTCGATTTATCGCCGTCCAACGACTCAGACTTCACGTACATTTTAGGTTAACATTCAACCGACTGGTGCCTTGGTGCTGACCTAAGTGAATAACGATTAATCCTGCTTATTCTTCTCTGTGACCCTCTACACTACGAACCTTAATACCCATCACTTTCGGTGAGCCACCCTCCTTTGGTTAAAGAGGACCACAGAACCTTGTGGTAAAATGTATCACAGACCAGGTAATAAATACAGGACTATAAACGTGTATCACTCTTAGCTCCTATTACGACTATTTTGCTGTGAGGTCCTTTGGGTTAAACTTCCCCTAAATACCCGGGTTCGACCCTTCTCACTAACCCAAACTGAGGGACATTTCTTCCCTAGAAGACAAGGACCGAACAAACTTTCGTATAAAAAGAGAGACTGAGTTCACTATTTTACGTGTGGTAACTCGTTCCGAGACCTATGACAGTCTACTCCAACTGCACTACCGATCTATCCGGAGATCTAATAACTAGTAAGAAAACATGGAGGACCACGATTGAAGAGAAAGACTCTCACTCGAGTGAGAGACAAATGATATACATCTTTTCATTACTTGACGATCCGAGAACGTACGATCCTCACTAACATCCCTCCAAATCCCGGTCCTCTTTGGTCGATCTGTATCATGACCAATTTTTATGTTTCCCTAGAAAACACCCTTAAGAACGAGATATTACAATCTGGTAGGGAAAGGGGGTTGAAAGACCGGTCCTCTCTCTATCCTCTCGATAAAATTAGAATTAAGATAAATCCTCTAACCTCAAGAGGTTTCTCTTTGTCTCAAAACGTCTCGTAAAATTTGTTAACTATGGTCTACCTAAAGAAAACATAGTAAAAAGTTTGCCAAAAGAGATTTACTCAAGATTTCTATCTGACATGTATTAGTGATTTCTAACTTCCTACGACTTTATAATTCGTTGATCCTTACCGTTTAGAATCATAAACCCACTAACCCATTAAAAATCACTAACCCATTTACCGAAGTTAAGAAATAAAGAATCACAAGGATGGTACATAGACTCTGTTTAGGACCGTTTCCTCCCTGGTGTCCTACTTAAACGTCCTACTTAACAGGTGTAGACACGCATCCACGTATGAAACTTTTATAAAACGTTATTATTTACTGAATAAAGTTTAGTTAAAATCCTTATTAACATTACTGTTTATATAAATACACACACACACACACACACACACACACACACAAACTCTCTCTCTCTCTATTTCTCTCCTTTTTTTCTGTCTCTGTGTGTCTTTTTCTTTCTTTGACTAAGATCACCTCTACGGTTTTATTTTTTGGTCCGCACCTAAAAGTGGACACTAGATGACGTGTATCGAAGCTAGAGGATTACCAATAGTAGTATATTAGTGGTATGTTTCTACTTTCAGTTCTATGACCGCGTCGAGGGAGAGACGAGTTTGTCTTAATCGTAGTCAACATTTGAAGATCGTGTCGACATTGATACGTAAGTTGTTTACAGGTCTGCACTTAACTATAAGGTTCCTGGATTAGGAACGATGTGGATTCCGGTCTCACTTTCGTGTACCCAAGAGAAGAAGATCCAGTGATCTGTGTCTATAGAACCGGTACTACCGAACTTGGCCTCTAACCGAGGAATCGACTTTCGGTGCACTGTATACACGATCGGGTCGTTGAAGACTCCACTGGTTCACGACCTATTCGGACGAAGAAAGACCTACTTCTGGTCAAAGGTGTCCCTCTCGGAAAGAGGACTCCTCAACTTTCTCTCTTTGTTCTTCATCTTTCTTCTTTATACCCGTCCCGTCCGTATCTCTCTGTAGTTCTCATTTCTCTCCTCGTCGATCTTTTCCTAATCCTCGACCTTTTCCTAATCGTCGACCTATTCCTAACTCGTCCTGTTTTAGTGAGATTATTTACAACAACCGTCTCTCCTGTTCCTGGTCTGAGGACTCCTAGTTTTTATTACGAAGTCAAGGACACTGTGGAGGACACCCTCTCACCCGTACCGAAGAACTGTGGGGAGATCCGAAGGGGTCCTCGGGGAAAGGTGTGAGGGTGGGGGACTCCAATAGAGTTCGGAGAGAGGAAGAACACTGGGGTTCATCAACATTATTATTATTGAGATTGCTAGTTTACGAAGGATATACGATTTCCAAGTTCAGCTAACGACATCAATTAATAATATATGTATGATACTTCATACATAGTATTAATATTATCGGTATAATGTCTATTCACTTGCCTCCGGTTTTCCCCGGTTCATACACCTTCCGAAGTATAACTAACACTATTCATGGTCATTAATCAGTCAGTTAAGTTTTACGGTTAACTTTATTCTTTTATAATTTTTACCTAAGTGCGTTTGGAAGTTACAAGATAAAAGAAATTTTGTCGTTAACCTGTTCTGCCAGAGAAATCCATCTTTTATATGTAACCTTCCGTCGGGACAAAAAGACCGTCTTTGGTGTGTGTAATGTATACGAGTTGTAAAACACCAAAGTCAAAGAAACTACGTTTTAGTTGAACCTCTGTGTACACTCCGTTATACTACATCTTAGGGAGATCTATTGTAAAAAGTAAAAAAGATTGAAAAACGTCAATCAAAAAGTTCCGGGTTGGACGTACCAAAAAGAATAGGTCAGGAAGGTTCCGTAGGTGGATTAAAGGTGTCCCCTCATTTTTACGTGTAAAAAAGTGTGAGACTAAGATAATAATCAATAGTATAAATTAATTTAACAATATTGTATAATTTTGTAGATTGTAGATAATTATAATCTGTTGAGTGGACCATTCTCGTCTTTACATACCCTGAGAATCCTTTCCAAGATATATGACTCTACCAACATTGATGTATGCACGAATCAGGACAGACTGAGAAACACCGAGGTACCTGACGTCGTACGGTCCGAGGAGACAGGAGAAATGAACACTCCTCAAACGATTTTAAATACAGGTAACTCAGCCACTACGATATAACCGGAGAGTAGGAGACGTCGGGTGAAGAGGAAAACGGAAACTAGAAAGGGTCGGTAGTCCCAGAAAAGGTTCCTTTATCAATAAACATCGTCCACCGGTTTCATAACATTGAAGTCGTTCTATTGTACTCCTACTTTTCTATCTGGAAACCTACAGTGACCACCAGGTCACCAACTTTTGAACGGACGGTCACGTCCCTTGTGTCCAAGCTAGGGACCAAACCCTTCTATCGTGTATGGTAGCTCGTTGATTCTGACGGGTGGGTTTAATGACGCAGGTACGAGGATCTCAGACACGGGACGTTGTTCTCTGTGGTAGTGTCACTCTTTGGGTGTTCGGCGTCGATCCCTCGTCGGACACACGTCGTTGCTTCTAGGTCAGGAGGGTTTTTATTTATTTAACAAAAATTCATTTCGAAGTAAAACTTGGGTCTTCAGACTGAATTCTTGATATAATGATATAGGGACTTTTACAAAAATCTCCAGGGACGATTTGGTTTGTATTGTCAGCTACTAAGTGTTAACAAGTCAACAATAAACGCTGGGGTACCAGACATCGTGTGGTCCGTAGGGACAGGAAGTGATAGAGGACTTCAAACGACTTTGAGTCCAGGTAACTCAGTTACTACGGTAGGTTGGTAGAGTAGTAGGAGACAGTGGGGGAAGAGGACGGGAGTCAGAAAGGAGTCGTAGTCCCAGAAAAGGTCACTCAGTCAAGAAGAGCAGTGTACCGGGTTTCTAACCTCGAAGTCGTAGTCGTAGTCAAGGAAGGTTACTTATAAGTCCCAACTGAAGCAAATCCTAACTGACCAAACTAGAATGACAGGTTCCCTGGGAGTTCTCAGAAGGGGTCGTGGGGTTAAACTTTGGTAGTTAAGAAATTATCAGTCGGAAGAAATACCAGGTTGAGAGTGTAGGTCTGTACTGATGACCTTTTTGGTATCGAAACTAATCTACCTGTAAACAGTCGTTTCTCTACAGAGACGAAAACTTATACGATGGATCCAAACAGAATCGAAAGTAAGGTTCCTCGTTCACAGAAAATTAAAGTACCGACGTTAATGACATACGCCACTAAACCCCCCGGTTCCTTTGTTTTAGAAAGTGACAAAGGTGAAAAAGGGGATGAACGGTACTTCACTACCCTACCCTACGATACTAGAATCAAAGGACTTACAACCTAAAATTTGGTCGAAAAAGTGAGGGAGAAAGTGGAAGTGGTTCCCCGAGAAGTCAAGGAGAAGTGAAAGACGGTAATCTCACCATAATAGACGTATAGAGTCCAATAATTATAAAGAAGGGTGTTAGTAATTAAGGTCGAAGTAGGTCGGACCGTAAAGTGTATTACCTAAGACGTACGTTCAATTTATTCGTCTCACTGTTATATGTCGGAACTGACCTAAGGAAGGAACGACATTACCAACACCAGTGTAGACACGTTGGAGGTCGGGTATGTAAGTTCGAAGTAACGACATAGGAGACGGGGTAATCGACGGAGAACCAGTCAAGATTCAAGATCCCTACCAGTACTACTACCAGTCAATATCCTCTTATTGGGTCCTTTCTCCGAGTACTTCTGAGTCTTCATCTGAACTAGTAAACCCACCTTTTAAGACCCTAGGGTTATGGACCTCGTGTCAGGTTTAGTAGGTCATCTTCACTCGAGACCTATCTGAGACCACCCGACCATGGAAACTAGATAGTAGGGGAACACGGAACCCCCTCACGTCGCCCCCGTCTGATTTCGTCGCACTCATGTTACTCCCTGTGTACTGTCCCTGGGGACAAGAGTCCAGGATCCTGTCATGACTAAGGTGAAGGGGGAACCACCCCAGGTAGAAATGGACTTGAGTACTGACCACGACGCCGGTATCTACAACTGTTTCTTAATATGTTTAACCACAAAGTCCGTACATGTCAGTAAGTTAACACAGGTTGAGACGATGGGGTACCTGACATCGGGTGGTCCGAAGAGACAGGTACCCTAGGAGGTCCGTTCTTATAACCTCACCCAACGGTAAAGGGGGAGGGTCTCTAGTAGGACTGGGTCCCTAATTTGGGAGTAGAGGACATAAGAGTCTAAGAAATGACGACTCGGTGGACCCTTCGGGTTTGTGATGAAAATAAAAATCTATAAAACTCTCAAAGTACTCAAAGTCCCCTTTTCTTTCATTTGACACCTCTCCAGTACACAATTAATAATAAACAAAAAGGGGAGATACAGATTCGGGAGAGAGGGGGTGGGAGTAAGTGTAACGGACCGTGTACTACTCCTTCCTACTTATAAATAGTTTGTCTCATCGGAATAAAGGTTCCCGTTCAAAATGTACAGGGTAGGACCCACGACGACCGTAATTTCTGACACTCGGGACCCACTCCAGTATTCCGATCTTATCCTCGGTCTGAAGGGGTGTAGAGACTCGTGTCGATCTTAACTAAGATTCACTCAGACTCCTCGATCGTACTATTTACTCTTAATCTAAACCGAGTCACTGATCCTCGTGGTTCGTTCGAGGTCTGCAAACTTAGGAACTCGTGACTACCAGGGTTGTAAAACAGAACCATTACTGCAAAAGGTGACTGCGACTGTTTGACGATATTAGAGACGGGTTGTGGACACGGGTCGACTCTACGGGTGAAGGAAAGAGTTCATTTGTAAGAAGACCATTACTGTTAGTTTATTTCCTAAACCTCGATTATCAATGAACCAACAAGACATCCTACAACGTTGACGTGTAAATACTCTAAATAAAAATTTTCTTGATGAGTAGGACTAGTATAAAAGTTTCGTTCAAGACTTCTTGGTGTCTTAGAGGGTTCAGGCTGTGGTCATTACTAGTATCGTACGATAATAAGTCGGTTGGATATTCAGTGTCTGGAAGGTTCGAACACATACAGGACCTACTTTTGGGTGAATTGAATCAAAGTTTCGTGTAAGAGAGGATACAGGTCTTTTTAGTAATGGACACCTTCACCAAAAAATAAAATCAATTAGTCTCGATCTGTAGAATTACGTTAAAATCAGGTTTGTATTTTCTGAACTCGGTCTTTCAACATATATTTTTCAAAAGGACAATAAAACTAATTCCGATCAGAATGGTCGGAGTCTTTTTTTTTTTTTCAGTTGTATTCATTATAGGACCACATAACATTCATTTTCACTTTTCCTTTCCTTTTTAAAGTAGGATTTAAATTAAACGAGAATAAAACATTCTCCAATTACGTTTAAGAAGTATTTGTACCGAGGTACTTCTAAAGATTACCTTGTCTAACAGCTCTTTAATTTTTTACGTGTATCTTAAGACAAAGGACCACCGAGTCTCCAATTTCGTAGACGGACCTTACTGGACCCAAGCTAGGGACCCAGCCCTTCTAGGGGACCTCTTCCTTTACCGTTGGGTGAGGTCATGAGAACGGACCTCTTAGGGTACCTCCCTCCTCGGACCATCCGACGTCAGGTACCCCAGCGTTTCTCAGTCTGTACTGACTCTCTGAAGTGTGGTGTCCGATAGTCTTGACTTCGTTCGTTATTCCTAATTTTGGTACTCTCTACTCACAATATGGGAGAGAGACTTATAAGAAGACTGTAATGTTGTATGGGGTCGATATCTACAATTGTTTCTTAACATATTTAATTACAAAATTTACCATGAAAATAGAAATCTCTACAACTCCCAAAGCACTTAAACCTTCCTTTTCTTTCCTTTAACACCTCTCCATTGTAATTAACGATTGGTAATTAACAAAAAAGAGGAGATACATACAGGAACCCTTTACTTTTATCTTCTCTTATTATGAAGAAGGGGGTAGGGGGTCCGACACAACTGGAAAAAAAAACCAATGGTTCTCAAAAAAACAAATGATAATAATAATGAAAGGACTCCTCTTAAAGTGACCCAGGACTTCCCTACCCTGTATCTCTACGTCCCTACTACATAAGAACTACTTTCTTACCAGAGAGTTTATGTGGGTTTAAGATTAGGGTCTTTGAGCACTGACACCGTAGAATGTACTGTCTCCCCTCAATTTTCCGTTTTTACAAGTCTCACTTATTTTTTCGTCCTGGGCTAGTATAGGACAAATGTTCTTCGTCTGAAATTAATACGTGCACACGAGTCAACGAGTCGGCACAGGTCGAGAAACACTGGGGTACCTGACATCGGGTGATCCTCACCCAACGGTAAAGGAGGAGGGCCCATAGAAGGGCTAGGTCCCTAGTTTGGACGTAGAGACGTAATCGTCCGCCCAAGAAATGGCTACTCGGTGGACCCTTCGGGTCTGCTATGAAAATAGAAATCTATAAAACTCTCAAGTTGCATAGATCTAGTTTCTTAAATTACAGGTACCATAAAGGGTTCGTTCTTATGACCTTACCCAACGGTAAAGGAGAAGGTGTCCTAAAAGGACTGGATCCCTAGTTTAGACCCAGAGGACATAACCGTCCACCCAATAAATGGTAACTCAATGGACCTTTAAGTCTTGAAATTCATATTTTTATGTTTTTTAATTTTCCTACTCTTTTACATGTAGTAATGTTTATATTCTTTCGACAATGTCGGGTCGATTATAACTGGTCCATTTTAAAGGTATAGTCTCTATCCCTTCTTGTAATACTACTTTTTCAGTTAAATAGTCCTTTTGTTTACTTTAGATAATCTCATTTCGAAACGTTATACACTTTATTTTTCAATGTTCACTTTTGTGTCTGTTTAGATGTTACTATCACCTTAGGTCATGTTGGTGTCAATTTAAAATTTTTAGACATTCCTATATCTAAAATTTTTGTAACTGGTTAAGTAGTATTAACCTTAGATACCTTGTGGTGTGGGTTGTTAATGTTCTCGTGTGAAAAAAGTTCTTAGTACTTTTGAAGTACTTCACATCATGTAATTTGAACCGGTGGTCAATTAACAGAGAGGAGGACACTTCACCATCTTAGTTAAAAGAGTGGAGAAATTAAACTCGACCAGAACTCTGGTCGAAACTGGTTATCGTGTTCCGTCTTTACTACAATATGATGAATCCTCAGTTCCGGAATATAAACTTTCCTAATTTCCAAATTTAATTAAGTACCAGACTCAAAGAAGGTATTCTTCGTCTGTTTCTTCTCTTTTTAATTCGAGTTTAAATCATCTTACTTTCTTTATTATACCAGTAATGAATATCTATACCTGGACTAACACGTACATCTCTTGTAGTCCAGTATTGTTGTTCTGTGAACTCTTATTACTCCCTTAAATCGATGTAGAGTTCTGTGTTGCCGATGTATCTTTTAGTTTAAAAAAGATGCATGAACAAGTCAGCGGTCAACACAAATTGAGAAACGCTAGGGTACCTAACGTCGTGTAGAACGGAAGGACGGGGAGTGGTAGAGGGTTTCAAACGGGTTCAAGTACAGGTAACGTAACCACTGAGTCGGAGACGACGGGAAAAGAGAAAGACGGGAGTCAGAAAGGGTCGGAGTCCTATAAAAGATTACTCCGTCGACAAGTGTCGTCCACTGGTTTTATAACCTCGAAGTCGAAGTCTTAGTCAGGAAGGTTACTCATAAGTCCTAACTAAAGGAAATTGTAACTGATCAAACTAGAGGAACGACAGGTTCCCTGAGAGTTCTCAGAATAAATCGTGGTCTCAAACTTCCGTAGTTAAGAAAAGTTTCTTATAGCCAAGTTTATTTATATAAAGATGTACGATCGTTGTTTATTTTTCTAATTTATATTATGGTAGATGTTTTGGTATTTTTATATTTGCTGAATCTTTACTAACCCTTGAGGACATGTGTGTACCGACTAAGTACAGTTACATACCATTTTGGTTATGTCATAACATTTCGTTTTATTTCATTTTATTTATTTATTTATTTTTATTATTTATTTATTTTGTGTGTGTGTGTGTTTTCTTTACTGAAATTCTTTTATACGTTTCCTGGAGGTGTGAATTTTGATATTTTGCACTTACTCTATTTAATCACTTTGGAATTTACTGACAAATACACAACTTTCTGAGTTATAAGAATGTTACAGATAAACGAGGGTTCAAACAGATACTGAAGCTACATTTCGTTTTGTTTTAGGATCGTCTGAAACAAGGGAAAACATTTCGACTACTCTACTAAAGTTTCACATATACCTTTAAATTACTTTTTGACTGTTTCGACCTCCTAAATGAATGAGATTTTCAAGAGTATCGATTTGATATTCGTATTAAGATGAGGATCCATAAAAATAGGTTCTCTTTATAGAATTTTATAAAGAAGTGTCTTCTGAATGCACTCTTTCTAGTGTCGGTAAAAGAAGCATTGTTAAGGTTTCACCTTTATCGGATTTGTAGGTAGTTTCTTCTTATCTATCAGACAAGTACATCACCTTATGATGAGTTTTTATGTTTTTTTTTTTTTTTTTTTTTTTTTCTCTTTTTCTCGTTTATCGACTATGTATGACACCTAATTAGAGTCTTTGTAAAACTTCTCGTTTTCAACAGACCGTATTTGACATGTATGGTATCATATCTCTTGCATCATAAATTAAATGTACTTCAAGCCTTGTCGGTTACGAGTAGGTAGAGTTATCTTTTATACTGTCGTCGACGAAGACCTCCCGTGTCTTTGGTTTACCTTTACCTGTATTTTGTTGAAAGGTGTCACTACTTATACAAGAGATAAAAGTAACCCTGTAAACAACGTGTCCATATATGTAAACAGTTATGAATAGTCATAAGAACGGAACTCTTGGGGTACTTGTCATACTTTCTCGTTTTTCTATCTTGTGACTTTCTCCTTGAGGGGTCTAGTCATCCACGGGTTATACGATGACCTCTAGTGACCTCTTTATTGAGGTCTTTCTTACTTCTCTACCTCGGTTTCGTTTCTGTTGTGGGTCAACACCTGCACTGACCACTACCTTCATTTCAGACTACGACATTTCTCGTTATAACGTATCCTTGGACCTGACAATCCAGGTACTTAGTTCCGTTTAACCTTCACCAGTTTGTCCTCTACCGTTCTCACTTGTAGCTGTAGAATCGTTAGTCACTTGATTTTACCTGATCTTACCCACTTAAATTGTGTCTACTGGTAATATAGATGATGACACCTTTTCTTAGGGATCTTCTTTACCTCATCGGTAGTTTCAATTGTTTTCTCAGACTTTACGTCATGAACCTACGTTAGAGTTTTTATTGTCTTACTAGAGCCAAGCAAAGGTTCCGTTTGGTAAGTTATAGTGTCATTAGGTTCAGATACGGGGATGGTCATTAAGATTTCTTCGACTTCAACTTGCCAAGATACTTCTGGATGTTTTAGAAGATCTTGATTGTGGGTTTTCTAGAGGAAAAGTAATATCCCCTGATCTTACGTTTTTATCCCTCAGTTCTTTATGGACCTCATTGTCCGTTTAAACCGGAACCTCTTGTCTTACTTCGTCCCGTTTCTGATTATCTTAAAACGGTTCTCTTGTGTGACCAGTATCGTTCGTCGGAGAAGGTTGTTGTGTTCTCTTCTGAGATGTGTACCTGTAGTGGTCTACCAGTTATGGCTTTAGTCTAACTAATATAATAAAAGTCGGTTTCTACTTCTTTGAGATACGTAAGTCGTTTTCGTTCTGGCCCTCGTTCTGACACCGAGTCTAGTACTTGAGGAATAACGGTTTAAGTCTGACTTTAACTTCTTTCATCCCTTTTGGTGATCTGGTAAGTCCATACTGAATTTAGTTTAGAAAATACTAATATTTCATCTTCACCGTTTGTCTAAGTTTCCCAATCTAGACTATCTGTCTCACGGACTACTTGATACCTGTCTCCAAGTACTGTAACATGTCCTCTCTCACTAGTTCTTGTAGGGGTTCCTTTTCTTTCCGTTTTTCCTTTTTACTAACAGACTCCTCCGGAATGTTTATCGACACTTATCTTCTCTTCACTTTCCATTTCCTTTTGTCCTTTCTATATGGATAAACTTACCTCAAGGTTACTTATCGTTCCTCTCTATTCTTTCGGAAGGAGTCGCTAGTTACGTTTCTTTATCTCCTTTTGTTATCTTACCCTTTTAGATCTCTAGAGAAGTTCTTTTAATCTCTATGGTTCCCTTGTAAAGTACGTTTCAACCCGTGTTATTTCCTGTCTTTACAATACCTGGATTGTCTTCGTCCTCTATAATTCTTCTCCACCGTTCTTATGTTTCTTCTTGATTTGTTTTTTCTAGAAGTACTGAGTCTATTAGTGCTACCACACTAGTGGTTGGATCTCGGCCTGTAGGACCTTACGTTTCAGTTCGCCCGGAATCTTTCGTAGTGATGCTTGTTTCGATCACCTCCACTAGCTTAAGGTCAACTCGACAAAGTTTAGGATTTTCTACCACGACACTTTCACGACGTGAACTATACGGTTGTTTAAACCTTTTGAGTTGTCACCGGTGTTCTGACCTTTTACAGTCAAAAGTAAGGTCAGGGTTTCTTTCCGTTACGGTCTCTTACGAGTTTGATGGTGTGTTAAGGTGAGTAGAGTGTACGATTATTTCATTACGAGTTTTAAGAGGTTCGGTCCGAGGTTGTCCTGTACTTGGTTCTTGAAGGTCTACAAGTTCGGTCTAAATCTTTTCCGTCTCCTTGATCTATAATTTATCGGTTGTAGGCGACCTAGTAGTTTTTTCGCTCTCTCAAGGTCTTTTTGTAGATAAAGACGAAATAACTGATACGGTTTCGGAAACTGACACACCTAGTGTTATTTGACACCTTTTAAGACTCTCTCTACCCTTATGGTCTGGTGAACTGGAGGGAGAACTGTTTAGACATACGTCCAGTCCTTCGTCGTCAATCTCGACCTGTACTTTGTTGTCTAACCAAAGGTTTAACACTTTCCTCATACAGTTTCGACATATAACAGTGGGACGAATAAATTGAATATACGTCTCATGTAATACGTTTTACGACCCGACCGACTTCGTGTTCGACCTGAGGTCTAACGGTCCTCTTTATAGTTATTGGAGTCTATACGTCTACTGTGGTGGGAATATAGTCTTTCGCTTCTTTTTGATTTCTCGGAGAACTACTTTCATTTTCTCCTCTCACTTTTTCAACCGAATTTTGAATTGAAAGTCTTTTGATTCTAGTACCGTAGGTCAGGGTAGTGAAGTATCGTTTATCTCCCCTTTGTCACCTTTGTCACTGACTAAAATAAACCCCCCCGAGGGTTTAGTGACGTCTACTACTGACGTCGGTACTTTAATTTTCTGTGGACGGGGAACCTTTTTTTTCAATACTGGTTGGATCTGTCGTATAATTTTTCGTCTCTGTAATGAAGTGGTTGTTTTCAAACAGATCAGTTTCTGTTTGACTAAAAAGGTCATCAGTACACACCTACACTCTTAACCTGGTATTTCTTTCGACTCGCGACTTCTTAACTACGAAAACTTGACACCACAACCTCTTCTGAGAACTCTCAGGGAACCCGACGTTCCTCTAGGTTGGTCAGGTAGGATTTCCTTTAGTCAGGACTTATAAGCAACCTTCCTGACTATGACTTCGACTTTGAGGTTACGAAACGGGTGGACTACACTTCTTGACCGAGTAATCTTTTCTGGGACTATGACCCTCTAACTTCCGTCCTCTTCTTCCCTGCTGTCCCCTACTCTACCAACCTACCGTAGTGACTAAGTTACCTGTACTCAAACTCATTTGAGACCCTCAACCGCTACCTGTCCCTCCGGACCGTACGACGTCAAGTACCCCAACGTCTCACCCTGTACTGACTCGCTGACTTGACTTGACTTGACTAGCTGACATACGAATTACACACAAGTAAAACGACAACCCGAAAGGACCACCGAGACAGTCATTTCTTAGGCGGACGTTACGTCCTCTGGACCCAAGACAGAAACCCAACCCTACTGGGGGACCTCCTCCTCTACCGTTGGGTGAGGTCATAAGAACGGACCTCTTAGAGGTGCCTGTCTCCTCCGGCCACCCGATGTCAAGTACACTAACGTCTCACCCTGTACTGACTTACTGATTGTTCTCGTGTGTCGTGTAATTTTGTTATCTTAATTAAATATTCTTTTTGAATTGATTGTACAGATAAATAATATTAATCATTAATTGATATTGAACAAAATTAATTATTACAATTAATCGTCACTCAAAAGTTGGGGAACCTGTTAGTTTGCGGTATCCTGTCCATTAGGTGACGATCCGTAACTAACTTCCTGGACCCATTCCGAGTCTGTCAGTCGTTGGAGTACTCTAGGGTCCAACCGCCCTGTGAGTCGGTCCTCACCAGCGGTTTGAGGGAACCTCACCAGTGGTATCTTTGGTGTCACTCTCTCCTCCGTACACCCGATGACCTCGTCGGTCATCCTTCACCCGTGGCTCCGACTACGGGGAAACCAGTTGGTCGATGTGGGCTCTGACTCCAGTCAGACGTCTCATTCTAGTGTACGTCTGGTCTGTAGGAGGAGGGTGGTGACCATATATTATGTTTAGAAAGGCGAAAGAGAAGACGGAGGATTTATTATCTCTTCTTTTACCTCCTCTCAATTTTTAATAAAAAATTTTTTCTAAATTTTTAATTTAAACGAGAATAAACAAGTGTTCTATGTCGGAAATAAATCTTTGAACATGAGATTTGGTCTTCTCTAACTTAATAGAATTGGTCGTTTAAATTTGTAGAGTGGGGATGGGGTTGACGTGAAAGTTACGCTCATCCCTGGGGTTTTGAGATCTCAGTGTGAGCATTTTTGATTTTAGGGAAAACAAAACAAAAACTGTTAGACCCGATATCATATATGTAAAGTTAACCGAAGGGTCCACTCCGTCACCATTTCTTTGACGGATGGTGACGTCCTCTTCTTTCTCTACACCCGAGTCAGGGACCCAGTCCTTCTACGGGACCTCCTCCCTTACCGTCAGGTGAGGTGACAACGGACCCTTTAAGGTATCTACCTTCTCGGAACAGTCCGATGATAGGTACTTCAACGTTTCTTAGTCTGTGCTGACTCACTGACTTGTGTGTAAATGTAAAGGTAGGACTAAGTAAGACCAAAAATCAGAAGTAAGACAAGACCGATCTCGTCCACCCTAGCACCGTTCATTACTCCGACCTATCTGTCTTTCCTTAGTTGAAAACCCATGGTAAAATCCTCAGACCTAGAATAGGATTTCCGTTTTTCCTCCTCCGAAACTTTACAAAATTCAGTCACTCACTGTGTTAATCTAAACAGTGAACCTTTTTAGTGAGACTGTCTTCATACCCCAAATCACACTCGTTTTAATCTTTTACTCTCTTGTCTATTCTCTGATAACTTCTTTCGATCCGTTCTTCAGCACTCCCATAAAAAAATTTTCTCTCACCGTCACCCACACCTATTTTACCCTGACCTACTCTAGTTCCTTCATTTAGGTATCCTTCCGTCTTATATTCTTACTACGAATGTAGAACCGAACCGGTTGACCCACCCAGCACTACAGTAAATTATTCTTTCCTTATACCACGTCCCCACCTAAACTCCTTGTCTTCCCTCTTTACTACTCGAAAATTGGACAATGACACTTTACAGGTACCTTCTAAGTTCTCCTATGGAGGTTCCAGGAGAACGTAAAATCCAGAATTTTGAGTTGTTTCTTAAAACCGAACTGCCATTTCTTTTATTTCTCTAATCCTTCTTGATTCATTTGAGGACCGATTTTTAAGATGTTACCTCACCATTCTTTTTAACTTTCTAACCCACAAGTCAAACGTTTTCCCAACACAAAAAAAAAAAAAAAAAAAAAACGTTTTTGTTTTGGTTTAGTCTTTTGCTTACTGTCTCAAAGTAAGTAGAGTGTATCGTTTTTCGATTGTCCATTCACCAACGACAGTAACCAAGTTTACAAGTTACTGCAATCGTGGTTACACAGACTTCAAGACAATAGGATTTTAAAGGTCTACCGACAAAGTCGAAATCGGAGGTATATGTAAGTTTCGTCCCTCCCCCGCCCAGTGGTCAGACTGGGAAGATTAGTTCTTTGGTCCTTGAAGGAGGGTCAATGGGATGGACCGAACACAGATACATAGAAAAGGGTTTACCACCGTGTAACGGTAGGAACCGGTTTTTCGACTTTGATTACTACTTCAATATACACAAATATGTATATATCAACGTTCCCGAAGGGTGTACTGGGATCACCATTTCTTGACCGGACGGTTTCTTCCTCTGTATTCTCGGAATCCAGTCCTTCTAGGGACGTAGTCCTTCTAGGGGACCTCCTTCTGTACCGTTGGGTGAGGTCATAAGAACAGACCTCTTAGGGTACCTGCCTTCTCGGATCGTCCAAGACTAGGTAAACCAACGTTTCTTAGTCTGTGTCAACTTCTCTGAATCGTGTGTGTATGTGTATGTCGACATTCTCTGTCGACGTTCTCTCATCCCTTACCCACAACCCAACTGATTCTTTACCGTAAACGTCTCCGGTTTCGTTATCTGTTCACAGTCACTATTCCTTTCAACCCCTTCAGATATTTCCCGTAATTCGTCTTAGAATTATCGAAGCGAATTTTCTTTAAAATTTTAGGGAATAGACCTATAAAGCCCTTTAAAATTTTGTAAAATAAACCTCTCGAAATAAGTAAAAGTTAAAAACCGACGTAGAACACCGTACACCCTAGAATCAAGAGACTGGTTCCTAGTTTGGACATGGGGGACGTGACCTTCCACCTCAGAATTGGGGGTCTGGTGGTCCCTTCAGGACTCTCGAAATGGAAATACCCTATGATTTTATTGATCTACCATCCACCTTATAGCAACTCCACTTCTCTTTCTTTGAACTCAGTCGGAGGCACTCAGACATGAGTCAAAGTGGTGAGTGGTGGGTCATCAGCAGGTACAAAGTAAGTGGAAAATCCGGTCTGAAGGAAGTAGGTATTTTATCTTTAATATTGGAAAGGTTTGTGACCTGTCGTTCTCCTAGTCTGGTCAATTAGGTTTTCCTTTAGTTGGTACTTATAAAAAACCTTCCCGACTCAAGTAACTGATAAGTAACCTGACTACGACTTCGACTTCGAGGTTATGAAACCGGTAGACTAGTTTCTCGACTGAGTAACCTTTTCTGGGACTACGACCCTTTCTAACTCCTGTCCTCGTCTTCCCCCTCTGTACCACAGGTTCCTACTGTAACAACCTACTGCGGTAGTAGAGCTTCCTGTACCCAAACTCGTTTGAGGTCCTCTATCACTTCCTGTCCCTTCGGACCCCACGACGTCAGGTACCCCAGTGTTTCTTACTCTGTTTTGACTCGTTGACTTGTTGTTGCTTTGTGACGGATCGTGTCTCACTTCTGAGTAATTACAGTCAACGAAAAGAATTTAGTATGTCAGAGAAACTTGTCCAGTATTATAAGTTAATAGTATCACCTTTTAATGTAAGTTTCTTCATTAGTTAACTAAAAATAAGATTGCGACACGGAAGATTATTGGTAGGAGTGGGTACTAAACGGTTCATTTTAACAAAAGTTTTTAAGATTTTAATTTATTCGCATTGTTTATTTGTTTTTGATTGCGTTCCCTTTAAACCTCTCACTGTACTAAGACGAACGTCCAGATAGACTAACGTAACGTAATACGCACTTAAGGTTATCCAAAGAATTAAGTTCTCCGTCAGGGACGCACTTCCCTCTAGATTCGGTAATTCCCTAATACTTCTTTGACTTCGTCTAACAAGACACTACCGAGAAAGACCTCGGACTCGTGCATACGTTAAGCGTTGAACTCATCCTGCCGGTTTTGGACGTGAAAATTCTGAAACGGACGAACCATCTCGTCGACGAGACCCAGGACCTCCATTCTCGTCTTGTCACGAGAGGGAAAAGTGGGGGAGAGAACAAACCGATGGACCACTGGATCTGAGACGTACGAAATCTCCAAAATGACGTTTATTAAACTACTGTACTTATACTACTTCCGTAGAGACCTTTGTAGACGAAGGTCGTCATGGACACGGGTTGACCCTGGGTTTGAATCTTCTCCGTCGGAATGAATCGTTTTCAAATCTGTGACTCTTATTATTTGAACGTCCACTCGTGTTTGACTTCTAGTGAGAACGACATCCGTGTAGTCCGTTTAAACAGGATTTTTCTGAACCTTCTATTAAATTAAATTAGGAATTAATTTTAATTCATAGAACTCTACCCCTATTAAAAATTATTATATATTAATATTATTATGAGTAAGATCTAATAGACCCCCCTGGTTCACATTAGTGTTCTCGGGAATATTCTTCGGGAATATTCCCTGTGTCCTGTCAATTTCATTCTCTTCTCTACACTATCACTACGTGAAACGACTACCTCCTTCCCTGGTGTTCAGTTCCTTTCACCCGCCGGAGACCTTCGGCCTTTTCTCTTCCTTCGTTAAGAAGGGAGCTCGGAGGTCTTCCTTGGGACAACTAAAGTCGAGGACTTCTAGGTGAAACCTGAACACTGGAGGTCTTTAAATACTATTATTTCTACACAACGAAATTCGGTAATCACCCTTCACCATTAAACAATGTCGTCGTTGTCCTTTGATTGGGGTCTCGAATAGTAAGCAGCCAAAGTGACAGTGTAAAGAGTTACTGGAGGAGGAGTAGAAGACTCTTCACGGGTCCGACTCTAGGACTACGACCATTTCTGACTCCCGTCCTCCTCTTCCCCTGTTTTCTCCTACTCTACCTGTACTGAGTCACTGATTTGTTGTTGTTAAATAGTGGTTATAAGATGTGTCCCGTAAATTTGTAGTCAACGTATCTATTAAAAACTTCGAGTGTCTTCTCAGAGATCCTTCGACTATTTTACTTTTTAACTAAAAAAGTAAAGTTATCGGTAATCCGGTTGAGATATACGTCACTATTCTAATTAGGATCGGGTTAGGTAGGTTAGTCCCTGAACATTTGTTGGATCGAATACACAAGGGTTTTGTGAATACTGAAGAAGGAAAGTCCTCTAAAACGAAGTTCGTGTTTCCGGGAATTCTATAAACACCCTAAAAGGTCTCTAGGATCGACCGTCTCATTGACAACCTTTCTACTAGATAAGTCCTTTCTCATGTAAAAAAAAGAAGAAGATCCGAATTATATTTCGTATGAAGGGGAAAAAAAAAAAAAAAGAAAAAACTTTACCACTGTCAGTCCTTCTCGAGAGAAAAGAGTTTTTTCCTTTATTTAATACCTAAAACTATTACCACCACAACGACTTCTTACTACTTCTTCCTTCTCCACCTCTTCCTTGTCTTCCTCCTCTTCCTCTCCTTCTTTCTTTTCTTTTTTTAACGGTTCACAATACCAATTACTCTAGAACGATTCAGTGAAGTCAACACAGGTTGAGACACGCTGGGGTATCTGTCGTCGGGTGGTCCGAGACGGTAGGGACCCTAAGAGGTCCGTTCTTGTGACCTCACCCAACGGTAAAGGAAGAGGTTACGTCCTTTCACTTTCACTTCAGTGAGTCAGCACAGACTGTAAAGTACTGGAGTACCTGACGTCGGATGGTCCGAGGAGACAGGTATCCTAAAAGGTCCGTTCTCATGACCTCACCCCACGGTAACGGAAGAGGTTTACTCTAGAATCTCCAATAGATTAGACTGATCTGGTACGTCACGTTAGAGGATCGTCCAGTTACTGGTACGAAATAAAACGAAATTTTTAACAGTGTACTAAAGAATTACGTTTCCGATCGGTTAATTATTCCCTGAATCACCACTCGTCTCAGAGAAACCGTGTTGACTTGGGAGAAACACGAATTTGGGTCCACACCGAGAGTGACCCAACTGACTTGAGTGTCATAGACGACAGTCGACAGGGGAGTTATAAGGTCGTCAGGCAGAGAAAGAGTCCGGGGAAAGAAGAGGTAAAAAGTGGGTAAAATTCATGAAAGTTGTTAGAGGAGACTAAGGTCGGAGAGGGAAAAATAAGAATTGTCTAAGTAAATCACTAAAAAGAGTTTTATATTAACAACTCCTGGGTGAGACCCGGTCGGTCAGAGGATCCGTAGTCCTTTCCTCGTTACTCGTCTGTACCGGGGTCTAATGTACCTCGAACATGACACACCTACGTCTCTCATGAATTATTCATCCGTATGTGACACAACCCATTCCTTCACAAAACGGTCCCTTTGTTTCACCTCTTTCCCTTGGCCCTCCTCCCACGGTAAAAATTCTCCAGGTCTTCCTGGAGGACTGTTCTTCTTTGACTTCACCACGACACTTCTGACCTCCCGTTCTCATAAGACCCGTCTTCCTTTTCGTCCACGATTTCGAGACTTCGTCCTTACACGGAATACACGAACCTTTGGTCGAGTTCGGTCTGACTCGACACTCTTCTCATTCTCCTCGACTGTAGTCCCCCGTTGATCTCAGTCTGGTGTACCGTGGACACTCTTACTCCTGTAACTAAAGTACAAGTCTCCCTTCCCTGGAGGATTCTCCCGGAAACTCATCTCCCTCTGTGCTGGACTAAATGTAAACCTTTGCTCCTGAGACGACGAGGTAACTCGACCCTGTCACCCCCCTGTTTTTCTCTTCTAATCAAAGAACCCCGTTTCGTTGGTTTTAGGATAACAAGTCAGTGAGTCAAGACACGTACAGGTCGAGAAACACTGGGTTACCTGACATCATGTGGTCCGAAGGAACAGGAAGTAGTTGAGGACCTCGAATGAGTTTGAATACAGGTAACTCAGCCACTACGGTAGGTTGGTAGAGTAGGAGACAGCATGGGAAGAGGACGGAAGTTAGAAAGGTCGTAGTCCCAGAAAAGATTACTCAGCCGAGAAGCGTAGTCCACCGGTTTCATGACCTCGAAGTCGAAGTCGTAGTCAGGTTACTTATAAGTTACTTTAGTCGGGAAGGTTATTTATAAGTCACAACTAAAGGAAATCCTAACTGACCAAACTAGAGGAACAACAGGTTCCCTGAGAGTTCTCAGAAGAGGTCATGGTGCCAAACTTTTCGTAGTTAAGAAGTCACAAGTCGGAATAAATACCAGGATGAGAGTGTAGACATGTACTGATAACCTTTTTGTTATCGAAACTGATATCTCTGGAAACAACCGACGAAAGATTTTACTCCGGATCTAAACATTTTGAAAATAAGGTTCCTCACTCGTAGAAAATTAAAGTACCGACGTCAATATCAGGCGTCACTAAAACCTCGGGTTCTTTTATTTCAGATAGACACAAAGGTAAAAAAGGGGTGGATAGACGGCACTTCACCACCCTAACCTACGGTTGTTGGTTTTTAAATAGGAGAGTGTCGAGATCACCAGTCTTCAAGTTTTAGTTCCACAAGCCTCCCGACCAGAGACTTCCGAGATCTGCACGTAAGAGGAAGTGGAGGAGGGCCGAGGGTTACCGACGGTTGTCAGGGACCAAACGTCAACGTGGTAGTTCAGAGACGGAGGTAGTAGTAGTGTGTCGTAGGAGGAGCCGACAGACACAGACATACAAAAGTGCACCGGAAGTATACTCCTACGTTGATAACCTAAATCTCTAGACAATAGTGGAATAGAATTGATCATTATTTACATTTTTACATAAAGGTTTATTCCAGTGTAAGAATCCCAGGTATACCTGTACGTAAACCACCCTTTTTCGTAAGTGGGGTCATAGAGACCGATTCCCTCGACACTGTTACCAGGGGTACTCACTACTACCACCAAATCTGGTCTTTCCCTCCCTTACTGGTCGGTAGTCTGAGTCCCTTTTACAATGTCTTAACTGTCTTAAGTGATCGCCGGAATGACACCCTGTATTCTCCTAAGTCCCTACTGTGGTTCTGAAAACCGGACTCGTCAATTGACTTTCTCACCTTAAAAGTAGATACTACTACCGTCCCCTCGTCCACAAGTTTCGCTCTAGTCGTCAAGACCAAACCTATCTCAGCCTCTACGGAGTCGAGGATAAAGTTCTTCTGTCCGAGGAGATCCGTCTCCGTGGAATTAAAAGAAGGGGGTTTTGATGTCTGAGTAGGAGTGGAGAACGAAGGGAAAGGAGGAAGGGGAGGTCAACTCCAGTTTCAAACTTATGAAACTTATGACAAATGCTCGAGGTCTCTTCGGACCGATGTCAAGTATCGTAACGTCTCAGACTGTGTTGACTTCACTGAATCGTACACGCACACGCGCACGCACGCGTGTGTGTGTGTGTGTGTGTGTGTGTGTGTGTGTGTGTGGAGACTCGAGGTCTAGGAACGGGCGGGGTGTGGGAGGAGTCCCTCGAACATTCCTAGTAGAGGAAGGGAGTGAATTAATTAATTAATAATAAACCCACGTGGATTTACGTACACCCTAGAATCAAGGGGTTGGTCCCTAGGTTGTCCGTAGAAGACTTAACGTTCTCGTCTCAGGCTTTGTGTCCTGGTGGTCTCTCTCCAGGGAAGGGAGTAAATAAATGTTAAAGTCGGAGAGTCAACATGGGGTAGGGTACAGTCGAATAAAGGTAAAAACGAACGAAGGACCTTACTTCCTCTCTTTCTTTTGGAAAAAATTCCCTCTTTCTTTTGAGACAAAACTCTTGTGTCGACAGCACATGAAAAGTGACGGCAAGTATTGACCTAGTGTTTAAGAAGGGGTGGTGGTCGAAATGTCTTTGGTGAAGACAGCTCTAATAGTTCCGGGGGAACGATTTATAGTGACTACGAAACATCAGAGGTGGATTGAAAAATCAATGTTAATTATGAGAACTCCCGAAGGGTCCATCGCGATCACCATTTCTTGTACGGACGACTACGTCCTCTGTATTCTCTGTATCTAAACTAGGGACCCAACCCTTCTAGGGGATCTCTTCCCGTACTGTTGGGTGAGGTCATAAGAAGGGACCCTTTACGATACCTGTCTCCTCGTACCGTCTGATGTCAGGTACCCCAGTCGTTTCTCGACCTGTGCTGACTTCGTTGAACCGTACAGACTTGAGAACTGGAGAAAAGGGGAAAACTTCGTCCAAAAGGGAAACCGAAGATTTGTCAGTAGAAGGAACCAATAAGAGGGGTGAGACCGACGGGGAAGGAGAACAGGGGAAGGACGAGGTGACATACGACTAGAGAGAGAGAGAGAGAGAGAGAGAGAGAGAGAGAGAGTGTGTGTGTGTGTGTGTGTGTGTGCGTGTGTGTTGATGAAGGTCGTCTCTGGAACGAGAACTCGAGACCTGAGTGTGTAGGCTTACGGAGAATCTACAGAGGTGTGACGACAGAATGTCTGTGTGTGTGAGTCGATTAGGTGTTGCCTTGAATCCGAGTAAAACGGTGGAGGAGGAGAGGTCTATGAGACCGAAGAGGACTTGAGAGAGAGACGGAGGACTAAGAAGTCCAAGAGTCAAAACTACAATGGAAGAAATCCTTTAGAAGGGACTCGGAAGGTAGACTGAGTCAGGAAAAATACGTAAGGAAAGAATTTAAGAACAAAGACTGTAGCGTTGGGAATTCGGTGGATGTCATTCAGGGGATGTATCCTTGGAAGTTCAACGTTTGAAAGTTTCTACGCTTGTACGTAAGACAGTTACAGTTCGTACTCACCTTAACGGCAAACGGGAGTAGAGGATAACGACTGTTAGGAAGTCACGATGGTAGAGGGTAAAGGAGGTGGAGGAAGTTGGTCATCGAGAAGAACGGACAAGTGAAGTACGGTCGGGGACACACGGTCGACAACATGACATAATAAAGTAAACAGTTCCATAATATGACATTCTCATTTTTACAATTAAAAACACAAACAAACAAGAAATACACAATAAACACACTTTTCGTAATGTTTGTATGATATCGTGTCACGATATATCGACTAACATAATCGACCCATTGATCCGATTGAAACAACCTGAATGTTTGTTTTAACCTGAATGCTTATGCGAGACCTTACCTTGAGCAAGTACACATCCCTTGAATGACATTAACTAAACGGTTATATAAACTGGAGTAGGAGGGGTTCTGGCGTTTGAAGAACGTTAGTCCGACAGAGCACAGGTAGGGGTCCACCGGAAGGGAACCACAGTGGAGTACCCGTCAGGGAACCCGAACAATGGTGGTACGGGGTACAAAAGGACAGGAAAGTAAAAACGACGAAGTGGACTAGAGAAGAGCTGAAGAGATTCCTTCCCCCACACAGGTCGAGTAGTCCTTTCGACCAAGAAGCATCAGTGGTGGTCCTCGTCGGACGACACACGGATCAGTGTCACGAAAATTGGTACCGGATTGTCCGATGTCCCCGAAGGGTACGCCGAGTCACCATTTCTTAGGCGAACGGTTACTTCCTCTGCGTCCTCTGAGCCAAAGGTAGGGACCCAGCCCTTCTAGAGGACCTCTTCCTTTACCGTCGAGTGAGGTCCCAAGAACGGACCTTTTAGGGTACCTGTCTCCTCGGGTGACCCGGTGTCAGGTACCCCAGTGTTTCTCACACTGTACTGACTCGAGTACGTACAGTGTAGTTTCCTACCGAGGTGGAGTAGGCGGATTCCGTCCTAACTACTTACTCTCTCCCTTAAACGTCTTCATCGTAGGACTCTCGACGTCGATTGGGTCGGTTAGTGTGACACTCGTCGTATTCAACCCACCGTGACAAAGAAGAAGAGGATCAGAGACTTAGTTACGGAACCAAGGAAGAATTAAGGACTGTAATGGTTCTGACAATACCCTTCTTACAGGGTGTCTCTTAGAGGTCGTAGGAAGGTGTAACAGGAACAACGGTATCATCGGAGATCCGTTATTCAAAAGGGGAATCTCGACACTGTTCCTCGATTTCCACCGTAACAGTCTTCTACAAAGAGAGGACCGAGGAGAGTGGGTACCCACTACAGGAAGACACCAGGTCGTCGATCCTACTCACAAGGACGAAAGACCGAGGTATGTCGTCTTAAATTTTACGGGTCCAATGGTAATAAGCGAATATATGTAATCTAAGGTAACAGACACGTAGACTGTCGTTTAGAGAAAAAAAGAGGAACCCTGTGATGCTACTAAAGGGGAATTTCGGGACTTTTTGAAGAGTTTTTATGTTATTCAGAAGTGCTTTTAATTCTCTGACGATTGGACAAAACCTTTTAGTTACACTTTACGAAACCTCATTCCAAAAAATAAAATTATGTGGTAGTTTTAAAATGTCTACACCCTGTGGGGACCGTCAGGTCACCTGTTTCGAGACGGAAGGACGATGTCCCCCGTACTTAAACTATGGACCAGTACTTTGACCCTAGGACATACAACGTACTACACTGGTTTTTTCTTTTAAATTTTTAAAAATGTCCTTTAGTATGTAACAAAAGTAAGGGGGTGACCTAGGATTCCCTTATAAAGAATTTTATTGAAACATATAATCAGAACTGATTAACCGATTTGTTTAAGTGACACATATTTTATCGTAGAAATACTTCTATCACTTAATAACACATCTAAGGTGTCTCCGGACTCGAAACTTGAAACAATATTTTATACCGTGGACAACGCTAAGACACAGTGTGTTTGTACTACCCTTGTAAAAAAAGACTTGACTATTTGACATTGATTTGATTGTCGGATTTCATAGAAGGATTCTAGAAATTGGTTAATAAAGATTTATATGACTTGCATTTAAATATGACATACACAATGTAGTAATATACTCGTATATATAATTTTTATTTTTGGTTTAAAAGTGGTGACTTCAGACTATTTCCTACTAGAACCTTTCTTTAACAATCTTATAGACCATAAACGTTAGATGATAGTAATTTTAAAAATTGATTTTTTTCATTCGAAATTTCCTTTTATACCCATTCTGTACAGGTCACAAATTTAACTTCTATTTGACGATCTACTATTCCTTAGTTTGAGACCTATTCGTTTCTCTTTAATTAAAACATTAAATTGAGGTGTCTATTTCTTCCTGACCCTTAGTTTTTATTATTATGTCATACATTCACAACGAATAAATACTCCCTTTTTAGTTTTTTTCTTCTTCTCATCGTCAGGATCTGACTTTGTTCGGTTGTCACTCTCGAACGAAATAAAACCATATTAAAATTGTATATCTTAATTTTGTAAAATTTACCATAAATTCTTTTCTGTCTACTATTTTAAATAAATGAGACCCTTTACAAATCTTCATGACAGTTATTCATGACGAGTTTTAAGAGGTTCGATCCGAAGTTGTCATACATTTGGTTCTTGAAGGTCTACAAGTTTAACCTAAATCTTTTCCGTCTCCTTGGTCTCTAGTTTACCGGTTGTAATACGACCTAGCATCTTTTTCGTTCTATTAAGGTCTTTTTGTAGATGAAGAAGAAGTCACTGATACAATTTCGGAAACTGACACACCTAGTGTTATTTGACACTTTCAAAGAAGTTCTCCACCCTTATGGTCTAGTGGACTTGACGGAGGGCTCTTTATACACACGTCCAGTTATTCTTTGTCAATCTTGACCTGTACCTTGTTACCTGACCTAGGTTGAACCCTTTCCTCATGCAGTTCCGACATATAACAGTGGGACGATTAAATTGAAAATACGTCACTTATAGTGTACTTTACGGTCCGACCTACTTAGTGTTCGACCTTAGTTCTAACGGCCCTCTTTGTAGTTATTGAGTCTATCGTCTACTGTAGTGGGTATACCGTCTTTCTCTTCTCCTCGATTTGTCGGATAACTAGTTTCACTTTCTCCTCTCACTTTTTCGACCTAATTTTAAGTTGTAAGTTTTTTACTTTTAGGTCAGGGTAGTGAAATACCATTTATCTACCCCTTTGTTACCTTTGTCACTGTCTGAAATAAAAGAACCCGAGGTTTTAGTGACGTCTACCACTAACGTCGGTACTTTAATTTTCTACGAACGAGGAACCTTCTTTTCGATACTGGTTGGATCTGTCGTATAATTTTTCGTCTCTGTAATGAAACGAATGTTTCCAGGTAGATCAGTTTCGATACCAAAAAGGTCATCGGAACATACCTACACTCAACCTGGTATTTCTTTCGACTCAGGACTTCTTAACTACGAAAACATGACACCACAACCTATTCTGAGAACTCTCAGGGAACCTGACGTTCCTCTAGGTTGGTCAGGTAGGATTCCCTTTAGTCAGGACTTATAAGTAACCTTCCTGACTACGACTTCGACTTCGAGGTTACGAAACCGGTAGACTACGTTCCTTGACTGAGGAATCTTTTCTGGGACTACGACCCTTTCTAACTTCCGTCGTCTTCTTCCCCTACTGTCTCTTCCTCTACCAACCCACCGTAGTGGTTGAGATACCTGTACTCAAACTTGTTCGAGACCCTCAACCACTACCTGTCCCTTCGCACCACACGAGGTCAGGTACCCCAACGTTTCTCAGTTTGTACTGACTCACTACCTTGACTTGATTTAACAGTTATTATTTCTTTGATATAAGATAAAGTGTTCTCGAAGTCGTACGAGAAGCGAAGTCTTAATTCCCAAAAAACCAGAAGACCCTCTCTCCTCCTTTTAGGCAAACTACGAGGTCAAAAGATACCATCGATCGCATATCGTTGTCACCGACGGACGACGGACGACATCCTACAGAGGTCTGAGAGAACTCCTGTCCCAGTATTAAGTAATGTAAAACGGGGACTAGAACTCTTGACCCTCACACTGGGTATCAATGTCCCAGTTTTCTCCTATCAATAAGGGGGGTTTCAACTGGAACGGCCGAAAATCGTGGATTACGAACTCGTGGTACAAGAGTGACCCGGGACACCCTAAGTCAGGGTCGATGGATTAGTTTAGGGTATCCCAAACGGTTGTTGTTTAACCCCGAACGGGACCCACGAACGGAAGACGGAGGTGTTCCTAACTTAGTACACGACGACGTCGACGACTGGAGGTTGTGGGGGACTTCCTCAAGTCCCACCTCTCGTCTTTACTCCGTGAGACACGAGGTCCTTTTGGTCGTCCAACCTAGAAGTCTATCTATTAGAGTTCTCGACTAAAATACTCGAGATACTCGGGTCAAGAACATAGAGGAGTATATCTCTTTTCGTGACTGTGGGAAGTGTCACCACTGACAAAAGAGTACTGATCGTCTTCGGAGTGTTCCGGTCGTGTTTAAATGTGTGTGTATGTGTGTGTGTGTGTGTGTGTGTGTTTTCACGTACTAACGTACGTATGAATCGTCGTCGTCGTCACGTATGAGTCAGTACAGACTGAGAGACGTTGGGGCACCTGACATCGGGTGGTCCGAGGAGTCAGGTAACCTAAAAGGTCCGTTCTTATGACCACACCCAACGGTAAAGGAGGAGGTCTCCTAGAAGGGTAGAGTCCCTGACTTGGGTGTAGCAGACACTTACAGGGTGTAAAGTCTGCCTAAGAAATGGTGACTCGGTGGTGGACCCTTCAGGACTAACGTACATAAGGGGGAAGTCGTTTTAGTGCATATACGACAGGAACGGGGTATGGAGAAATCTCCTCGGAGAGTCTCGACAGACCCACGATAGAGGACCCGACGTCAGGAGTAAAACGGGGGGTTTTCGAATTGAGCTTTCAGAGTCCAACACGAAATAAAAAAAATTCAGTTGTCCAACATAGTGAAAAAGTCTACATGGGATGTGAGGGAGTACACTCGAGAGAGTGGTAATGACCCTGTATGGAGACAAAATGGGGGTTCGACAAGGACCTTACAAGAAGAGGTGAATGGACTAAACGCTTGAAGATGAGTACGGAGTTACGGGTCCAGGACGGTCAAAGAGTCACTACAAAAGAAGTCAACGGGGTCTCTGTGGACTGACGAGGACACCCGACGGTGACGGAAAGTGAGTGGACCTTGGACTGGGTATAGTACGTCACACAGAGGGACTCTTGGACCCAGTAAGGTGTCGGTGCCGAGGGTCGACCGTGTGACTTCCACGGGGTAGTAACAAACATAACGTCTAATGACCAACTTCTCTCTGTCTTACCTATGTCCAGATCTAAATATATATAACTTTTTATGAGAAATTTATGAAGGTTGAAAAAAAAGATGGTACCTAACAAAACTTTAAATTCTGTCGGAATCGATCTTGATATCTTAAGTGTTAACTTTTAACAAATATAGACGTCACTCAACGGTAAGGGAAGAGGTCCCCTAGAAGGACTGAGTCCCTAACTTGGGTCTAGAGGAAGTTACGTCCGTCTAAGAAATGGTAAACTCAGTAGTACTTTCAAGTGTTGACTATGTCGTATAATCTTAAAAATAAATAAATATATAACCGGTGGGGTGTACCGTACACCCGAGAATCAAGGGAACGTCACATTCGAACCTGGTGGTCCCTTTAGACATCTTATAAGTAAAACTTTGTCTTTTAAGTCAAGAGAGTTACATGGGTGCGATGGAAGGTGGGTCTCATTAAACTCTAAGATGCATTAGTAAAGTCCCTGGTTTGTAAAACAACTTACCTTTAAGACGGTCTAAGAAAAGGTCGTAACTAAACCCAGTGTATACCCATACCCTCACACAGTCCTCGACCCCGGACACTTCTACCACTCCCTTCTATTTCCATACCTGTTTTACCCACAGGTATCCCGTTCCGGTACCCTTCCCCTCTGACCCCACTTAGAAGGAAAGTCCAACTGTCTGGACAACTCAGAACAGTAGAGGTCCACGGAGTCTGAACCCATGAGGTACGTCCCAATGTCTTTCTCAGAGGGTAGGAGAGGAGGAGTAAAAAACCCCTTCAACTATACTTATGTTTCCAACCATACTTATGTTCCCCACCACGTCACTATCAGAGTGAACACAAACGTCAGAGAACTAGGTCATAAAAATGGTAGTACGATATTCGTTCTCGTGGGTTTTAATTTACATACAAATTAATTTGTTCTCGTGTGACGTAATTTACTCCAGTAACTTCTGACGGAACCACTAACTTCACAGGTCCCGTTCACAGGTGTGAGTACCCGTGTTCAGTACCTAACGACGAAACGGTCTTGTAAACGTAGGGACCAAAACAACAGATAATTTATTTGTCAGAAGAAAAGACGGGGCTCACCGTTCTGACTCCCGTCTCTCGTCCGTCTGTCCTGCCTCGGAGTGGACCCTACCACGAGGACATTGTAGCCCAAGTTTGTTAGTGGTGAAGGATCTAGGAGAGTGAAAGATCTAGGTAGGGCTTTCTCATCAAAATTAAAAGGAAGAAAGTACTAAAGGACTAAGAAAGAAGTGCAAAGACGTTTACCAGTGTGGAAATTGAGTAAACACTACGTCGAAAAATAATTGACCCTTTAATAAAGTTGAAAATCATCTTCACCGAGACATACTTAGTGTTCCGATGGACATTTACAATTGACAAGATAATACTTAGTAAGTTTCCAATAAAAGTCTTTTATCTTACGTTTCGTAAACTAAAGTACACGAAATTTTTAGAGTGGTAGTCAATGAAGTCTGGATGGACAAGCAGAGCAAAGGTTACTTTCGTCCTGGCGGACGGAGGAGCAGATAAGACAGTAATGGGCAATTTTGCACGGTAAATGAAGGTACTCCTCCTCTTCTTCCACCTTTTGAAGGTCCATATAGATGAATCGGTGGACAAGGACCCCTCAGTGTTCTAATTAAAAAGAAAAGGAGAAAAGAGAATTTTTTATGAATACATCATTTTCTCTTGGTGAAGAGCGACGACCTCTTATATAAGGGGTCCTGCAGTAATTTGGTTCCCTGTCTTAGTCACAAATTTCCTAATTCGCCCATATATTCGAGAGAGTTTTTGTTTTAGATTAATTCTACCATGAGTTGTCTTTAGTTCTATGATTATTAATTGTCTTTATTAACGCCGACCAGATACTTTCCCAATCCTTTATACTCCGTCACAATAATAATGTACCAGTTCTACGTTGTAAAACCACTCGAAAATCTCAATATTCATCCGCCCCACGGAACAGATACATTGGACGTGATATCCTGTCCTTATGCAGCAAAATAACGTGAAGCAAAAAAAAAAAAAATTAACACGGAATGTCCCGTTGAGACACACCTCGTTCAGGTAACCGTGGTAAAAAGGTTATTGTAAAAGAATAAAGTACATAGACACGGTATAAAACCACTAAGAACTTTATAAAGTTTAAAGGGTAATAATATGAACAATACCACTAGAACCTAGTCACTAGAAACTACAATAATAATATCGAACTTCCGAGTCTACTACCGATCGTGATAAATCTAAAAATTTCATTCATGTAACCCCCAATAAAAAAATTTTCTTTATTACGATAACCTGTGAATTGTGTGACGTCATGTCACATTTGTAAAAATATACGAGCCCTTTGGTTTTTTAAGCTCACTAAACGAAACAACACTATAGTCGAAATAACGTCCAGACCTTCCCTTGGACATCATAGAAACTTCATACAGACATTCTGATAAAAATAAGGTTAGTAGACATAGAAAAATATTCGATAGACTTGATAAAGTCTTCAATCTTTTGTTCGGTATTAAGGATCCTGAACGTAAGGACCACTGTCAAATTAACTAGGGTGTGTTTTTTCAGTGCGAATCTAACTGTTGGTCGGTCTCCGTACTCTTCGTGGTCACACTCGTAGTGTCTCCTACAAAACGAAACAGGAACTACCCGTGAAACCTTTAAAGGGTGTCGTAAGATTTCTGAAGGGGTGAGCATCGTACGGACTTTTTAATGTGTACCTCGTTTTGCAAACTATTTTTATATAAATTTTGTTCGTTCTTTTTTATCAAAACTGGAATTCATATTGAAAATAGTAAGAAAATTGGTTCATCTCAATTTATTATGTATATTACTAAAGTTCATGGTTGAATATTTTCTACACTATTTAATCTTTCGTTTCTTGTCCTCCTGAGAAAAAAGTCTTTTTACATAAACGTTAAGTTTACAAGTATATTTTTCGTATTTAAAATTTTTCAAGTATCTACACACAAAAATCTTCACGATACCAAAACGGTAAGTAACGTTAATGTAAGGTTTTACACGTCCCACCAGGTGTGGCGTGGAAGAGTCGAAACAGTGTGACTTCAGTGAGAGTAGTGGTGGAGGGGGCTCGACAATAGAAGACTGTTTAGAAGCACCCGGGAGTAAGCTAACTTGTCTACATTATTGTGCATCGGTGTGACTTTGGAACCCCTCCAGTCGACCCAACCCACCTGGTTCAAGGACAAGGCGTCTCGGCAGTTGCCGTTGGTATTTCAGGACGAACACCTTCTGAGAGGGGCCGATGAAAGAAGCTACAGACACCGAAACAGTATTAAATTATGTAGGGTCACATTCAACTGTCGAGAGGTCGCGAATTTGTGAGACATTTGACGTCGAGGAAGTACCTGTTACTCTGGACTTTAAACTCCCCCCGCCCCCCTTTCTGTCCAGTAGTAGGTTTTCCACTCTTACAATAAAACATACGTTCATTCTGTAATTCCTTTATCAGTTCATAGACAATAAGTCGTAGTAGTTTGTTTAACCATAAGACTGATGAGTTTATAATACAGATTACCGTTCGATGAGAGACATAATGTGTCCACATCAGTTACAAGTCTTTATTCTTAGATGACGGTACGTCTGTCATTCCAGTAGGACCCATGTTTGATGAACGAAGTAAAACCGCGTCCCATACGAATCCATAAATTATGTTACGAAAGTTAGACGTAAAATAAATTATTTTACGACGGAATCCTCTTGGTAGTCCCGAAGGGACCACCGAGTCTGTTATTTCTTAGAAGGACGTTACGTCCTCTGGACCCAAACTAGGGACCCAGTCCTTCTAAGAGACCTGTTCCCTTACCGTTGGGTTCAGGTCATAAGAACCGACCTCTTAAGGTACCTGTCTCCTCGGACCACCCGGTGTACCTCAGGTGACTCAACGTCTCAGCCTGTGGTGACTCTCTGGTTGTGATTGTGATCCTTTGAGAGTCCAGGCAAATAAGTTGGTCGTATATAAAGGGCTCACGGGTGACACTCGGTTCGTTACACAATCCCCGAACCAGACACAACGGTTGAACTAAACACTTTGTCTACAGTTCGAGTAACGGTCGAGGCGTCGAAGATTTTACTACTATACTTCCTCCATACTCGTTTGGAAGACGATAAAAAGGAGGGGAGTGGTTAAGTTGTTTATAAATAATTCACAGATGAACTCTCGAAACCCCGAAGGAAACACCGAGTCGACCATTTCTTAGGCGGACGTTTCGTCCTCTGGACCCAAGCTAGGGACCTAACCCTTCTAGGGGACCTCTTCCCTTTCCAATGGGTGAGGTCATAAGACCGGACCTCTTAAGGTACCTGACGTCTCAGGTACCCCAGTGTTTCTCAGCCTGTGTTGACTTACTGAAAATAAAAGTGAAAGAAAGAAAACTCTCGAAATGAATATAGTAAAGCAAGTCAAGAGTGGTGTGGGAATACTCCGTTCACAGTCGTACAAGAGGTGAAATGTTCTCGTGTGACCACCGTCGTCACTTCGTCCCTAAGTTTGGGTCCGTCCGTTCGAGGTCTTCCGAAAGACTACGATATGTCACTTGCCTACTGGTGTGTAAAGACTCTGTCTGAGTCTTGTTCTATTTGTTCTATTGTGTCCTTGGAGCCCCTGTCGTTTGACCGGTAGACATTTACACCACGGGGCTATGTACCGAGGTAGAGATCGTAGGTAGGCTATAGGGTCGTGTGGGACGTAAAAAGTGTGTAAATGCAAAATGGCGTATCAGACTTTCGAAAACTTAGACACTGGGTAGTGTTTTTCCTCAGAGACCACCTCTCTAGGGAAGTCTATCTTTTCGTTCTTCCTCATAGAGAATCTCCTTAGACTTTAAGGCAACTTTCAACCTCCACTCCGGTTTCTTCAGAAAGAATTTTACCTTATACCGTCCATTCCTCCTACACAGTCAATTGTGTTAGTGTAGATTCGTTTTAAACTTTTACTCTTCTAGGATGGTGGAGGGTCGTAGATCTTAGAACCCACGTACAGGATCTTTTGAGTACAGTATTTATTCCTTTTCCTTCGTACATTTTTTACAAAATATGTAAACACACATAAATACTTTTTTTTAGTGTTTGTTAGAGTTATAGGTAGGACTCTTCTTACCTATTTGACATCACACACCTAGGTTTCCTAGTATCGTTATTTTCTCTTCCCTTGTTTCAGTGTCCGTGATGTTTAGACTTCGCTATCACCTTTAGAGTTTCGGTATATAGTTTACTTTCAAAATCTTCATATTAACTAACCTCACTTCTTTATGATTTGCAAAAAATACCTATATCTATATATACACCATTTTTACAATTTTACACGTACCCTTATTACTGGTTATTTAAGTACTATCTCCCCCTAATGTAACCTCTCTCCGAAGTTTCTCCCGAGAGATGACATAGAAATCATAGCACAAAAAATTTCGAGCCACCACCTCTACACTTACAAGTTACATAATAAGATATACGAAAACACATGGGTTTATTAACTATTAAAGTTTTTATGACCTTTTAAATAATCGTTTTAACTAGATTCTACCCAACTCCTTGTCTGTTGTCTTCCTCCCTCTGTTTATTCCTCAAATGGTGTAAATACACTCCTCGTCTCACAGTCGTCATCCTTTTGTGTCTCTTTGTTTCTTTCTTTGAACAGTCTCCTTTTTGACTGTCTTTAACATTTACGTTCTTCCCCTTTTTAGTCAGAGGGTAAAAATTCCGATCTTCTTCCCCACTAACTTTCTTACTATTATTGGAGGGTACGTCTGTTACTCAATCACAAACCCTGTTCAAAAACAACTCCTCTAAAAACAAAAAAACCAGTTGATTCTACAGATAAAGACGAAATAACTGATACGGTTTCGGAAACTGATACACCTAGTGTTATTTGACACCTTTTAAGACTTTCTCTACCCTTATGGTCTGGTGGACTGGACGGAGAACTCTTTGGATATACGTCCAGTCCTTCATTGTCAATCTTGACCTGTACCTTGTTGTCTGACCAAGGTCTGTCCTTTTCCTCATGCAGTTCCGACATATAACAGTGGGACGAATAAATTGAATATACGTCTCATGTAGTACTCTTTACGACCCTACCTTCTTTGTGTTCAACCTCAGTTCTAACGACCCTCTTTATAGTTATTGGAGTCTGTATGTCTACTATGGTGGGAATACCGTCTTTCACTTTTCCTTGATTTTCCGGAGAACTACTTTCACTCTCTCCTCTCACTTTTTCAACCGAATTTCGAGTTATAAGTCTTTTGCTTCTAGTACCGTAGGTCAGGGTAGTGAAGTACCCTTTATCTACCCCTTTGTCACCTTTGTCACAGTCTGAAATAAAACCCCCCGAGGTTTTAGTGACGTCTACCACTAGTGTCGGTGCTTTAATTTTCTGCGAATGAGGAACCTTCTTTTCAATACTGGTTGGATCTATCGTATAAGTTTTCGTTTCTGTAATGAAACGGTTGATTCCAGGCAGATCAATTCCGATACCAAAAAGGTCACCAGTACATACCTACACTCTCAACCTGACACTTCTTTCGACTCACGGTTTCTTAACTACGAAANTTCCGGAGAACTACTTTCACTCTCTCCTCTCACTTTTTCAACCGAATTTCGAGTTATAAGTCTTTTGCTTCTAGTACCGTAGGTCAGGGTAGTGAAGTACCCTTTATCTACCCCTTTGTCACCTTTGTCACAGTCTGAAATAAAACCCCCCGAGGTTTTAGTGACGTCTACCACTAGTGTCGGTGCTTTAATTTTCTGCGAATGAGGAACCTTCTTTTCAATACTGGTTGGATCTATCGTATAAGTTTTCGTTCTGTAATGAAACGGTGGTTTCCAGGCAGATCAATTCCGATACCAAAAAGGTCACCAGTACATACCTACACTCTCAACCTGACACTTCTTTCGACTCACGGTTTCTTAACTACGAAAACTTGACACCACGACCTCTTCTGAGAACTCTCAGGGAACCCGACGTTCCTCTAGGTTGGTCAGGTAAGACTTCCTCTAGTCGGGACCCTAAAGAAACCTCCCTTACTACGGCTTCGACTTTGAGGTCATGAAACCGGTGGAGTACGCTTCTCAACTGAGTAACCTTTTCTGAGACTACGACCCTCCCTAACCCCCTCCTCCTCTTCCCCTACTGGCTCCTACTCTACCGACCTACCGTAGTGACTGAACTACCTGCACTCAAAATCACTTGAGGTCCTCAACCACTACCTATCCCTCCGGACCGTACGACGTTAAGTACCCCAGTGTTTCTCAGTCTGTGTTGACTCGCTGACTTGACTTGACTTGACTTGACTTCTGTAACGACCATCCAGTACCTCTATGGAGTAGAAACTTTCTAGTATGCAGAGATTATAGTCTTAAATTCAAAATATAGATAGGGCAAGACAACAACAAGTCAACGACACAATACTTGTCGTTGTAGATAGGGAATGGTCCTCTATTTGAAGATTGTGTGTACTGAATTTCGTAAGGTTTCTGTGATTGTGTCCGGTGATTTTTTACGTACATCAGATTATTTGTTTTTATAGAACTTGAGTTAATAATATATGGTGATTTTATTATTCTTCTTTCCATTTGAAAACAGTTAGTATCGTTAAGTTAACAAACTAAGAACAAAAGGATTCCTTATTAGTCTCAACTGGGTTTACTGGTCTACAAAACCCCTTCGTCAGTCTCAATAATCAGTTCTGGTGGTCCAAAATTGACTATTGAGATTATAATCTAAACACTTTAGAGGTGTCCATTATTAAATTGAAAAGACTAAGACGAAAAGGAGGAATTTTACACTAACCTTATGGATTAGACATATAAGGCGGTCTACGATACTTCTATCTAACTTTAATTAGTTGATATTTCGTGATTCTAAAGGAACCCCCACCATTGATAGATTTATGTTCTGTAATAATAATTAATTTTTAGTTATCACTTAGAAACACCACGTCACTTTCAGCAAGTCACCGCAGGCTGAGAAACGCTGAGATATCAGCGTACCTGACATATCAGGTACCTTAACATACCTGAGATATCAGGTACCTTAAGAGATCCGGTCTTATGACCTTACCTATTCGGAAAAGGAAGAGGTCCCTTAGAAGGGATGGACCCCTACCTTGGATCCAGAGGGTGTAACGTCCACCTAAGAAATGGTCGATTCAGTGTTCCCACCACTCCCCGTAAGTCAGTGTTATTAGTGTTCTGGTAAGGTCAGACGTTCTCCAAGTAGGACCTATTCCCGTCGTTACCCCGTCCCCCACCAAAGTGGTCCCTTTATGTGAGTAACGTATCCTAGGATCAGAAAAAACAACTAAAGGAAACTTTCTGGTCTTTAGTCTAGTAAATGAACTCGAATTTAGTAAAAGACCCTTATATAAGGACCATCGGAAAAGGATTTATGTATTTATATGGGTTGTTCGTCTTTATTTAGGGTGTCCAGAAATATCATGTAAGACTTGACTTAAATTTCTTCTTGATGAACTTCAAGAGTACTCCTGTTTAGGAGAATTCAAAAGGGGACGTACACGACGAAGAATTAACGTAAATTCAATACTCTCTACAAAACTGAACCGAAATAAGAGGTATCACTTTTCACTTTCAGCGAGTCAGCACAAGCTGAGAAACACTGGGGTCTCAGATATGTCAGGAACCTTAAGAGGTCCGGTCTTATGACCTCACCCATCGGAAAGGGAAGAGGCCCCCTAGAAGGGTTAAGTCCCTAGTTTGAGTCCAAAGGACGTAACGTCCACCATCTAAGAAATGGTCGACTCGGTGTTTCCTTCGGGTTCTTGTGACCTCACCCATCGGATAGGGAAGAGGTCGTCTAGAAGGGTTGGGTCTTTAGTTTGGCCCCAGAGGACGAAACGTCCACCTGAGAAATGGTTGACTCGATAGTCCCTTCGGGTATAAGAGGTATTACAGACCTTAACGAGGAGTGGGAGACGTCCGAAAGTAAAATGGTTTTATACTCCATGGGATAGAGTGGGGATCTGACAGGAAACGTTACACGTGCAAGGGAGAAAGAGGAAATGTAACAAACTTCGACACCGTTTATAGTAAACACAAATACTTACAAGTACTCTTTTAAACTGATGATACCAGTAACTTTAGGTCTCCATTCCTAAGTAAAATAAAATCAAGTACACAACTCTTAGGAGGACTACTAACCCCCAGGGGAGAACAAAGTATTGACTAGTGAAGTGTAGTAGGTATCGGTGAGAGACTGAATGTAGAGATCTATTCGAAATTTTACTTAAACAGTAGAACTGTAAAACCCAGTATCCCTTTTGTTCGAATCTAAATGAAGTAGGCTCAGTGATTGAGACTTCATTTTTCGTTACTATTAAAGATCTTTTACATTTATAATTTATAAAATAACAGGAGCGATGTAATAATTACCGTTTCTACAGTTGTTCCACACTAAGTACCCTTGAACCTCAAAACTCTGAACTCCTCTTATACACACATCCCGACAGGGACACACACACCAACCAACACACCCAAGTAAAAAAAAATAGTAAAAGAACCGTCATCGTAAATTAATCTAGTAGGGAAATAACTACATGTTTCCTTGTAAAAACAATACTTTATTAGAAATAGTTGCCTTTTCCAAATTTATCAAAGACCCAAGTAACTTTATTCCCCTGTCACCAATACTTTCATTTTATATAGGGTTTAAACCTTCACTACACGATCAACTTCAAGAATATACCATCATCTTTTACTCGATTGATTGGTTCTTTACTACCCTTCTGAGAGTTCCATGTGTCTGATTACACACGTAGACACATGTGTGTATCTGTATATGTGATAAACAGATACAAATAAAGTTATATCTGTTTGTACAATATGACACGACAAGAATCAGTGAGTCAGTACAGACTGAGAGACACTAGGGTGCCTGACATCGGGTAGTCCGAGGAGACAGGTACCCCTAAGAGGTCCGTTCTTATGACTTTATCCAACGGTACGGAAGGAGATCCCTAGAAGGGTTGGCTCCCTAGTTTGGGTCCAAAGGACGTAACGTCCACCTAAGAAATGACAGACTCGGTGGTCCCTTCGGGTTCTTATGACCTCACCCATCGGATAGGGAAGAGTCTCCTAGAAGGACGGGGTCCTTAACTTGGTCCCAGAGGACGTAACGTCCACCTCAGAAATGGTCTACTCCTTGGTCCCTTCCGGTATCTGTTTACCATTCAATGTTAATTGTCTCTGAACGTTTTAAATACCAGTTTATATTTGTTTACAACTATAATTGATGGTTTGGTGGTCAGATTAGTAAAGTAAAGAACACATTAGAACTGACGTTGAGATGTTTATCTATATAATAACTTATCAATCAAAGGAACAATTCTTTTGACTCTGGATGTCTCTAAATCGGTCAACAGGTTACAATACTACTATAGTCGAGACTGTGACTTCGTGTTTAAACAGATCAACGTTTGGAACTCACGAGGTTCGGATAAGTACCATTTAAAGGTTACCTACCGACATAGAAGATCAGTGTATTACTGGTTGACTTTCTCTAGTGAGATAACTGACTTACATAGAGGGGATCAAGTATACAACTTCGTGATTAGACATTGTACTACCATAAACCTCCACCCTAGAAACCCTCCATTAATCTCAATATTAAGGACTCTCACTGGTTACGGGAATATGTTTCCCTTTCTCTACACTCAAAAGACACACGTTTACACACACACACACACACACACACACATGTGGTTTCTTTCCGGAACACCCTATTATTGTCCCACTTCTCTCGGGAGGGGTCTGACTCATTCGGTCGTGGAACTGAAACCTGAAGGGTGTTGGAAGTTTTGATATTCTTTATTTACAAATAACAAATTCGGTGAGTCCGCCACCATAAAAAAATATTCGTCAAGTTTGTTTGGTTCTGTCTGGACCATATATTTGATATTATGGGAGTAAATTTTATATTCATTTAATTCTGGGTCTTTGATACTAAACCCGTTTCACTATATTAATCAACGGTAAAAATTATAGGAACACACAGTGGTTGTGATAAAGTAGAGATCCTCACGGTTATTTTGTCGGGAAAGGTAAACCGGGGTAGAAATCCTCTCTCTTCACAACTCCTTGGAGTGTACGTTCGTTGTGACACTCACCACGCGAGAGACAGACCATTCGACACGGGTAGGACTCGACAGGGTTCCGTACGTTTTAGGATTAATATTGTGTTGGATTTCCGGACACACACCAAGTCAGTGTCTCTGGGAACCCTCTCGATTTCTTGAGAGTCGTCTATTAACCGGTCTTTTCCGAGAGAACTAACACTTTTACAGGTTCTAAAGAGTTAATTTAAATTGGCGAGAGGGACTTTTCCGAGAGAACTAACACTTTTACAGGTTCTAAAGAGTTAATTTAAATTGATAAGAGGGACCGGTTCTAAGAAAAAGAGAGGGGGAGAGAAAGAGTCACTCAAAGGTGTATTGACTTGAGACATTTATATTGGACACAGTAAGACTTTTCAGTCACACATGGTAGTCATCTTACCACTGAAAACCAGGGGAAATTGAGGTAAATTCTTCTTCTCTAATCTCATCTAATCTCAGTTGGAGTATTTCATCGGTCTCTTCCGTTACCGTGGGGTGAGGTCATGAGAACGGACCTTTTAGGGTACTTGCCTCCTCGGACCATCCGACGTCAGGTACCCCAACGACTCCCGGCCTGTGTTGACTCTTTGAAGTGAAAGTGAAAATACGTGACCTCTTCCTTTGCCGTTGGGTAAGGTCACAAGAACGGACCTCTTAGGGTCCCTGCCCCCTCGGACCACCCGACGACGGATACTCCAACGTCTCAGTCTGTACTGACTTCACTGAATTGTCGTCGTTGTCGTATTTTATCGGGTTCAAAATGATGAATTAAGGGGACCTCCTTGAACCCCTTCTGGTCTCACACCAATGTTGTTGTTCCCAATTGGTTTATTCTGTCACCGGGTCCTATAAAAGACAACTCCAGTAGAAACGATCTTACATTATTTTACGTAATTAAGAAGAAAGTGTAAAAGGATTCTATGAGATGTCAATTTACGGGTTGTCAATACCTTTGAATCTACATTCTCTTCTCCATTAGTGAAATTTCCAGTGAGAAGGTAACAACTTAGAACAATTATACTTAGAACTTCTTTATTGGTGTTCAATAAAGATACATACTACTTACCCAAAACAACCTGAGTTTATGTATACTTCGAATTTCATTTTGATTTTAGTCCTTTTGTTTTTCTTCACGTTTTTATGTTTTGAATTTATCTCTATATTTCTATCTTCACTTTCAGTGAGTCAGTACAGACTGAGAAACGCTGGGGTACCTAACATATCAGGTACCTTAAGAGGTCCGGTGATATGACCTCACTCATCGGAAAGGGAAGAGGTCCCTAGAAGGGTTGGGTCCCTAACTTGGGTCCAGAGGGCGTAACGTCCGCCTAAGAAATGGTCGACTCGGTGTCCCTTTCAGGTTCTTATCACCTCACCCATCGGATAGGGAAGAGGTCACCTAGAAGGGCTGGGTCATTAGCTTAGCCCTAGAGGACGTAACGTCCACATAATAAATGATTAACTCGATACTCCCTTCGGGTATTTCTGACTTTCTGTTATGTATAAGTTAATGTCTTTAGTGATTCAAGTGTTTTCTTTCACTAGTAAGACTATGGGATTTAGATCCGGAGATCCTCGATAGTTATGTCACAGGACTAATGTATACCCCTAAAAACTCTTATGTTTAAACGTTACAACGGGTAGTCTTGTTTATTATTTTTCTCTATAGGATGTAAAAATCCTATTTACATAAAAATAGATAATCTCTACTCAACTAAAAAGATAACAACTAATAATATAAAACTATATGGGGATGGGGGTCGTGGGACCACCGAGTCTCCCATTTCGCAGACGGACGTTGCGCCCTCTGGACCCAAACTAGGGACCAAGCCCTTCTAGGGGACCTCTTCCTTTACCGTTGGGTGAGGTCATGAGAACGGACCTCTTAGGGTCCCTACCCCCTCGGACCATCCGATGTCAGGTGCCCAGTGTTTCTCAACCTGTACTTCCTCGCTGAAGTGAAGTGAAGTGAGGGTCTTGGTTCAACGCTTACTATCCGACCAATACTCTCAAATTTCGAGTCGTCAAGTTTTTGTCTAAGTAGTACTCGTGACCGTTATTTTGGAAGACCGTGTTCTTTACTCTATTTCTGTTGTTAAATAAGTCATTGAAGAGTGTTATACCTTTGGGGACTGTGATCTCTGACCGATTATAGATTTATACCTACTAGATTAGGAGACGTGGGAGTTTCATCTCTTACCGTGGGTGCTTCTTTACTAGCATCACTTCTGGGATTTACTGGCGTGGAGACTCTCGTGTTGTTTCCTTCAAACGTCGCAAACACAATGTTGTAACAGTGGCAGATGCGGAAGGAGAGGTGAGTTACTTCAGACACAGTGGTCGGACCTACGATTCGCATGTAAGTACGACGGGGAAGTCACGTCTACTGATGTGACGGACCCTTGTCTCGTTCTACGTCTCCGTTTGAAATTGTACTTCACAGTGAAGGGAATCAACCATCACTCCCTTCGGGAGGGAAAAGATCTTCCAGGACTGTATTAGACCTAAACGAAGAGTTGGATTATAGGAATTAAGTCGATTACTGGTAGGGGAGTTTAGTCAATTCGATTGTGGGCTACTAGTGGATCCATCAGATAGGAGAACGTGACTCGAGACGATTAAGACAGAAGAATTGTTTAGACTCTATTTTAGTATCTTGTCTCTTGGAAGACAGACACTGGTGTTAGTCGGTACATGAGAGACTCCTGTCCTTAGGATTAGGTTAACGACTATGTATCATCCTTGAGTTGTTTAGAAACGATTTACTCTCCCTCACTCTTTCTCTTCTCATTGACAGTGATCTTAGATTTTCCACTATTCTGACTGAGGTAGACCCGCGTTGTCAGAACAATTTTGTGTTTTACAGAGGTCATGACAAGAAAGTTTTCAATCTTATTATGGACCTCTATGGTTTCTGTTTGACTTTGTACATAAAACTCTGATCTTTACTTTTCCCAAATTTTTAAACCCGGAAATAAAGTATTGTCACCCAAAACGGGGTCACCGAGTCTACCATTTCGCAGACAGATACTACGCCCTCTGGGCCCAAGCTAGGGACCCAACCCTTCTAGGGAACCTCTTCATTTACCGTTAGGTGAGGTCATGATAACGGACCTTTTAGGGTACCTGTCTCCTCGGACCATCCGATGTCAGGTACCCCAGTGTTTCTCAGTCTGCACTGACTCGCTGAAGTACAAGTGCAAGTGCAAAGTTTTATTTGTGTGTGTGTATGTGTGTCGGACGGTCTTCATCTTCTCGCTTTTAAGAAATGTTCCCGAACAAAATCGGAGTGATTTAACATCGTCGGAGAGGGAGATAGAACAACCGGACCAGTAGTTTACAAATGAACTCAATTTGTTAGTACTTACTATATCAATGTTTACGGACACGGTCTGGTTTTTCGGATGTTAAGTCTTCACCTATAAGAGAAGATAAAGGTCTGTTTTGTCCTCTTAAATTTTTTTACGACCGGTAAAAAGACCGGTGAACGAGACAAGTCTTTAGTTAGGTAGTTAATTAATAAAATTACTAAAGAAAAGAAGGAAACATCTTTCCTCTAAGAAGACGAGAAAGTTAGTGGTCGGGACCTCGTGTTTAGATGGTATCCGTATAAGTGTCTTATAAGGAGTTTTCGACGTTTGAACAATATGTAATATTTTATGTGTCATACGTTTAAAAAAATTTTTTCCTAATGTTCGTAAGTGACCTCTCTTAACAATATAATAGATTCAAAGGTGGGTTGTCCCGAGTTCCTTTTTTTCTAGACACCTATAATGATAAAGTTATTTTCTGTATTTTCTTACTCAGGTTATGAAAAAAATTATATATTATGTCCATAGGATCTCAAGGGGACCCGAAGGGTCTACCATTTCTTAGGTGGCTGGTTACGTCCTCTGGGTCCTCTGAGCCCTAAGTTAGGGGCCCAGGCCTTCTAGAGGACCTCTTCCTTTACCGTTGGGTAAGGTCATAAGAACGACCCTATTAGGGTACCTGTCTCTCCGATGTCAGGTACCCCAGTGTTTCTCAGCTTGTGTTGACTCACTGACTCGTGTGTCTGTGTGTCTCAAAGGAACATTGACCTTCGTACCTAATCTTAACCAAATTAAAGTCAACTTACGTTGAGGTTAAGACAGGAAGTTTAATACCTGTCTACCTTGTGGACCGTAGTCTCTCTATACTTCACATGTTTGTGTCATTGATTTAGAGTTTTAATCCTTTATGACCATACTAAATTGGGTTGGACAAGTATACGTCTCTACTTCAGAGACTTCGGGTCTCTTCACTGTATCGAACTGGTTGCCCGGTGTCAATGCAAGTTTCGGTCTTAGTCTCGATCTGGGAACTTCGGACTAGGTCATATGAGGAGACGTTCTTGAGTCTAAAGTCCTCGGTAGGGACCGGTTTGAACAGGAGTGTACACACAGAGACTGGGCTCCCTATAATGGACTGATACTGATCTGTCAGTTTTAGAAAGAAGTCATTGTGTTCTCCGACACTACCAGTCGAGAGGAGACTGGAAATAGGATTTCACACGTACCGGTGTAGACCCATCCTTTCCCCTCCTGATACCACTGGAAGTGTTATATATTTTATAATTATTTATTGAGACGTTTGGAGTTACGATGTCGTAGACCAAATTTCTATCTACAGATAGAAGACACTTAATTAAGAAATTCCTAAGTCCTAGATGGAACCATCTAAAGGTAAACAAAGGGTGTGAGACCTGGTTTCGGTCAAGACTCTTCCTCCGATAGTCACCTGAAAAGAATCACCGTTCGGCTTTATACAAATACGTTTAAAGGGAAGGCAGAGGTTACCTAATTGATGACGGTTGGACGTCTAATACTAAAATAATTGGAATCCCTATTTGTTATGTACATAACTAAGAAGGTAAAGTACCCCACTCTTGTTATAAAATCTTCAAAATTAACTTTATAGATTAATTTTGGACAAATAGAAACCTGGACTGTATCCGATCAAGTGAAAACAACTGAAACGAAAAGTAAAGAGAATTTAGTGTGTCTGACACCCATTTATAAGGTTTGTCTTCGCCAGCAGAGTCGTATTCGTTTTACATATTGAGAAACTGAAGTCGGAGTATTGTAGTCATTATAAAACATCAACTCTTATAGTTAATTTAAACTATATAAACTTAACTACAATTAATCTTAAAAATTGGACTTATATTTTTACGAGTCTGGAACGACGACGACGTCGATTCAACGAAGTCAATACAGGCTGAGACACACTGGGGTCTGTACCCTCGGGTGGTCCAAGGAGGCAGGGACCCTAAGAGGTCCGTTCTTAAGACCTCACCCAACGGTAAAGAAAGAGGTTACGTACTTTCACTTTTCACTTTCACTTCAGCGAGTCAACACAGACTGAGGATCGCTGGGGTACCTGATGTCGGGTGGTCTGAGGAGGCAGGTACCCTAAAAGGTCCGTTCTCATGACCTCACCCAACGGTAACGGAAGAGACCGAGTCTGGAATCTGAAGGAAGTCAAGTCAAGTCAGCGAGTCAGCACAGACTGAGAAACGCTGGGGTACTTAGTGTCGTACGGTCCGGAGGGACAAGTAGTGGTAGAGGACCTTAAGTGAGTCTGAGTCCAGGTAGTTCAGGCACTACGGTAGGTCGGTAGAGTAGGAGCCAGCAGGGAAAGAGGATGACGGGGGTTAGAGAGGGTCGTAGTCTCAGAAAAGGTTACTCAGTTGAGAAACGTACTCCACCGGTTTCCTGACCTCAAAGTCGAAGCCGTAGTAAGGGAGGTTTCTTTAGGATCCCGACTAGAGGAAGTCTTACCTGACCAACCTAGAGGAACGTCAGGTTCCCTGAGAGTTCTCAGAAGAGGTCGTGGTGTCAAGTTTTCGTAGTTAAGAAGCCGCGAGTCGGAAGAAGTGTCAGGTTGAGAGTGTAGGTATGTACTGGTCTCCTTTTTGGTATCGGAACTGATCTACCTGGAATCAACCGTTTCATTACAGAGACGAAAATTTATACGATAGATCCAACCAGTATTGAAAAGAAGGTTCCTCATTCGCAGCAAATTAAAGTACCGACGTCAGTGGTAGACGTCACTAAAACCTCGGGTTTTTTTATTTCAGACTGTGACAAAGGTGACAAAGGGGTAGATAAAGGGTACTTCACTACCCTGGCCTACGGTACTAGAAGCAAAAGACTTACAACTCGAAATTCGGTTGAAAAAGTGAGAGGAGAATTATATGATAATAAGACACTAGATCGTTCTTTTAAGTTCCGACTCTACACTAAGAAATGTATTTATTAAGAATAGTTCTTTGACGAAGTGAATTTTGTTACCTCTCTCTTTACCTAAAACCATACCATTATAATTTATAAAATAGAAATTATACAAAGACGTATCAAAAACAAGATAATGAATTATTATTTATTTTCTAAGTGTTTTATCGATTAATGAAACTCAAAAATCCCTTTAAAAAAAAGAGGTAAAGACTAGATTTTGTTTCACAATTTTGTTTATAAATAAAGGCCATAGTATGGAATCCATAAACTCTGTCATTGATTTCTTCATCAAAGTCAAATAACTTATCAGTCCTTGTAAAATATTTAATGGTTAAGTTCGAGTCGGACATTGTCCGAGACCTCGGTGTTAGAACGTAGGGAGAAGATTAGACATACCGGAGACCTTTGATCAATTACCACGGAATCAAAAGAGTGGAGACTCTACTCTTCTCATGGATGTGGGGTACCCCGACAATACTTTTAACTCACACTTTTGGTTTCATTTCACGAATCTTACGACGAACCTAGTGTCATTTGTATTAGAATCGGTAGTGACCTCTAAACCAAACTTTTGCACGAGTAGAGACGCCAAGAAGGACTGGGGTCTCCTTGGGACAGTCCTGTGGATGAACACAAGGTTCATCCTTGTATCAAATCTTTCTAGTGGTGTAAGTGTGAGAGGAACCACTCTTTCAAGAAACAACGTTTTAGCAGACTTCAATCCTCCAGGGGTTTCTGACCTACGGTCAAGACTACTTGGTAGAGATCCAAGACTTCACTTCTTCGACGAAATGAAGTGGCAAGGGTAATGGTGCCCGCGGAAACGAAAGAGAAGGTTCCTTTTGAACGGCACAGGTTCAACTCAACCGGAGAAATTATTGGAGTAAAATCTCATCGGATCCCTATATAAGTCGAGAGAGGTTTCAACGACGTTAACAAGGTTCGGAGTACACAAATCTTTAGTGTGTTGACGAGAACACCTTTTGTCAGTTCAACCTCTCTCTCACTTCAGTGTGTTGTGTGTGTGTGTGTGTGTGTGTGCACACGTACGAGTGCATGTCTTACTTTGGTGTTCCCTACAGGGGACGACTGGGGAGTCGACGAGGGTTATTAGAGCCTACTGACCAAGGGACCGAGGACCTAGAGACGTCGGGGTGTGTGGGTGAGGGAAGTGCAGGTACACCTACTGAAGTGGCACTGGACTGAACACATTGAGAATGGGAGACGACAGGGAGGAAGTGAAGTCGAGTCCGGAGAGGGAAGGTCTTTGACCAGGTTGGTGTTCGGGACTGTGAGAGGGTCGTAACGACCGTTGGTGGCGGAGGTCGCGAAGAGTGAGTGGGTGAAAGAAGTGAAATTTCCACCACCACCAAATCAGTGATTCAGTACAGGCTGAGAGCGCTGGGGTACCTGACGTCGGACGGTTCAAAAAGACAGGTACCCCAAGAGGTCCGTTCTTATGACCTCACCCAACGGTAAAGGAAGAGGTCCCCTATAAGGGCTGGGTCCCTAGTTTGGGCTCAGAAGACGTAACGTCCGTCTAAGAAATGGTTGACTCGATGAAGTAAAGTTACTTACGTGGGATAAGACGAAGGAATACTGAAGTTCGGGGAGATAACCCGTTAGAAGGAACCATTCGAAGAAAGACCGAAACCAAGGAAGGGGTCAGAGACTCTTTCGTTAGGGTAGGACATGAATGAGAGGTGGAGAGTTCCACTTCCTGTTCCAACTAGAAACAGGAACGACCACAAGGTCGTTGAGACCTATGTTTCGGAGTAGGATTGGATCAGAGTGATAAAGTCGGGAGACGTGAGTGAGGAGTCGGGATTACCCATTTTTGTATGTCGGAGGACCGGGACATCTGACCCCGTGGGGACCGGGTCGGAGTCCTCCCGTGAGTCGGTACAGGACACCAAGAAGAACAGAGGACCGAGTCGGAGGAGAGGGGTTTCGAGAGACGTCGACTGGTAGTGAATATTACGAGAGCTGTCTGAGAAGAGGGGTGTGTCACGGAAGAGGTAGAGTCGTCTCCTGGTGTGTTGGATAATGGTTCGTCCCCTACGTCCTCTCCGTCTAAGCTAGAGACCCAGTCCTTCTAGGGGACCTCCTCCTTTGCCGTTGGACGAGGTCATAAGAACGGACCTCTTATGGTACCTGTCTCCTCGGACCTCCCGATGTCAGATGTCTCAGCGTTTCTCAACCTGTACTGATTCTCTGACTGGTGTGTGGGTGGATGACGGACTCGTTGTCTAGAAAACGTTCCTCCAGGGAGACAAATGAGAGGGTCTCGTCACGTACTCCGTAGATGTCGGTACGGATGGGAAAGGACGGGGCGGACGGGTAAAGTCCCAGCCTCCTGGGAAGGACACGTTCTGTCTGGGGAGAGGACTCACGACTCAAGGTAGAGACGTGGATTTCCCGTAGTTCGACAGGCGGGGGGGGGGGTGGGGGCCTAGAAGTTAGACGGAAGACTAAGGAAGATTCAGACAGAAGAGTTGTAAACGAGTTTGAAGTGAGGTGGTACTTTTGTTCGCTTGTCGTTGAAAGAGTTAAGGTGTGGGGGTGGGGATCTAAGATGGGAGTAAACTGACACGAGAAAAAGTTTGTACTAAATATTTGAATGTAGGACTCGGGGAAGACGGATAGGGTCGGTAAGAGACGTTAGACACAGATAGGTCGGTTGGGGGTGTGACGGTTTAGGTCACTACGTAAAACCGAACTAAAGTGGATGAGAACTATTTCGTAGACCGTGACAGTCGGCGAACGAAGAGGCGGGGGTTCAGGAAAGGAGTGGAGTGGGCTGGGGTGAGAGAGGAAGAGACCGGTACGAGTAGAGAGACGAACGAGACACAGACAGAAGAAGTTTTACGACGAGTAGAGAGGACTTAGTGAAGGGAACGTCTACGACCAAAGTCGATGGTCTATATTTGGGGGTCGAGTTTAAAGGTTGGGATTCCTACTAATGGAAAGGGGGTAGACGAGAGTGTATATAAAGAGAGGACCGTGAAAGGTACAACATAGAATTAACGAGTGAAGGGACTACCAGAGAGCGGTCGTCGACCTCTCGTCTCTCCTACGATATCAGGTTTTCGAGAAGACGTTTCCCGGTCTGTCATTCATGATATCCAATATGTCTATAGTATCAGGGAGAAACAACTTCGACGTTGGTGAGTGACTATTGTATAGTTACTTACCTATACTGACCCAAGGTTGTTTTGTAAAAAATACCGGTACCTTTAAATATAAACTGTATTAAAGGTATACAGTACTTTATTATAAGAAAATTACAAATAAGTTGGTAAAGTTTTGTGTTTTTAGTAAGAATCTAGAATATACCATTTTTGTCCGTCGTCTGAGACTTGATTAACATAGAGATCGGACACGAGGTCCGAACCCTGTGCTATTTATGGGTTAATTACAACCGGGTTATCTACTGATTATGAACAAACCGATTTGGTGGGGGTTAAAGTGTGCACGAATCACCGTGTCAACACAGGGCTGAGAAACGCTGAAACACAGGCTGATGTCGGAAGGTCCGAGGAGACAGGGACCCTAAGAGGTCCGTTCTTATAACCTCACCCAACGGTAAGGGAAGAGGTCCCCTAGGAGGACTAGGTCCCTAGTTGTGTCGCAGAGGACGTAACACCCGTCTAAGAAATGGTAGACTCGGTGTTTAACTCTCTCCAACTTTCTAAGTGTGAAAAAAGATTTCTCCTTTGTTTTCAGTGGTTGTTGTTATATAAACTAGACGACGAGTCGATTAGTACAGGTACAAAGCGGTTTTTTTTTGAACTTGACATGGGTCAGTGTCCTTCCCTTCCAGACCCCAACCCAAAAGAGACGGTCCTCCTCCCGACTTCTCACTTAAGTGAAACTCTCTGGGAAAGTCGTGTCGGGACTCCCATTCCTCGTTTTCGTTCTAGCGAAGATGAAAGAAAGGACCCCAAAATTTCCGTAGTCATGGTGATTATTGGTTGATACTGTCATTAGAAACCTTTTTGACCATTTGTAGTCATACTAATTCCGTATCTGTTCGGATATTAAACATGGAGGTCTCATTTCTCTATTATTGTCGAATGAAGAGAGTCGTATATTTCCCATTTCTCGACAAGAAAGGGATTACTACAACTTAATGTTCCCCGGTGAGACGGAGAGGAAGGTTCCCCAGACCGATCTAAGATTCACTTCAACCCCGTAAAGACCCCCGTACTTCGTGTGGTTCTATAAGACTTTAGTCCTTTTTACTAGACCCGAACATTTCCTAAAGACGAGATTCTTTATTAAGATTTGCTTGGTCCTCTCGTAAGTTTAGACCAATTGTCGGGACCGACGTTCCCATTGTAGTCCGTCGTACCGGTTGGAGGGTCGGGTCAGAAGGGGACCCCTCTACAAACTTCTCTTTGGGTCCCCTCGAGGCCCGACCTCTTCTTCCGAAGACAGACAGGATTCAGTCGTCGACCCGGTTCCAGAGGGTCCTACGGTTTGACTCTACGACCTCCCTACAACCAGGGGCTAGTTTAATATCTGGTCCTTTGCCTTCTTCCTTTACCTCGACTCCACCGACTGACCAGGAGAGGACAGATCTCCCTTTTGACATTATCCTTCTAAGTTTTTCCTTCGTGACCCGATTAACTGAAAAGATCAATAAAACGGTTTGTGAAAAATTCAACACGAAGAAAGGAAGAGTGTAGAATACTAAGTACGTCTACGTGGGTGTAGACACGAAGGATACTTTTATCCACGCTGTGTTTCCGTTGGTGTTGGGGGTGGTAGGTGACGTTACGTCTCGCGGTTGGTCCCGCGCGTTCATCGAAAGTGTAGGGGTAGGAGAGGGGTCCCGAGGTACACCTGGATGACCGTCAGATTCGAGACAAAAGGGTTCCCTAAGGTCACTGCGTCTAGGGTCTAAACCACCACTACCACCACCACCACTGGCCCCACCCTGTCCCACCTGACAGGGGGTGGTTTTTGTTAGATGAAGTACACGTAGACTTTAGAGTACTAGTTTCAACGACCGTTCAAACTTACTCAGTCCCGACACAGCAAACCCGTCTTCTCTTCTTCCCTTTTCCCCAGGGGGACAGGGTGTCTCTTTCGGAGAAGTTCACCTCTACGGGGTGAAGTCCAGTTTGACCCGAGACACCGGGTCCGAGAGGCGACCCTCCTGGCCCGTTCTCCACTGGAACCGCCTGTAGGTGTGGACGAGACACGTCCTGGAGTGGCCGGGATCCTCACACCACTTTACCTCACAAACTGTTTAAGATATAAATAGGTATGTAGGAGCTGTCGAATTCTTTTACGACAGAGAGTCGTACATGTGTGATGATATATATTTTATCTAGTCATTATTCCTGGATGACATATCGTGCCCCTTGAGTTTAGTTATGAGACATTACTGGATATACCCTTTTTTACGATTTCTTTCTCCCCTATATACATAGACATATTGACTAGGTGAAACAAAATGTGGACTTTGATTGTGTTGTAACATTCAGTTGATATGAGGTTATGTAAAAAAAATTTTTTCTTCTTTCAAGACAGAGAGACAGTGTCGGGTCCCCGACGTGTAAAACGTTTGGAGTGGTTGTCGACGTGGAGACAAAGCACTGCTGGGGAACACTGTTCCATTCTTGTCCCTTCCCCCACGAGAAGTCATTTGGGTAAAAAAAAAAGACGAGCTTTAGTAACACCGTACAAAGGAAGTCATTTACACAAAAAGTGGATTTTATGAGATTCTTTATAACAGTTGAAGACTTAGTACGACCCTTCACGGTCTTTCGTACCTTTTAAAATTTGTCCCCTACCAAAGTTGCAGTGACTATAAAATAAGTCTTTATATTTATACGTAATCCTAAAACAAGGGAATCAACTAAGTGAAAGAGTTAATACGAAGTGAATACATTAATCCGACATACACAACTTTGGGTCGGTGTCCTTCCTTCTACTGGATCTTCGTAGTAAAATCCCCTTTTGTTGGGGTGGTACTTTATGTGTAACCAGTAGGAAGTACCGTTCCTAAGTAAGGAACATTGGTTCTGAGACTTATAGGCCTTTGAAAGACAGTTTGAAGAAGTAGAAAGGAGTATATTATAAAAATTTTTTACCTTTTAAACGTAAAATGTGAAGGGTAGTTAGTTTACAATTTAAGACACAATGAAAATCGATAAGACTGACTTCCTTTTTTTTATCTCTTCACTTCGTTACAGTTTTCGTTCTCTTAAACACGGAAAATTTCTCTTAATAACACGGAAAATTTGTCATTTACATCCAGATTATAGCAGTTAGGTTCTGGTGTCCTTTGACAACATAAATAAACAAGAAGGTTTCAAGATCTTACTTTACACTTATTTTCAATAGTTGACCATTGAGATTTATCAAAAGAACGTAAACGGACTCATCGAAATCGATCTAAATAATAGTTGATACTTTTTGTCTATAAGTTTTCCCGGAGTTATCTAGGTTTGTAAATATATCTAATTTTTTTTTACCTGAACTTTGAATCTTTTTGGAATATAACCTCTCGTACTTTAAAGACGTCTTCGTCGTGACAAGTCATGACTGATATTAACTACGTCTTTCTTCTTCCGTGGAACTAGACTAGGAATAAGATCATACAGACCCCAATGAAAACTTATGTTATGACTTTATGACCTAGACGAGACTTCTAGAACCTTTCGTTTTACGTCGTCCCCACTAGGTCTAGTGACGGAGGGTTCTGGGAGTTGGAAGAGGTCGTGTAAGTCCTCGAGACCCCAGTGAAAGAAGATATGGATAATGTGACAATTGTGACTTTCCGAAAGTGAAGAGTTAGAGAAAAAGAGTACATCATTTGTAAGGGTCTTTAACGAAATTCTTTTTAACGAAGGGAAACAGTGTACCGAGACACCGATTACAGGGTTAAGACAATAACGACTGAGAGGACTAATAAGATAAAGAGTTTGAGTTCATGTTCGTACGTGTTGTCGCGTATATGAGAGAGAGAGAGAGAGAGAGAGAGAGTGTGTGTGTGTGTGTGTGTGTGTGTGTGTGTGTGTGTCTACATTACTCGTCCTTGGTCTTGATGGAGTGTCCTACGAAAACTTTATTACTCTATTTAATATTCTACCTTAAATGTGACAGGAAGAGAACTTTCGACGTGTACCGTTAGGACTACAGGGACTCTCTGCGGTCTGTCCTGTTCGGCGTATCCTCGTTCCAGGCCTCACCGGTGAGGGTGAAAGAATCTATTTGAACAGGGTGTTCGGATCTATCAGTACACAAGTCAACGAGTCAACACAGACTGAGAAACACTGGGGTACCTGAATATGTCAGGTACCTTAAGAGGTCCGGTGATATGACCTCACCCATCGGAAAGGGAAGAGGTCGCTAAAAGGGTTAGGTCCCTAACTTAGGTCTAGAGGGTGTAACGTCCGTCTAAGAAATGGTCGACTCGGTGTCCCTTTCAGGTTCTTATGACCTCACCCATCGGAAAGAGAAGAGGTCGTCTAGAAGGACTGGGTCCTTAGCTTAGCCCTAGAGGACGTAACGTCCACATAAGAAATGGTTGACTCGATACTGTCTTCTCGGACCACCCGATGTCCGGTACCCTAAGTGGTCCGTTCTTATAACCTCACCCGACGGTAAAGGAAGAGACCCCTATACCAGTATCTTGCCTAAAATTCTTTTGATGAGATTACCGCAATTTATGTTAGGTTTGATGGCTAGTGATACAGCTTTTTCCTTTCACACTTTTTCTAGAGTTTCTATATGTAGTGGTAACCTCTCCCCTGTAAAGACGTGTCCTTCACTGTACTTTTCCCCGTCACCCTCCCTTTCCCAGAAAAAAAAAAATTTGAAATATATTAAAGCGTCAACATTTGTACTTTCCACAAAATCAGACTTATGTATACACAAATATAATACACCTACTGCTTGTTTTGGAAAGCTTTCTTGTTGTCACTAGGTCTAAAGATTTAAAGCATCGGTATTGGGAGTAGTGGGAAGGGAATAGTAAGGTTCCTTCTATGCCTAGAAGGTCTACACCAAAACCGTGATTGGACCGCACACGTCCTCTGCTCCATCCATAATCGTGACGACGGAGACAAGGCCCTTAGGGTGTATTGTCCCTTGTACTACTCCGAAAACAAAATCAAATGACGAAGATACTCTCTGACTTGAGTGGAGGAGTCCCAGTGGTCTGTGACTCCCCTGGACCATTCCCGGGAGTGAAAGGTCTACGTTCAAGTAGTCTACTAGAGTTAGGGAGTAAAGAAGCTCAGTGAGTCTTTGTATGAGGAGAACACCAGGTTCGTAGGAATCTCCCTGTTCCGGCTATATTCGTCCTCAGAACGAAAAAGGCACACGGTACATACCTCGACTCTTGGTCCAGAACACGGGTCTCGGAAGACGGTCCGTGAACGAAAATTAAAGACTCAACCGAGTAGAAAGACGCAGGTGACACGTTTTGAAGAATCCTCCCTCGGTGACACTCGGACGACACTGATAATGAAGAGGGATTTAACGACGGGGACCCGATATCGTAGAGTCATTAACTCTAGGAAATATAATCAAAAGGATCATGTGTCAATATCAGACTTACGGTAGATGAATTTATAAATTTTCTCGAGGGGTTTATATTAGATTTCAATGTAGAGAGACATGAGGGTAAAGGAATTCTGCCGAGGAAGACTGTCGAGAGACAGATCGAGTCCTGGTGGAGGGAGAGTGACAATTATGAGAAGAGGGTTAGGAGAACGTGAGTAAAAGTGAAATAAGTAGAGTACTTTGTCTCAATGAAGTAGTAAATCCTTGACATTGGACAATGTTTCTGTTCCACTTTGAACAGTTGGGATTGGGAATGTGTAAATGGTAGGGTAGTAGATCTTTAGACAGGTTATACCATCGGTACTCGGTGTCCACCAATAAATACACTTCAAAGTCATTTTAATTTAAATTCTAAGTCAAAGAGTAAGTGTGATTCATGGAAAGTTCACGAGTTGTCTGTTTACCTCGATCACAGAGACCATAACCCGTTGTGTCTATGTGTAAAATGAGTAACGTCTTTCAAGACCTCTTGAAACCTGTCGGGACTAGATTCATAAATTTCATAGTACCATGGGTCTGGGAACCCTCTTAAGTTTTGAAATTGTCGTTCTTCTTTGACCTAGAACTCTTTCGTCTATATAATCAACTATTATTTACTTTTGTTGTTTAATTGAAACCCTTATTCATTTAAAGGGGTTCAATAAAAGGATTTGTAATATAACCGAAGGACCTACCGCGGTTACGTCCTCTGCGGTTTCTACACCCAAGGTAGGGAACCAGACCTTCTAGGAGACCTCCTCCTTTACGGTTGGGTAAGGTCATAAGAACGGACCTCTTAGGGTACCTGTCTCCCCGGACCTCCCGATATCAAGTACCCCAGTGTTTCTCAGTCTGTACTGACTCACTGACTCATGTTGTGTAATGAATGGGACTGACCTGATATTGTAACAAAACTAAGACCTTATTAGAAGATACTTAACTGTCTTTATAAAAAATTCTTCTTGTAAATACTTCGACAGTTAGACGAGGAAAAGGCAAATCCATATTTATTCAAACTTTTCGAATCTGCTTGTCCTTATACCCTTACAAAGGTCGGCGGAATTTCGGAAGGTTTACCTCTCGGTTAGAATGTCGGAGATCGCCACTATTCCCCCGATAGAGGGGTACACGGTTCGTAGAGAAGTAGGTAGTCGGACGAGTCGATAGCGAAGGGGTACTTTAGACGGACTTTGTCAAGGGAAGGGTGCATTTTGTTGGTCACAGTCAGAGGGGGTCGAAACGAGTTGATGGTAGAGGACACGAATTCAGGTAGTGACGTGTAGGACGACTTAAGATCGAGAGTATAGACAGGAGGGACACACCGACCCTCGAGGATCTCCCGTCCTTTCACTAGCCGAGAGTAAACGTGAGGGTCGTGAATCGTGACACAGACTGTGTATCCTTCGACTAACTTGACTTGTTTGACCTGTGTTTCTACATGTGAAAAGTGAGACTGAGACCAGAACGTCAGTGTCCATAAACTCCATATTAGTTACATTCGATGAAACAATGACGGATGTAAATCAATCGACTGTAAAATTAATTAAACTTTACAATCGTCCTTATTAATGGACGGTACTAGGTCGACCGACAACCATCGGATGTACATAAACGAAAGATTTAGATTATCCAAAGGTTAAAGAACCCCCTTTTTATTCGAAAAGAGACCCAGGTTTTACCTCTTCCCTTTACCGTTAGGTAAGGTCATAAAACCGGACCTCTTAAGGTACCTGTCTCCCCGGACTGCCCGATGTCAGGTACCCCACCGTTTCTCAGTCTGTGCTGACTCACTGAGAGTGAAGTGAAGACCCAGGTTTTTCCGATTGATTACTGTAACGTTTCACTTTATTTATGACAACAAGGTAGACTTAAGAAATTATAAAAAGTTTTATATGTTTATTTAGTGATTTACTACCCTAAAACTAAACTACTCGGTTTTCTGTTACTTTTCGTAACAGTTATAAATTTTGGATCTATTTTTGAGTGAGAGGTTTCGAAGAGGTCCTTTTACAGGTGACCCAAAAGAAGGATTCTTTGAATTGAAATATTTTACCCGTTTGTGGGTGTAAAGTTTTCCCTCCGGGTTTATGTAGAATACAACAGTTTTTCTAGTAATCACGGATACACACACGAGAATTTTGGTCTTAGGATTATTAGAACTAATTTTCTGACCGTAGTCGTTAGTTTTGAGTTCTATATTATTGAGTCATAATTTATAATCGATACTATAAGTTCTTCTACTAGAGGATTCGTTCTTTCCGGACCGGGAAAGTCACGACATTAGTTGAGTTGACCTTAACAAAAAGGGAAGTCCAGTCTAATCCTCGGATTAACAAGAAAGTAAAAAGTAGAGAGGAAATTTATAGTCACCTTATGGTGTAAAATATTGAAAATATAACTTTCTATCTTTTGTGATAAAGACTTAAACAACTTCCTAAATATCTTGTTAAGACATTAGGAAAAGTTAAATCTCGGTATGGAGTCTCTAAATAAACTTATCTCTCAACCTTAAAGGTTTACGGATGTATTCATAATAGTGTAAATTACGTTTAACAAGCATATGTACTAATCGGGTTAATAAGTCCGGTGTAGACGAGTCAAATGTATAAAAAGTACTGTAGAGGGAGGTAATCAAAAAGGAAGAACTAAACTTTACAATATGAAAAGAAAGAATGATCAGAACACAATCATTGTTACCACTTTTCTTCTTTTTCTCCACTTTAAGGTCGACTAGTATCAAAAATTTACATGTTTCAAGAGAGTCTTTTTGACTGACTCTTATAACTTTAACGACGACTAACTTTCCGAAAACACTCATCTCCGTAATGAGATTCACTAAAGTTCAGAAAGTCACAAACACAGAATAAGTTTGTGTGAATTAGATGTTGAGAGTCAATGATTGTATTAATAAAATATTATCAGAAAAGGAAATAAATTCAGACACACGATACCTCCGAATAGGGGTAAAAATATCCACTCCCTTTTTTTTTTCCTTATCTCTCTCTCTTCCAACTGGACAGGTTCGTCTCCGGTCCCAATCTTTGGTTCCGTGAGCTACCGTCCAGCTCAGGTAAGGGACTTCAGTCACCGAGAGTGTAGTAGACGGACAACCACTCGAACACTTGTGTCTGCCACCGACCTCTCCCCCATGGGACTTTACAACCTAAACCGCCCAGACCCCACCGAGAACTCTTACACGTAAAGAAATATTCCGCGACGTCTACGACGACACCGGTTCTCACCAGGAGCCTGGTATGAAAGGAGGCACCCGAGTGAAATGTAGGGTATTGAACACTCGGTGTAACCTCGTCCCCGAGTGGACCCATTCCATGCCACCGAGAGGTACGGACAGGTGACCACGGTTGACCAGTGGTAACGTTACGGACACCGTGGAGTATGTGTAGTTCATCTACGACGGACGTAGTCGAAGGCAAAAGGGTACCATGTTCCCTTTACTCTAACCCGGTCACTTTGCACGTTTCTTGGAAAAACATCGCAGATAAAACCGATTTCACGGGGGTAGGAAAAGGAGAAGACTTGACGATTTACATTATTCACTTTGATTCGCCGTGTCTTACCGTTCCTTTTGACAGGGGTTCAGGAATGGGAAGGTTCCTCGGGAAATACAGGACCCGTCCCTCAGACTCCAACGGACCGGTGCTTCATTCTGGAGGTCCATAGGCACAAGAGGGGTCTGTGTGTGATACCGGCAACTGTAATCAGTTATGGAAGGGTCGATGCACTCCCTAAATCAACGATAAGAAGGAACTGTTAATTTACTGGTAGGAAGGTAGCGGGTGGGGGTTTATTAAAGAAGTTGAGGAGGAAGAAATACCACGTTTTATTTGGTGAAATTTCCCCGTAATAGGACAAGTAAAATAAAAAAAAAGTCTAATGAACCCTTGTCTCTGCGATACGAAAAACTCTTTTCACCACCTAACACCGCGGGGTCCATCAATTATTCGATCTCTTGGTTCTAGTGCACTTGGTGGTGTAAGATCCACTCTAGGCTGACTACCTTTGCTTTCTCGACCTTCTTTGCCTAATGACTGTCAAACAATCGCAACTTGCAGTACCAGAATGGATACGTGTGATCTAGGTATTTTGGTATGTAAGGTATCGTCTAGACTTTTTCCTACAGGAAGGAGACGGTGTGACGTATCCCCGACTTCCGCCTGGTCTCCTCGGTCCAGTGTGAGCGATAATTCTTGTCCCTAGGATCTTAATGTCGCTAGTAGACTTGAAAGAGTTGGTCACAATATCTTTACGAGACGGTGATTTTCTTTTTGTCTCCGTACATTCTTTTCCACGACACCTATTAAATTTTTCTTTTTTTTTTTGTAAAAATCGGGGTACAAAGAGAAGTGTAATCTGGGAAAAGTTAGACTAGCCAGGGGGTTACTAAAAAAAAAAGGGTAAAGTAAGTCACATATTTTTTATCTGGTCATCTATTTCTAATTACTTAACGGAGTTGAAGTAATAAAAGTCATTAAGTGGAGAGACGTTTAAATTAGATCAAAATAAGGTCTATTGGCATGACTCACACTTACCGACTCCTTATAAATCATGGCTCCTTAGTGTGACAGTAGAAAGTGTGTACGTACTTTAATTTACGTGAGACTTCTTTGTACCATTCCCGAGGAGACGGACCTTTAAATAAAACGAGAATTATGTAGACCGATGACGTTTTTTCCCTTCATAGAGGAAAACACTTTTTTGCATTTTTCATTTATTTCTTAGATATATTCTTGTAGACACTTTTTCAGTAAATTGTGTGACTTTATTAATATTCCTTTGATATTTTGACATACAATAGACAATAACGATGTAAAGTATACGAGTCTATAATGACCGATAAATAATAGATTACTCGTTAGGTACTTCGGTAAGAACAGTTCTAAATCTTAAACATGAAATTCCTCATAGAAACTTTGAGTGTTTGACATATTCGTTGGTGGTAAGTCACCTCTGTTATTAAACCACAGGTTTCGTAGTTGTAAACTGTCCTAAATAACATGTTTGCTACTTTTTAGAAAGTTCCCACAATTGTTGAACTCTCTTAATTAATTAGTACAAGAGTGAAAACGTAGTGACTCTGTCTTTGTGTTGATCTTAACGATAATACCAGACGGTCATTTAGTTCGTTACTTTGAGTTTTGTTGGCCGTGTCAGAGGAGTACACACTCTCAACACCGACAATGTTGTATACCGAACAGTCTTCTTAACGATTTGTCAAATTTATTGGAAATTTTTTGTTTACTCGAAGTTGTCAGTCTTAGGTGACCCACTTAGACTGTTGGAGGAATTTGGGAAATGAATGGACCTCACACTTATACACTTAGGGGTCTTTCTTCAGATAGTGACGAGTATTGAAAGGAGAGAAGGAGTAACGGAGAGAGTGGTGTTTTTTCAATGTATATTACTAAAATTCGTACTAAACTTGGAAAGCATAAGAATTTTGTGTATTCAGATGTAAACAATTTCTAATTTATAATTTTACTTAAGTTTTATGAAGTAAGAGAGTTCAGTGAATGACCGAAGAGAACGTTTTTGTGTGTGTGTGTGTGTGTGTGTGTTTGGTCTTGGTTTACTTTTTCAAACACCTAAGATATTACTTCTGTAAAAATTAGTAAAATTATACTTCTAATTAAATAACTTTTCACCAAGAATAGAAATATTTAAACGTACTTATTATTGACTTGATCAGTTATAGTAAAATAGTATAATAATATAGTGATGTTTATTTAGTCATAATATAAAACTCGTGTAAAGACTTCGAAATAAAAAAAGGGTGACAGAAGGACTGCATTGTAATTCGTGTAATTAAAGTTTACTGATCCGTAAACTTAAAATTTGGTAAAATTTAAACCACAACGGTCGGTTCACACTTCACAGTCACAGACACCAGAACAAATCAAAACTATAGGTAACTTCAGACGTACTTTATGTTGTTGTATCAGTCGTTGTGTCTTTTGACGAAGGTTGATTAGAGGTCGAATCTACCTACGATTGTCCAGACATATGTGATACAATCAGAAATAGTTAAATAATTAGTGTAGTGTGTCTACTTTTGTTTCGTAGTAAAATTTGGGTTCTCCGTTTCCACAGGTTAAACACACGCATACATACATACAAACTAAAAGTGTCCTACCCGATGTCCAAAGTTTTATGTATGCGGACGTAGTGTCCTCAGTTTTTCAGGTTTCACACACTTCTCCCAAGTGGTCCTTACGTGAGATGTATGACTATAGAGAAAGGGAAAACGGTCCTTAGGAAATACAAGGTCTAAGTAATACATTAAAGTCACCGTAATTTAAACCTGTCGAGTTATAACATATTAATTAATATAAAACGAGGTCAATTCGAATAATTAATTAATCAACTAGGTCCGACGGACGTACTGTTAACTCATTGTCGTATTGACTACCACCGGTGTCTGTGGGAGCCCCCGTGAACCTAAACCCTCTTGACCACCCCGACCAAAATACCACGACACCACACAGGACCCTGTTCCTTCGACCACTGAGACCCAGAGTCTCAGTCGACTGACGGTTCTGTCCCTCCGGCACGAGTCCGTCGTCCGAAGGGTTTGTACTCCGAGTCGGCACGGAACTGTTCTTTCCACTTACTTGTTGTTCTGTCTGAATGATCTTTATTCCTCGTATACCATAGTGAATATAAACCTTAGAATTTTTTTTTTTGTTTTTTGAACTATGTTTACTTGAATATATGTTTTATCTTTATCCGGGTGTCAGTATCTTTTGTTTAAATACCAATGGTTTCCCCTTCCCACCCCCACCCTTCCCTATTTAATCCTCCAACCCTAATTTTATATGTGTGATAATATGAATTTTATCTATTGGTCGTTCCTGGATGATATATTGTGTCTCTTCACATGAGTTATAAAACGTCACTTGATATTCCTTTTTCTCAGACTTTTCTTGTTTATATACGTATACATATTGACTTAGTGAAATGACATGTTTACTTTGATTGTGTTGTAACATTCAGTTGATATGGGGTTGTTCTCTTTTTCCTTTATAACTACGAAGTATGAACAAAGCACAATGGTCTAAATTTTACCAAATTTTAAGTTTACGGACCGACAAACGTTAGTTACGTAAATTTTAATATAGTCCTTCGATCCTATTTTTTCTTGTTGAGAACTAATGTTATGTGGACCTCCGAGTTAATAAATGATAGTATCTTTAATAAAAAATCACCACCTATATTCTTCATTAAACTCTGAAAACTTTAAATAAAAATTTCTTCCTGTTTGACAAGTTTTAGACGTTACTCGAGGGACGTTAAAACCAAAAGACAATGAAGCGATTATCACGTTTGTACGCACGTTCACACAGACTTTCACGTACATATAAGAAGTGTACGACTACTTGGAATTTTAACCATGATAAAGTGACTTATCGATTACTCCTGTTTGGTAATGACTTTAATTTAAATACTTTGGTTAATACTTGAATCTCTAACGGGAAACTTGTGACTGTGGTAGAACTATTAAAGAAGTGGGTGACATATGGCGAGAGAATAAAAATGGTAATACATGTTTTTCACCCTAAAAAGTGTAAGAAGGGGATCCTTTTTATGATGATGAAGGGTGGTGTTCCTTTATGAGGAACGGGACCTTCTGTGAGTAATAGATGGTCCGAGTCGGATTTCCTTGACACAATTACCTGGTAATCGAACCTGTTATTTTTGTCATCTGTTCACAGAACCCCGTAGAGAGAGATGGTGTTCCTATGACTTCCGGACCTGCCGTCAAACATTCCGTGAAGACTTAGAACTTGTTTTAAACAGTTGACGACTCGTGTGAAAAAAAGGAGGAGATTTTGAAGTATGTATTCATACATATATATATATAAAAAAAGTGAATTTACAGAAGGGTTCAAACCTTTCCTTTCATTGTTATTAGTCTAACCAAATTTCGGTTATTAACGACAATAAAAGAAAGTCAGACATTATACACTTATACATACTGAGAAAATATAAGGACTTTTCGACAAGTGGAGATGTGTTGATAAGTTGGATAACAAAGATCTTTTTTACCCTGGTTAACCAAGGAGAAACCCTTCAAGAAGATTAAATCACATGATCTTCTTCATTAAATTATAAGTACGGGACATAAATAGGTCCTGATTATACACAGTCCGTGAAAATATTCTTCAATATGTATAATTGAGTAGATTAAGGGGACCGATGGAATCCTCCCTCCATGATAATGTTAGGGGTAAAATGTCTATTCCTTTGTCCATCTCTCTCCGAATTGTTAACGAGGTTTAATTTTGTGGATCATTCCTGACCTAAACTCTATATTTGGGTCGATCAGACCGGAGATCCAGTACGAGAGTTGGGACTATGATAAGACACATTATTAAAGTAACTCGAGACTATTGTCAATTAACGTACGTGCGTACGTACGTACGATTCAGTGAAGTCAGCACAGGCTGAGACACGCTGGGGTACCTGTCGTCGGGTGATCCGAAGAGACAGGTGTCCTAAGAGATCCGTTCTTGTGACCTCACCCAACGGTACAGGAAGAGGATATGGGGTAGTAAAGTCACGGTACCGTCAAAAAACTATTTTCGAAGTTCTGACAGAAAAGACCAGATGACTCTGTCGAAAGATCGACGTATCGGTCGACACTCAGTGAGTGACTAGGAGATAAATTGAGGGTTTAGATATGAGGATTACTTTCTTTTGGACGGGGGTAACCCGACCTGAGATTCGAGGTAATTCCTCCGATTTATAAACCAAGTCGTGTATAAGGGTCCCGGACCGTGTATTGACAACGTCCTTCCTACCTTCTTTCCCTACCTTCTTATAGTGTTCCTTCTGTCCCTTCTTCTCTTCTTTCTCCCTCCTTCCTTTCTTCGTTCCATCCCTTCCTCCCTACTTTCCTCCTTCCCTCCCTCTCTCCTCTCTCTCCACATGAGGAGTTAAGTCGAAGTAGACTAAGAGACATAAGAGGGTTTCCGACACATGGAAAATGAATCCAGGGAAGAGACGAAAACTCGTGCAAGAGTGAACTACTTTAGAGAGTAGGTAGGTGTTGAACGACACTACGGTCGAGAAGATTTTTCCGTCGGGGGAGGACGGGGAAGAGAAAATTCGTCTTAAGGAGGAATACCTGGGGTGCTCGGTGAGACATATGAAGACTAATCGTACCGAAACAAAGTAACCTGAGGGTACAACAGAACCTTAGGATAGCAGGTGTGTGACGTACTGTACTATCGTCTTCGACTCAGAGTGGAGGGCAACACAAGTGGTTTGTCGTCTCGCGTGGATCAGTTACGAAATTTATGTGGTATGGACTGAAATCAAAGGTAGTGGATTGACTAACGGTCTAATTGTAAGAGAGGTGTAGGTAAGACAGTAACGGCTGTCCTATTTCAAGTCGAGACCGCTTCGGTGGTCACTCATTTCTTCACTCTTAAATTTGAGTCTAAACAAAGGTTTCGGACTGAAGAAAGAATTCACAGACGGAGACGTATGACAGACGAAAAGTGTGGAAGACAGATAAATTTGACTGGGTAGGATGTAGATTTTCGTTTCGGTTTCTCCTGTACCGATATGGATGGATTTCCATTGAGATCCCTACTTTTTTCAGTTGTTTACGTTTTTCGTCTCGTCGTCTTATGGTTGATTTGGACTGGTTATCGAAAAGTTTACCCTAGCTAGGAGTGTATGAAGAAGTCATACTTTCGACGTTAAGCAATTTACTTATAACCCGAAAGGAACATCGGGTCTACCGTTTATTAGGTGGATGTTGTACTTTGGGCTCAAGTTGGGGACCCAGTCCTTCTAAGGGGACCTCTTCCTTTACCGTTACGTGTGGTCATAAGAACGGCCCACCCGATGTGCCGACTCCCCGATTCGTGTATATGAATGTGCATTTACTTATAATTGTATTACTACTGTACGACTACCTTAATATGAAGAGATTAAAATTGTTTCAAACCTTCCTTAATTTATTTGAGTATGACCTTTGAAAAATTGTAAGAGAAATATATATTGACAAGTCTCTACATGGTTCATTCCAGGTAGCCACGATCTTTCTGTGTCTGTTCACACACACCGGGGTTTGTCCCATACTATAACACATTCCCAGGTATAACCAAACCATAGGGGAAGTACCCTTTGAACTATTCATAGGGTTATTAAAGATATCTGACGAGACTTTGGTACCGTGATTGACAACGGTAATGGTTACTTTAGTATGACGTCGGTACTTTAATTTTCTGTGAACGAGGAACCTTTTGTTCGATACTGGTTGGATCTTTCGTATAATTCCTCCTCCCTGTAATGAAACGACTGGTTCCAGGAATAACCAGTTTCGAAACCAAAAAGGTCATCAGTACATGTCTACACTCTCAACCTGGTATTTCTTTCAAGTCACGGTTTCTTAACTATGAAAACTTGACACCACAACCTCTTCTGAGAACTCTCAGGGAACCTGATACTCCTATAGTTTGGTCAATTAGAATTTCCTTTAGTTAAGACTTATAAGTAACCTTCCTGACTACGACTTCGAGGTTATGAAACCGGTGGACTAGCCTTTTCGACTGAGTGACCTTTTCTGGGACTACGACCCTTTCTGACTTCCGTCTTTCTCTGGTCCAACTGTCTCCTACTCTACCAACCTACCGTAGTGACTGAGTTACCTGTACTCAAACTTGTTCGAGACCCTCTACCACTTTCAGTCCCCTCGGACCGTACGACGTCAGGTACCCCGACGTTTCTCAGCCTGTACTGACTCGCTGACTTGTTGTCATGTTAGTGTCCACATAATGACAGAAGTCTGTTTTTTCCTACCTTCTTTTTCGGTCCTTAAAAGAAATTTCTTTACTACCCTCGGGTTCGGTACTGCTCTAGCTCAGGGGAGGAACATATTTAGTGAAGATCGGCCAGTTTACTCTTGGTCTCTTTCCGCACGTGAGATAGTCCGGAGGTCCTTCGACAAATCTTACTACACAAGGACAGTAAGACAACAGACTTTCTCAATTACGTCGGAGAGTTAAATCTTGGTTAAAGGAGGGACTTTTATCGTGCACGAGTCTCCCTTACTCCGATTTGAGTCTCTTTCATCTAACAAAGTCCCACGTAATTTAGTAAGTCAGACTTCGTGACGAAGTAGAAACAAGAATGTTCCGTCCAGTCTATACTTAGTGTCGATTATCTAAACGTCTTATCACTAAATATTGTACGTCACACTGTCCACCATAATGAATGGTTACAGTGTCCTCTTTTGTGGACGAGAATTCTTCCCAGGAGATGTCTTTTCACTTAAGTCGCTTTTGGGTAAAAGTTAGTAGAAATCTACCACAAATTTAACTTGGTGATTTCAACCTTAAACTTTGCGACCGTCTTTTGTAGAGTTACACATTAGTTAAACTGTCCGTCTATTTTGTAAGTCAATTAATATACGGATAAGAAACTTCTGAGAGTAAATATCCCACGTATAATTTTTACTAAAGTACCGAATTATACTCAGAAGAGACACTCTTTTCGTAAAAGTATTTAAACAGTCTGGACTCTATTTGCAGTACGTTCTCTTTAAACGAAACACACTCTTTCCACTTTAGATTTGTTGGATCCTTTTTATTAATCCCCTTGTGTTTTGACGAAGAAAATTTACAATTATTTTAACTATTTTGAGATCTTTTTGATTGGTTCTTTACTTTCTCCTTTACACTACTGACTACAATGTCTCCTTTTCTTGCGATTCTCCTGTGACATCTGTTAAAATACGGTTACCTAAGTTAATGTTTGCACTTTGTCTGTTTAAGAGACTTCTTTTGTCTGAATGGTTTTGACTGAGTTCTACTTTATCTTACATATCTTTATCTTATTATGATATATTTTATATAACTTAAAAATTAGGTTTCGGAAGGTGTTTGTTTACTTGTTTGTAGAGGTCCTGGTCTCTCAAACTGACCTCTTAAAATAGTTTGTAAACCTTTTATTTTACACTTAACACGTGTATAAGAAAGTCTTTTATTTCCTCCTGTCTTATAAAGGGTTGAGTAAAATACTCCAGTCGTAGTTGGTCCATGGTTTTGGACTGTTTTTGTAATGTTCTTTTTTTTTTTTTTTTGAAAGTCTGCTATGAGGAATACTCGTATCTACTTTTTTTTTTAGGAGATATTTTATAATCGTTTAGTTTAGGTAGTTATATATTTATATTATTACGTCGTGCTCACTGTAAGTGATGAAAGACCAGAAACATGGGAAAAGAAATTATTAATTTCGTCAACATTTTACATACAAAACAAAAACAAGTCAACGATTCAAGACAACCTGTGTAACTCTGAAGTACCTGATCGGGCGGTACGAGGAGCCAGGTGCCGTAAAAAGGTCCGTCCTTTATAATCTCGCCAACGGCAAAGGAAGAGGTCCCCCAGATAGGTCCTAGTCCCTAACTTGGGCTCAGGGGACGTGACCTCCACCTAAGAAATGGTGACTCGGTGGTCCCTCCGGTCGTGTTCCGCACGAACTACCTGGTGTTTGTTCTGCAGAATCGTAAGGGACATGGAGTTTTACACGTGTGAAGGACCCTACTCACAGGTCTTGATACACGGACCCAGGAACCTAATACTTCATCCTCTCTTTATAAGAGGGGGGTCCTTCCTTTGGAGACTCTCTTCCGTCTGGGATTCTTCTAAAGGGAGGTCACAATTCTCAGTAGGGTCAAAAGGTGTACTGTTGAGCCCAGTGTACCTCAAATGTATACTTACCCGTTTCGATACTAAAAAGGTCATCAGTACATACCTACACTCAACCTGATATTTCTTTCGACTCACGGTTTCTTAACTACGAAAACTTGACACCACAACCTCTTCTGAGAACTCTCAGGGAACCTGATCTTCCTCTAGGTTGGTCAGATAGGATTTTCTTTAGTCAGGACTTGTAAGTAACCTTCCTGACTACGACTTCGACTTTGAGGTTATGAAAACGGTCGACTACACTTCTTGACTGAGTAAACTTCTCTGGGACTACGACCCCTTCTAACTTCCGCTCTCCTTTTCCCCTACTGTTTCCTACTCTACCAACCTACCGTAGTGACAGCGTTACCTGTACTCAAACCCACTTAAGGTCCTCAACCACTACCTGTCCCTCCGGACCGCACGACGTCAGATACCGAAGTATTTATTAGTCTGTACTAACTCGCTGACTTGACTTGATTTGACTTGACCCCGTTCCGACGGGAAACTGAAATTGAGGTCCTCTTATCAGAACCTACTTAGTCCTTTTTTTTTTTACAATTTGACCGGACTCCGGTGCACCTTGTCGTTTCCCTGGTTTTTAAGTCCCGACCCGGTCTCACTAGTCTATTCGTACCGTTCAAACTTTTAAGTTGAGGTCCTACTCTCCTTGTTTCTCTTTCGAAGTAGTGATTCATTCTTCGTCCTGGTCGTCTCGGGTGTCTGTACCTCATCCTTCCCTTCGACTTGTCCTCTTCACGGACACTTACCGGTCTCTCTACCTGTGATTGAGTAGACAGTCTACTCGGAAAGGTGTAATAGACAGGTCTTTTTGGGAAGATTGGTTTCGACAGGAGATAAGTCTAGGGTTCAGAAACATTTACCTTCGACTTCTGGTAGGATAGATCGACAGAGGTCTCAGTGTCCTTCTACTTTCTAGTTTTCTCTTCTTTCACACTTCAGAAAAATATTCTCTACTCATAACAATCTACATTCCAAAACGGAGTGACTTTTTTTAGAGAGTTCACTGAACCATAATTGTCCTCGTTGTCGAAAAATTTGATTAAACATTATCCAATGAAGTCAGCACAGACTGAGACACTGGGATACCTGACATCACCGGGAGGTCCGAGGAAACAGGTACCCTAAGAGGTCCGTTCTTATGACCTCACTCGACGGTACGGGAGGAGGTCCCGTAGAAGGACTGGGTCCCTAACTTGGGTGCAGAGAAATAGAGAGGACGTAACCGTCCGTCCAAGAAATGGTGTTCCGGTGTTCGATCATAAAACAATCGTTGACATCCCATACCTCAGATGTACTTCTATGGTTTCTAAGACCTAGAGTGAATTCTTTTACGTATAAATGAGGACGTAAAATAAGCAGATTAAGAAAGACTTGGTAGGTATAGAGTAGGGAGTTCCATTAGAGAACAAGTTGACAAAACTAACAACATCTACAGGTATGAACAGTTTCCGTACAACTAGGTTTAAATTACAACGTTCACAAGTTTATTTTTATGTGAAATCGAGAAGTCACAAGTTCTGGAATATAACGGGAAAGGGAGAGACACAATTAAGAAAGAACGTTGTTTTCGTCCACGATAGGTAATAAAGTTTAGTCCCTTTAAACGGAGTTCACAGTTGACAGATTATATCAATTAGAGTTATTGATCTAAAATAGGGTATACTTAATTTTCACATACGGACGTATATTTCGTGAAAACAAAGTTATGAGAAGAGTTATAAACGATGAGTACTACAAACTTACCCGAAGGGTCCACCACGTCGTCATTTCTTGGGTGGACGGTTACGTCCTCTGGGTTCTCTACGTTTAAACTATGGACCTAACCCTTCTAAGGGACCATATCCGTTACCGTTGGGTGAGGTCATAGGAACGAACCTTTTAGGGTACCTTGCTCCTTGATCGAACCAACGCCCAACGTCAGGTACTTCCAGTACTGACTCGCTGATTCGTACGTACATAATCGTGTTACAAACTTGTGTGTGACGGGTCCCGTAGAGATTCATTAATCATCCACCAGTGTTAGCATAAATGAACAAGAGAGGTGCTTAACTTTCGATGGAAACAATTACCTTGATTTTGAGAGTTACCCGACAATGATCAGAAGTCGGAACGAAAACCTTGTTCTAAACGTACCTTTCGTTGATGGAAGAGTAAACTTTATAAGTCAAGTACGTCTGACTACTTCCTTTGCAAGTGTAGGACTCCATGTCCCTTCAGTAAACCGAATATGAACTCAACTGCACTTAAAATACGATGGATTTTGTGGGACAAACACCGGGTAGTTTGTGTGCAACGTGTGGACGAAATTAATAATTTCTTTTCCCACGTGACTCCTCGTCTTCTCTTACAGGTACGATTTTTATTTCTAATTCACGGAGGGAGGGACTCCACGGTTACGACCAGGAGGAAACTACTATTCTGACAGAAGGTCCACGGTTCCGGTATGACTGACCGACACCTGTAGGACTAGACAAAAAGAACTTTGGAAGGTCCTTACATAGGGACTAAACAAAGTAAGAGAAACAAGACTGTTCGTCCTTTTGGTACGAAGAGACCTCGTCAAGGAACCTCAATCTACTTTCACAGAGAGGACTCTATGTCAGAAGTTAAATAGAGTCTATTTCGAGAAAAGATAATAATGGTATCTACCAAATAACCAATAACAGTAACTCTTCTGACTTGTGGCATATGAGAGGACCCCCAGTCTTGTCATGGGGGACTAGCAATTCCTGGTCTCGTACTTAGTTTTAGTGGAGAAGACACATTGACTACGTCAGAAATGTGTCACCAAAAGGAACCGATACCCCCCTGACCAAAGTTTTCTCTTGACCTTAACCGATAAGATGGTGTACTCAATGAGAAGGGGATTCCTGGAGTCACAAGAAGTGACATTTTACTGTAGACTGTATCAACAGAGTCTTATTGACACATGTCTGTAGAAGTGTGGAGTGTGAGGAAGGAATCAACCCAAGATCTCTGACTCCGTCGCCGAGTGGGGTCCCCTAAGGGGTCGTTGGTGTAGACACGTGTGTAGTGAGAGTTTCACGTCTCGTCTCTGCGCGAAGTGTTAGACTTCGGTGTTTTCGTATTTCTCCTTCCGTTACAAGAGGCCCCAAAACTGCGTAGTCATCTCCAAGTAATCCGTCTTTTCTTGCACGGTCTGTCTTCTGGTTCGTGGAGAGAGAGAAACCGATGTCCAAAACGAAATTAAAGTAAAATAGTAAGAAAGTGGACAGAAAATATTATCTAAAATCAAGTTAAGAGTGTGAATCAAAACGTTCGGTTGTCGTCAGTTTATCACTGAAGAATCCGGTAATTACATTTGTAAACTCATATTATGGACCGAAGGTGGAGTTTATCGGGTATTAGATGAACTCCCTACTCTGGTCACGTACTCTTTGTCCCCTTAGTTCGTTATGTCGTACCTTAAATCGGTAGCTGACACGTCTTCTCTGACACTCAAAGTTCTACCCTTAATCCACCCGTCTGTAGTTGCGTTTAAGTTCGCTGGGTCTTGCCGAGGGACCGGACGGACACTCACTGTCCCCTTTACACCTCTACCTTTTCAGACTGTACTCTACAAAGTCCTCCTCGTTGGACTCGTTCCGAGGTTCCACTTCCTTTCTTGTTCCCTACGAAGACCCCAGGGGCTAGATTTCCGTCCGACATAAGCGTCCTGGGGTCTTCTTAGTAAACTCTTCACTACAACCAGATGTTAGACTCTGTGTCTTGTAGGTCGTTATACTGATTGAAAGAGAGATAATTCAGGGTAGCTATGTACCACTAGCCAAATGTGCAGACGAAGGGACTGAAGTGACCCTCGAGACACGTCCGTCCCTGTTTTGGAAGAGTCACAGACTGACTTAGGAACAGTGAACCGTGACACGGACCGTGTAGTAGTCTTGAGTGTGACTCAGTCACTTCCTCTGAATCAAAACGAAATAGAGAAATACACTCACTAAACAAAACTGTCGTACTTTCCTAGGGTTTCAGTGACATTGAAAGACCAGATCAAGGGTTGGTTCCTACTAAAAACGGGTGGAAGAGGGGACCCCTGTAAACTGTCTTAAACCTCTGTAAAAGTCAATAGTAGTGACCTTTACCACGGGGACCGTAAATCCTTCATTTTCGGTCCCCTCGACGAATGTAGGATGTCACATGTTCAGTCGGGGTGTTTTAATAGTCAGGGGTTTACAGCTATCACGGTTCCAGCTCTTTGATCAAACAGTGTGAATTCTGACTTTATCTGTGACACAAACCTAACACCCATAAAATCGACATGAGAGAAGACTTGGATTTCGTACGAATAGAATTTTTTTTTTTTTTCTTTCTTTCTTTCTTTTACTCTCCCTTTTTCGAACTAAGAAAAGTTCTATTAAGTTACATCAAAGGACTCTTTGGATTGTCGCCACTACAGGTTTCACACAGTCCCCAGTAGAGTAGTCGGTCGGTTGACGTAATGTACCACTGAGTCGACCTTTTAAGCACTCTTTGTCACGCCCCTCCTGTTACAGTCTGCCACTGATTACACGGTTAATTTTTTTTTTTTTAAGGTTAAGGAACACTAAGACGTACTTTATTGGATGTCCGTAGATAATTGGGTCGTACGATTAAAAACTTTACTTACTGTCTACTAAGTCACTTCGTAACTATTTCCTTCCTTTTCGTACAACGATTCCTTTCTAAAGAAATATTGAGGTCTATGTCTCCCTTCATGCCTTTCTTCCTTCCTTCCCACCCTCACTACCTTTGTTCCTTCCCCCATCCCTCCCTCCCTGTGTCCCTCCCTCTCTCTCCCCTTCCTATCTACTCACCTACCTACCTACTATCCATCTGTTTACTAACCTATCTACCTTTCTGTCTGACTGAATGGGGGTAGGTTCCGGTGTCGGTTCCAGTGATTTCGTAAGTATTACGACATAATAGTAGGACGCGTCTCAGAGGTATGTGACTTCTTTGGGTTTAATCGGAAAATACCAAAAACTAATCCTTAATCTTCTTTCAATAAGTTGTTGAAATCCTATAAAGATTGTAAGACTATGGTTTGTCGAAAACCTAATCCGTGGAGTCTCTCCCTTGGATGGGATCTTTGATTTATTAGGACACCAGGACCTCTCTCCTCTCGAGAAGTCTATTCTCTCTTTTCGTTTCTATTAGACCAAATATCTCTTTACTACCCACGCCTACTTTCGGTGCAGATGACTCCAGTCTCTAGTTGGACAAAGTCTAAACTTGTACGTGTTGGTTCTTGGACAGGAACATCTTTGTGTACACCTTCCTCCGTTTTTCGACGAGTCTCCGGGAAACAAAATTCCTTCTCTTTTCTCTCCAGGGTCGTCTCTTCGTTTGACGATCAGTTCCGGTGGTGCGACCGACGACCCTGTAGTTGCACTGGTAACTGCAACCAGGTCGGTGAGACGGCACTACGGAGACTTGAATGGGACTTTGGAGAGGAGAGAGTAGAACCCGGTAGAGTGAGGATACTCGACTACATGACGATGACGACGACGACGATTCAGCGAAGTCAGCACAGGCTGAGACACGCTGGGGTATCTGCCGTCGGGTAGTCCGAGGTGGCAGGGACCCTAAGAGGTCCGTTCTCGTGACCTCACCCAACGGTAAAGGAAGAGGTCACGTACTTTCCCTTTTCACTTTCACTTCAACGAGTCAGCACAGGCTGAGAATCGCTGGGGTACCTGACGTCGGATGGTCCGAGGAGGCAGGTACCCTAAAAGGTTCGTTCTCATGACCTCACCCCACGGTAACGGAAAAGGCTACTCGATTACATGATCGGTGAGAATTGAGAAGGAGCAGTTCGGGTGCCTAGGTCGGGTATTGAATACTATCACCATCTTTGGGGGACGGGGTGCTGGGTGTTATAGTCTCCGTTGAGTCCCTCCTAGGAGTTGTGACCGGTCCCTGGACCGATGTCCAGTCCACAAGTGATTCGACGAGGAGATGAAGAATCCTTTAGAGTCAGATAGGACTCTTTACAAGGTTTTACTACATGTAACGTCTTCTCTACTTATAATTTAATAAGTGTACTGTCGACTGGATCGAAAATTCGGTGAAGTAAATACTTGTCCTAAATAGATTCTCCTCTGCACTTCCGTTGAAAAGGTCTCGAAAGGGAAGGGGTTCTTTACGAATCTCACTTTTTTTCATTCATCAAATCTCTTTTCTCTTCCCGAACTCCCTTCGTAATAACTACACCAAAAAAAAAAAAAAAAACCTTTAATCTAATGGTATAATGGGAAAAATCTTCCGACATACACACGCACGTAGTACAGACTGAGAAACGTTAGGGTACCTGATGTCGGGTGGTCCGAGGAGACAGGTACCCTAAAAGATCCGTTCCTATGACCTCACCCAACAGTAAAGGAAGAGGTCCCCTAGAAGGGCTGGGTCCCTAACTTGGACGTATAGAACGTAGAGGACGCAACCGTCCTCCCAAGAAATGGTCGATTCGGTGGTCCCTTCAGGAAAATCCTCTGATATAGGAATAATTTATTTTTAGATAAGAAGTTTTTTGAAGAGACTGTTTTAAAATATCAACCTTCGTCCTTCTTACTTACGGACTTTGATTCGTACGAAACGTCTGTCATTTTATTCCGGAGGACACGAGGGTTCATTAATTGTTTAATAATTTATCGATGTTATAATTTGCACGAGGACGATTTCTTTATTTCGGATTTAGAGACCGATTCTCTACCCTCTCCTCCCGTCCATGTCCCGACGTCACTACCCGTACCTTGAACCTTCCAGGACAGAATTGTAGACAGTCCCTTCTCTTTCCCCCGGACGACCACCGTCTTGGTAGGGGTCCTTCCTGTTCGAGACCTCTTTTCCCTCTCGTCTCTCCTAGTCAAGGTAAGGAAAGGTCTTCCGAAACGCTGGACCCCGTCTCCTCCCTCGCCACTTCTCCCCCAGACTTTTTACTATCTAAGGCTCGACTTCACCGGGTTCTCTCGTCTGTTGCCTTTTGTCCCGGTCACAGAAAGGTCCATCGACTACCGTACTCTTTCTGTACGAGACCAGACTCAAAGAGGACGTCGATATCCTCGTCTCGAGACACGTTTCTCGAGACACGTCTGTCGTAGACACGTCACACACGCCACAGACACACACACACAAAGACACACGCACGTACGGATACTTTTTCCTTGTAGCGGTCGGTAAGGTCATTTGATACTCACAACGGGTGGTCGTTCGGTGGTCGGGACCGTCGCCATGGGTCACCACACGGGACTCCCCTTAAGTCTTACTTCTTTTTGTCCTTTACGAGACATAAGACCTATGACCGGGCACTATCAATTCTACGTATAGATTCTTTAGTTACTCGGGTCTGGGAACATGAAAGGATATGTTCCTTTTCGTGATATTAGTATAAAACACACTAATCGTCATTAGAAAAGGACAAACTGATGCACAAAGAAAAAAGTCGTTTTCAAGGATATATAGGTCCGAGGAGAGAATGGAAAAACCTTGACAAGGAGTCTCGACTCACCGACCGAGGGTCCGATATTAGGAGTCATTCCTTCGGACTACACGACATCGTACACCCCAACATCTCAGCCTGTGCTGACTCACTGACTTGACTTGACTTCCAAAGGTTTATTTTTAAATGTTGAACATACAACATAAAAAAAAGAAGGTAGTTGTATGTGTACATATGTACTCATACACACAAATACTGGTGTATGGACACAGGGGACGGACCGTAACTACTATCAAGTATAGTATTCGGAGTCACACTTCGCACTTGAAGGTCTACAAGTTCCTACTAAATCTTTTCCGTCTCCTTGGTCTCTAGTTCAACGGTTGTAAACAACCTAGTATCTTTTTGGTTTTTCTCAAGATCTTTTTGTAGATGAAGACGTAATAACTGATACGGTTTCGGAAACTGACACACCTAGTGTTGTTTGACACCTTTTAAGACTTTCTGTATCCTTATGGTCTGGTGGACTGGACGGAGGGCTCTTTAAACATACGTCCAGTCCTGTTGTCAATCTTGACCTGTACCTTGTTGTCTGACCAAGGTTTAACCCTTTCCTCATGCAGTTCCGACATATAACAGTGGGACGAATAAATTGAAGATACGTCTCATGTAGTACTCTTTGCGACCTGACCTTCTTCGTGTTCGACCTTAGTTCTAAAGGCCCTCTTTATAGTTATTGAAGTCTATACGTCTACTGTAGTGGAAATACCGTCTTTCGCTTCTTCTTGATTTCTCGAAGAACTACTTTCACTTTCTCCTCTCACTTTTTCAACCGAATTTTGAGTTGTAAGTTTTTTACTTCTAGTACCGTAGGCCAGGGTAGTGAAGTACCGTTTATCTTTGCTACCTTTGTCACTGTCTAAAATAGTGATGTCTACCACGGACGTCGGTACTTTAATTTTCTACGAACGAGGGACCTTCTTTTCAATACTGGTTGGATCTGTCGAATAATTTTTCGTCTCTATAATGAAACGGTTGTTTCCAGGTCGATCAGTTCCGATACCAAAAAGGTCATCAGTACATACCTAGACTGTCAACCTGATATTTCTTTCGACTCGTGGTTTCTTAACTACGGAAACTTGACACCACAACCTCTTCCGAGAATTCTCAGGGAACCTGATCTTCCTCTAGGTTGGTCAGGTAGGATTTCCTTTAGTCAGGACTTATAAATAACCTTCCTGACTACGACTTTGACTTTGAGGTTATGAAACCGGTGGACTACCTTTCTTGACTGAGAATTTTTCTAGGACTACAACCCTTTCTAACTTCCGTCCTCCTCTTACCCTGCTGTTTCCTACTTTACCAACCTAACGTAGTGGCTGAGTTACCTGTACACACACTCATTCGATACCCTCAACCACTACCTGTCCCTCCGGACCGCACGACGTCAGGTACCCCAGTGTTTCTCAGCCTATACTGACTCACTGACTTGACTTGACTTGTTCGGAGTCACATCAGGTCAGAGTTACTCTCAGGATTAAGACGATAAAGGATGTATTCGGACCTTTAGACGGACTGGAAAGTCTCGGAGTCAAAGGAATAAAAGTCTTGTCCGATTAGTATGGATGGAATAACCTAATGAAACTCGTAGTGTCCTCTACTAAAATTCGTGAATCACCGTAGGAACCTTGTCTTCCCAAGTTGCCTGACGTAGATCGATGATTGACATTTCTCCAGTTTCGAGGGTCTTTAAGTGGTCGACTCGGGACTCTCTTCCGTACGGGTTCGTACAAATTAGGTTATCCGTTTTTGTCGTTGACAGTGAAAAAAAGGGGGTCCTGGTAACCACGTTACATAACCATTGTATCCCTTATATAAAAGAGGGATCTAGAGATCTGTTTAATATAAGTATACAAAAATAATTAAATCTTTTAAAGATTATGTACGTTAAAATTTCCGGAGGAAATCTTTTGTTCTTGTTCTGTTTCTGATTACAAATCCTGTGATTGACTCTAGTTCTAGTGTATTAAGTGAAAGACATGGACATTCTGACAAAACGTGTTTACTTAGTAATTTAACACAGTGACCTGAGTTTCCTCTGGTCTAAATTTCTTCTTTTAGTGTGTTGGGTTTCTTTTTTAAGTAACGTGAAAAGTGACGAATATACACCCAAGGATCAACACCCATTTCTCGTCGTAAAAACATAGACTTACGTGTTAATCTTTTGTTATGTTAATATATTATAATTTATACATAAATAAACTCGGGTTGGAACACCATGTTGACATTGTGTAGACTGAGGTCTGGTTTTCTAACACACAAGTTTAGTACAACCCCAATCACAAGTGAAAAGACCCGAAGGGTCCACCGCGATCACCATTTCTTAGACGGATAGTTACGTCCTCTACATTATCTATCCCCAAACTCGGGACGTAACCCTTCTAGGGGACCTCCTTCCGTACCATTGGGTACGGTCATAAGAATGGACCTCTTAGGGTACCTGTCTCCTCGGACCGTCCGATTTCACATACCCCAGTGTGTCTAAACCTGTGTCGACTTCACTGAATCGTACGTGCGTAAATAAACTTGATTTGTAATCTCCAAATTTTTTTCGTAAATCTTCCGGATGGAGTTCTTTGTTCTTTTTAGACTTTATATGTTGGATTGAACCACATATTTTCTTAATCTTTTTTCTTCTTGTTTCGGGTTTCAGTCAACTTCCTTTTTTATTTCTAGTATCTCCTTTACTTATTTTATCTCTAGGGGAGGTCAGGTTATCTCTTCTAGTTATTTTGGTTCTCGACCAAAAAACTTTCACTATTAGATACTCAGTCCGAGTAGTTCTTCTTTCCTCTCTTCTGTCTATAATTGTTTTATTCTTTACTTTCACCTCTTTATTGTTATCGTTTGGTTTAGATTCTTATATGTTTTTCCTAGTGTGTGGTACTAATTCACTAAATAATGTCCTTACGTTCCTATGAAACTATAAATGTTTAGTTAATTACACTATATAGTATAATTACTTTTCTTCCTTTTTTCGTGTACTAGAGTCATCTGTGTCTTTTTGTAAATCATCTGAAGTAGTAAGTAAGTAAGTACTATTTTTAAAAGTAGTTTCAATCATGTCTCCCTGGTACAACAGTACTCTGTTGGAGTATCAATTGTGTGAGTTGTCACTTTTTGACTTTCGGAAAGGAGATTTTGGTTCTTATTCTGTTCTTAAATTTGAGAGAAGTACAGATGTATTATCTCATAACCTCAGGATCGGAGTTGTTAGTCTGATCTATTTCTTATTTATCGTACGTTTAACCTTCTCTTCTAATTTTGATGTTGATAAAAATCTACTGTATTATAAATTATATCTTTCGGGATTTCAGAGATAGGTAATCTTGATTATTTACTTAAATCATTTGAATGTCCTATGTTCTAACTATATATCTTTAACTAAGAAAAAGATATGTGATTATTACTTGATAGTCTTTCTCTTTCGTTCTTTTATTAATACAAATTTTAGAGTGGTTTTTCTTATTTCATAGATCCTATTTGAATTGGTTCCTTCATTTTCTGGGTATGATCCCTTTGATACTTTGTGACTACTTCCTTAGACTTATACTTTGTTTCTTCTCCTTTCTATATTACACAAAACCTAATCTCCTAATTATAACAATTTACAACTATGATGAGTTTCTTTAGATGTCTAAATTGTGTTAGGAATAGTTTTATGGGTACTATAAAAAGTGTCTTTGTCTTGTTTATTAGGATTTTAAATATAACTTGGTGTTTTTCTGGGACTTAAGGGTTTCGTTAGAACTCTTTTTTCTTGTTTCGACATCCATAGTACGAGGGACTGAAGTGTGATATGATGTTTCGATGTCATTAGTTTTGTCGTACCTAACCGGGTCCAGTTACTTCGTTTATCTCTCGAACTTTTATGTGAGTGGATAAATGCCAGTTAATTAGATGTTGTTTACTTCGTTCTTATACATTACCTCTTTTGTCTCAAAGAAATTATTCACCACGACCCTTTTGACCTCTCGATGGTCTTTTTCTTACCTTAATCTTGTAAAAGAGTGTGATGGATTTTTCTATTTTAGTTTTACCTAATTTCTGGATTTACATTCTGGTCTCTGGTATTTTGAGAATCTCCTTTTATATCCGTCTTGGGAGAAACTGTGTTTAGAGTCGTTATAAAAAAACCTAGGGTGAGGATTTCGTTTTCTTTATTTTCGTTTTTATTTGTTCCTCATGGATTAATTGAAGTTTTCAAAACGTGCCGTTTCCTTTAGTGACTCTTGTGTGTGTGTGTGTGTATTTTAAATTTTTGTGTGTGTTGGATAACTTACCCTCTTTTATAAACGTTCACTATACTGGTTATTCCTCAAGTATAGATTATACATATTTGTCAAGTATGTTGCTTTGTAGTTTTTTTATTAAACTAATTTTATACTCGTCTTCTGTACTTATCTGTAAAAGGGTTTCTCCTGTCTGTTTACCGGTCATCCGTGTACTTTTTTACGAGTTGTAGTGATTAGTAGTCCCTCTATGTTTAATTTTGGTGTTACTCTTTCGTAGAGTATGGATAGTCTTACCGATACTAGTTTTTCTTGTGTCTACTATTTATAACCACTCCTACACCTTTTTTCTCTTTGGACCATGTGTCAACCACCACTACTTTTAAACACGTCAGTGACAGCTTTTGGTATACTTCGAAGGAGTTTTTTTGATTGTTGTCTTGCTGGTATCCTAGGTCGTTAAGGTGAGGACCCATCTCTAGAATTTTCTTACTTTTGTGATAAAGTTTTTCTATGTACGGGGGTTACTAATATCTTCGTAATAAATGTTAACGGTTATATACTGACGTTGGATTCACAGATAAGTGTCTACGTGTCTATTTCTTCTACACTTATATATATGTATGTTTCGTCTAAAACATGTTAGATTCGGTGGTCCCTTCGTGATATATACATATGTATATGTGTATTTTACCTTATAATTATCTCAAGTTAACAAGTCAGTAGAGGTTGAGAAACACTGGGTACCTGACGTCGTACGGTCCGAAAGGACAGGTAGTGATTGAGTGAGTTTGAGTACAGGTAACTCTGTCACTACTGTACGTTGGTGGAGGAGGAGACAGTAGGGGAAAAGGAGGGCGGGAGTTAGAAAGGGTCGTAGCCCCAGAAAAGTTTACTCAGTCAAGAAACGTAGTCCACCGGTTTCATAACCTCAAAGTCGAATTTGAAGTCAGGAAGGTTACTTATAAGTCCTGACTAAAAGAGATCCTATCTGACCAACCTAGAGGAACGTTAGGTTCCCTGAGAGTTCTCAGAAGAGGTTGTGGTGTCAAGTTTTCGTAGTTAAGAAACCGTGAGTCGAAAGAAACATCAGGTTAATAGTGTAGGTATGTGCTGATATCCTTTTTGGTGTCCAAACTGATAAGTCTGGAAACAACCGTTTCATTACAGGGACGAAAAATTATACGACAGATCCAACCAGTATCGAAAAGAAGGTTCCTCGTTCGTAGAAAATTAAAGTACCGACCAACGTAAGTGGTAGACGTCACTAAAACCTCGGGACTTTTTATCAAAGAGTGGTAAAGGTGACAAAGGGGTAGAAGAACGGTACGTCACTACCCTGACCTACGGTACTAGACTCAAAAGACTTACAACTCAAAATTCGGTTGAAAAAGTGACGGGAGAAAGTGAAAGCACTTCTTCGAGAAATCAAAGAAGAAGTGAAAGACGGTATTCCCATTACAGTAGACGTATAGACTCCAATAACTATAAAGAGGGTCGTTAGAACTAAGGTCGAACACGAAGTAGGTCGGGTCGTAAAATGTACTACATGAAACGTATATTCAATTTATTCGTCCTACTGTTATATGTCGGAGTTACATGAGGAAAAGGATAAACCTTGGTCAGACAATAAGGTACAAGTCAAGATTGACAAGGAAGAACTGGACGTATGTCTAAAGAGTCCTCCGTCCAGTCCACTAGACCATAAGGGTAGAGAAAATTCTAAAAGGTGTCAACAACACTAGGTGGGTTGTTCCAAAACCACATCAGTTATCTCTTATTCGTCTACAAAAAGACCTTGAGAGAACGAAAAAACTACTCGGTCACCTACAACCGTTAAACTAGAGACCAAGGAGACGAAAAAGATTTAGGTCGAACTTGTAGACCTGTAAGTGCCAAGTTCATGACAACTTCGGACCGAATCTCTTAAAACTCGTAATGAAATGATCGTACGTTCTACTTACGTTAACACGTCATCAAACTTGTAAAAAACCGTAAAGGAAAGAAACCCTAACCTTACTTTTCACTGGAAACGGTCAGGACATCGGTGACGATTCAAAAGGTTTAAACGACCGTCTAACTCACGTCGTGAAAGTGTCGTAGTAGAAAATCCTGAACCTTATCGAGTTGACCTTAAGACAGTGGAGGTGATCGAAACAAGTATGACTACGAAGGATTCCGGGTGAACTGAAACATAAGGTCCTACAGACCGAGATCCACTCAATAGTGTGGTACCACTAACAGACCAGCACTTCTAGAAAAAACATGTCAAGACACATAAGAACGGTGAAGAAGAATTATAGAAGACGAAGACGACCCAGGTATGGTAAAGGCAGGAAATAATACGGATAGAATTGGGTCGGTATTTTTCTCTTACTTTAACACGGTAAACTTTGTTGTACCTACCTGAATTTCTCATAATACAATTCACTTTATTCAGTCTGTCTCTCTCTATTTATGGTATACTATTGTCAATATACACTTGATATTTTGTGTGTTATTTTATCACTTATATTGTTTTGTCTTGGTCTGAGGGTCTATATCTATTGTTTGTTCATCACTGGTCACTCCTCTGTCTTCCACTAATCCCTGTCACTTTCCCATCCCTTAATTCTACGTTTTTGATAATACATATTTTATTTATTCTATGTCCTACATTACATATCGTGTTCCTTATATAGGTTATAAAATATCATTGATATTTACCTCGTATTGGAAATTTTATGATATAGCATGTGGACTTTGAATATGTTATAACATGTAGTTGATATGAAGTTAAATTTGTTTAGAGTTGTAGTGTTACAGAAACTTTTTTAAAATTGTTATGTTAGGAGGGAGGATTATGGTTATGAAATATAGTTCTCGTATAAAAAAAAGTTTCTTTCCGATAATAGTATCAAAAAAGTGTCTCGACTAAATATCATATTCTTAAAATTTTTAATTGTGTTTGAAACCAATATTATATGTTTGACTCTAAATACGTTGAGTTCTATTTTATGTCTTCCTTCGGTTTTAGGTTTTTTGTAAAGACCACAAAGTGAACACTTGACTAATCCGAACGTCCAGTTAACGGTTGTACGGGAAAAAAGGATAAAGGTCGAACAGACAAAGGGTTCTTCGTAGTAATAACAACTCGCCGTTAGAGGGAAAACCAGGTCTTCACAGGGTGACACCTTGGTCATCCACTCCTCCTCGAACACCACGTATGTATCCCGGCTGTAATAACCTTCAGAAAACAATAGTCCTTCTGTGCCGACGGAATTAATTACTATACTTTTTCTTTACGCTACACCAGAGTATAAAAGGGAATTAATTTAGATGAAAATAATGACCCGAACAAGAAAATTCTTAATTTTCTTCTTGTTTTGACACAACACCTTAGTTTTCGGTAATCCGATTCGAGAAGATCAACTGCCATAAATGTCATAAATCGACGTACGGTAGCCTCTTCCGTTACCGTAGGGTGAGGTCATGAGAACGGACCTTTTAGAGCACCCGCCTCCTCGGACCTTCCGACGTCAGGTACCCCAGCGACTCCCAGTGTGTACTGACTCGCTGAAGTGAAAGTGAAAAGTGAAAGTACGTGACCTCTTCCTTTACCGTTGGGTGAGGTCACAAGAACGGACCTCTTAGGGTCTCTGGCCCCTCGGACCACCCGACGGTAGATACCCCAGCGTGTCTTAGTCTGTGCTGACTTCGCTGAATCGTCGTCGACGTGTCGTACCGGGTGAGAGAACGATAATGAAATAGGAAGACGTCACTTATGTAAGGACAGTAGTCACTTCCAGTATTTATTCTAAAACTCAGAACTGAGACGTCATTGTAAAAATTACCTCCGATTCCACCCTGAAACATTTCCCGTAGAACGTCACTCGTATTGAACTTTATAAAGTAGTCAGCCGAAGAATTCTATTTTAGACACTTAGATTAAATTCGGTAATAAAACATGACTCACGGGAGAGTAAGGAATTAAGAAGGTAAAGGAAGTATTGTGAACGTAAGATGTACGTGAGTCCAGGCGAAGGACACGAAGGGACGTCACGCACAACACTCAAAGACCGAAAGAGGAGCCGACTCCTTTTGGCAGTCCACGTCGAACTACGGTGTCGGAGTACTCAAATCCTCTCTTCTTACTTGAGTAGTGATTTAGGTAAAAAATAGAAGAAAATTAAAAATATGACCTCATATCAAGTAATTGTTACAATACAATCAAAGTCTACATATCGTTTCGCTAAGTTAATATGTATATGTACATTGGAAAAAGTTTAGAAAAGGGTAAATCCAACAATATATTATAACTCGTCCCAAGGGACACGATATGTCATCCAGGAACAACCAATAGGTAAAATTTATATCGTCACACATGTACAGTCAGGGTTTGAGGAATTGAGAGGGAGGGAGGTGGTGGGACGGGGAAACCATTCCTACTCAAACAAGAGATTCAGACACTCAGACAAAGATAAAACATTTATTCAAGTAAACATAGTGTAAAAAAAATTCTAAGACGTACAATTCACTATATACTCTGAACTGAAAAAGACGGACTGAATGAAGTGAGTCATACTATTAGAGATCCAGGTAGGTACAAGGACGTTTACCGTAATAAAGTAAGAAAAATTACCGACTCATTATAAAGGGTCATATATACATGGGATAGAAATAAGTAAGTAGTTACCCGTAAATCCAACGAAGGTACAGAACCAATAACGTTTGTCACGACGTTACTTGTGACCCCACGTACGTAGGAAAACCTGGTACAAAAAGAGGTCTATATACGGGTCCTCATCCTAATGTCCTAGTATAGTGATTTAAACTTAGTTCTGGGAACCTTCCATCTTCTCTTCTATCTTCGTTGCTGTACACTTCTCTTATAAAAAAAGAATTTTTTTCGTAAATGTTTATTTAAAAAATTTTTCGTAAACATCCTTCGTACATTTTCAATCCTCAGTAGATGTTAAAAATTTTGTAACCCATTCGTCCTATCTTATTTTTCTGACCACACTTTTAAAATAGTCAATTTGACTTTTGAACCTCGAACGAATGAAAAGATTTTGAGTAGACAAAAGGTCCTTGTAAAGTCATACTTGTGGACACAACTCTAACCGAAACGCCCAAAGAGACACCCTTAATCTATGAGAACCTTTGGGTGCAACGGTACGTAAAACACTCCGACTCGTAGTGACTCTCTCTCTACCGTTTCAGATCACTGAACTAAGAGCGTAAACTTTATTCGCACGCGAAGAATTATTGGTAGTTTTCTCTGGGACGTCTGTTGTTTCTCTTGGTGAGAGAAATACGAACTCATAAAGTTTCAGTTACTTGCCGTAAGAACTGCAATGACAGGAGTCAGAAAAGACAGACAGACAGTTGTTGGTGTTTTAACTTAGAGTGTGATTCTTTAGTTTGACTGGTGTGAAGTTACGGACCTCGGTCCTTGACTTAGGGAGAGTGGTCTTTTATATGAAGTGGGTGATGTGATTGAAGTACTACACACGGACGGATCGTCCCTCGACCCTAACGGACGAAGAGGTTCGAGTACTTCCTCTTCCCCTACCGTTAGGTGAGGTCATAAGAACGGACTTCTCAGGGTACCTGTCTCCTCGGACCGCCCGGCGTCAGGTCCCCAACGTTTCTCAGCCGGTACGGACTAGTGTGTCTGGATGAGTACGTAGATTTATTTCTCGATAGATTTAGCTCCCTGTTTACAAATTCGTTAGTTTAAACCCATTTTAAGGGGGTTTCGTGGGAATATTGTCTTCAACGAAAGAGTCTCAGGATAGTGGAGTATTTCCCAGTCCGTGATCCTTCACGATTCTGAAAGAGTCCGTGTCCTTACTTTCGAGTCCCTCTTCTAGACTGTAACAGGTCGATCCTGCAAATCCCTTCTGTACCTATTTCCTCTTCTTGATTTGAGACTGCATTTACAAAGACTGATAATCTTGGGGTCTCGGTAGTAAATTTAATGTTCAGTCTCACATGACTCTTCCTGTTTACACGTTTTTGACGTCACCACAACTTATGGACGTCACTTCTAGAATAGTCTCTCCGTCTTTCTCGTCCTCCTTCAACACGTCGACAAAGTGAACTTTTCTTGGTAGATTGAATTGTGTGGACCATAAGACCACGAACGGGCGAATCGGTATCGTCCATTCATGGTCCTATGACCCTAGCGGGACGTTTAGAGGAGTTTGACTAAAAGAAGTTAGGTCTCTATTTATTTTATACTGACTTAGTCGACACGACATTATCCTGAGTAAACCCTACGACACTTAATAAATAAGGACTGACACCTGGGTAAGTCGTACAACTGAATGATTGGAAAATTTCGGGAGACTATTTTTAACTGAAGTAGTCTAAAAGAAACGATTTTAACTAAACGTATTTGTGTAAAGTCCCGGTCGAAGAAAGAAGTGTCAGGACTTGAGTGTAGGTAAATATGTAGCCCCTTTTTTATTGTACGTCCATCCTTCATGAGATGTGTTTTGTTGTCTCGGTTCGGTGTGGGTGACCACCTGAACCAGGGAGTCCTTCCGGTGTCCGGGTTCCTTTAACTACCGACGAAAGAAGGGGTTATTTGAGTCTGTATTTTGAGTGAGTAAGTAGGATGTGGAATTACGAATGGTGCACGGACTACATCCTGGACACAACCACTTTTCTGTCCGTTCAAGGACGAGTGTACTATGAATGGCCGGTCGTCTTCTACGTCTTTAATCTAGGTTTTACCGTGTTTCCTTCGACCGTGCATTGATATTTAACACTGTTGACGATACTCTGTCGTGTCCGACGAGACTTTCTCCTTCCCTCCTATACCCAAATTCCCAAGTCCTTTCGGGGAAGTTGGTTTTCTAAGAAAATAGGACTCTGCACTCCCTACCCGTTCTCAAGCAGTCCTCTTCTCGAACCCCTGTCCACACGTGTCGTTCCCCTTCTCGTGACTTGTGGATCCCCCTGAGACTCCTTGTATATCTTGGTCTCTACCTTTCACCGCCCAACTCGTACGTTCGTTGTGCTTTCCTCGAACTTCTACATCCGCGCCGGGCCCAGTCCGTCTTGGACGCTCAGTAAAATTCCTGACTTTAAAAAAAAAGGGTTGCGTGTCCCTTTGTTTGGTGACTTCCTAAAATTGTGCTCTCCACTACATATCTATCTCTTACCTAGACTCATCTTCATCTTTTAAGTAAAATCCTACCATCAACAACCTAAATACTCGTACTTTCTTAATGGTGTGATATATTTCTTCCTTCTTGGTCCTATTTTTAAGTTTGTTTGTTTGTTTTTTCGGTCTCGTCAGTCTCTCTTCTATTCTCGGGTCCAGTCCCTTTAGTTCTCGTTATCCTCTTTTCCTCCCGTAGTGGGTGACACAGCATAAGACCTTACAGACTTCTGGGGAGAGGGTCCGGTACTGACCAAAATGGTCTTGTCAAAGTCCTTGTATTGTCTTCTTAGGACGAATCACACCCAACTTCTTACCGACCCTTCGTTTCTCCATCTTTGTCAATTAGTACCCCTTATGAAAATTCCTCACACCGACCCTTTCTTTTTCCTTTATCATCGACTCATCCAGTTTCCATCCAAATAAACAACCGAAAAACGAAAAAGTCAAGACAAAGAATCTTACTCCCCTCTGATATCTTGAGACATGGTGGTGAGAACCTTTATTAGGTCAACTTCTCAGTTCTTTCTCTTCTTTGTTGGTTCCTTGTTTTCTGAGCTCGACAACCATCACCCCTCCCTCGCGACTCCAGACCTCGTTCTCTTCTCAATACTCGAGACTTCTCCGACGAGAAGGGAGAGACCAGGTTCGACCCCTCTCTAGTGCGGTCTTCGTAGTGACTGTAATATGTGTGCCGAACTCCTTTTGAACTAACATTAGGTTTAAGGGTCTCGGTACTTCTAACCTTCGAAACCCTAAAATTTTACAATTTTCGACGGACGGGTACTTCTGAGACCACTACGACTTCAGGTTAGTCGGTTGTCTTGTTAATACAAATGACTGAACGACTGTTATGGAAAATTCTTAGGAGATTAAAACTCAAATAAGGTGGTTAATATGGAGATTCCGTTTTTTGGGGTTCCGAGTCACAAAATAATGAAGATAAATACCATTATTTTTGAGTTGGGTGTCTAAGTTTATTTGTACGTCTTACTTTACTTCATTTTACTTGATCGAATTTTACGTGACACATGATTTATTGGGAAGTGTTTACCTAAAGGGGATCCGAAATACGGGTATGAATGAATGTGACGATTCACGAATTGAGTTCCTGTGAGGGGAGGGTCGTCTACCAGGTTCCTGTCGTTCGTCCCGGACGTGGACGACAAGACGTCCTTGGTACTCGTCGGGTCTCGGTGACCTAGGGCCCTCCTCACAGACTCTGACCCCGAGATAGAGAAAGGTGTTCAAGTGGAACCTTTAGACTTCAGGTCGTCTAAGTAAATGAGTAAGTGAGTAAGTTGTATATACGAAACTCGTAGATGGCGTACCGTCGGCACCAGGATCCTCGACTCTTTTAACACCCTTTATTTTATAAGGAACGGGTGCTCCTCAAAAGTAAGTTTTACTGTCTCTCACTCTTATTCAGTCCCTACTGAAAGTTGTATGTACCTCTTACACCAGTTAAGAGTGGAGAAAGTGACGGAGGTGGGGTCAAGTTCAACGGTGCTTCGGAGTGAATTCTAATGACGTTGTCGGAGGATTGACCTATAAGTTGAAGGTGAAACAGGGAAATACCAGGGAAGAGGTGACTCGTCGGTTTCTTTCTGAAAAGTTAATAATTAAGTCTGGTACAGTTTCGAGACGAGGTTTGGAAACCTACCGAAAGGTCGAATGTAAATGTTGAATGTAATACTTATTTTATAGTTGAGTGTAAATGTTGAACGTTCCGACTTTAGGAGACTGGAGTACGGGACGGTAAGAGGAATCCCGTGTGACGTTTTTTACCTGTGTCACAAACCGGCAAACAGGGTTGTTGTCAGTTTAAGAGGTCCGGAATTTGGACCCTAACCGGTACTCTGAACGAAACTGGTTATCTTACACCCTTTTGACTCGACGGTATAATTGTTCGGAGGTTATTGAACAATCTCCTACTCCTGGTCTCTATTCGGTAGGACAGACACCGGGGGTTCCGGTTAGTCACGAGTCGAAGACTATCGACGGTTTCTATACACTGACTCGAGGCAGTTCAAGTTGTCTTCTGACAGGTCGATTTGACGGGTGTTTACCCAATGATTCGATTTACTTACCAGTGACAAAATTTGGTGATCCGAAAGTCCACCGAACGGCGACGACGGCGACTCAGCGAAGTCAGCACAGGCTGGGACACGCTGGGGTGTCTACCGTCGGGTGATCCGAGGGGACAGGGACCCTAAGACGTCCGTTCTTGTGACCTCACCCAACGGTAAAGGAGGAGGTTACGTACTTTCACTTTTCACTTTCACTTCAGCGAGTCAGTACAGGCTGAGAATCGCTGGGGTACCTGACGTCGGATGGTCCGAGGAGGCAGGTACCCTAAAAGGTCCGTTCTCTTGACCTCACCCCACGGTAACGGAAGAGGCTCCGTCGAATAATGTGTTGTTTTCGATTGACTACGTAGAGGGGAGTGAGTAAAGTAGGGGCGGTGTGGGTGAAGGAATGACAGTGTACTTATGTTGATTTGACACATGGAGGGTGGGAAACGTCAACGATAAGGGAAATCTCGTGAAGAGTTGGTCTATAGGTGTATATAGTGTGAGAGGTCTAGAGACGGGTTGACACTCGGAAATCACTCTGTAAGGAACGTGTGTCATAACAACAAGTCAGTACACAGACTGAGAAGTACTGGGGTACCTGACGTCTTGCGGTCCGAAGGGACAGGAAGTGGTAGAGGGTCTCGGACGAGTTTGAGTACAGGTAACTCAACCACTACTCACTTTGACACGTCATCAAACTTGTAAGAACCGTAACGGGAAGAAACCTTGACCAAGAAGAAAGTCGTAAGAACGGAATTCTTGGGGTACTTGTCATACTTTTCCGTTTTTTTAAACTGTGACTTTCTACTTGAGGGGTCCAGACATCCATGGGTTATATGATGATCTCTAGTTGTCTCTTTATCGAGACCTTCCTTACTTCTCCGACTCGGTTGCATCATTTGTCGTGGGTCGACACTTACTCAGACCACCACTTTTTCAGACTACACCATTTCTTGTTACAACGTATCCTTAGACCTTACAATCCAGGTACTTAGTTCCACTTAACCTACACCAGTTTGTCCTCTACCGTTCTCACTTGTAGCTGTAAAATCCTTAGTCACTTGATTTTACCTGGTCTTACCCGCTTAAATTAAGTCTACTGGTAATATAAATGAAAATACTCGTTCTTAGGGAATCTTCTTTACCTCATCGGGAGTGTCAGTTGTTCTCAGACTTTACGTGTGTCGTATATCATGACGTTTGAATGAATGACGTCGGGTCGTGACAAAAACACAAAGACGTACTCCAAAGAGTGGTAGATTATATACTATAAATGGTATGTAAATATATAAATAAATAAAAATTAGATGGAACAGGTAATCTTATATTCAGGGTACTCCTGGTCCCGAAAAAGAACAAAGTAGTAGGAATACAAAGGACATTGACTATGTTACGGATCGTGTACCATCCTTTATTCATTCGGTTACTCACTTTCTTTGTTTGGTCCTTTGTATTCTATCGTTATTGATCATATTTTTTTAAATTTTATCCTACTACTCTATCATTCACATGACCACAGAGGAAGTCTAAACCACCACTGTCTTCCTTAACGACTCCATCACTGTAGACGTACTTGTGGCCTTATTTGAGAAGTCAAACGTACATTCACAGTGTGGTTATTACGGTAACAAAGACTAGTGCCGACTTATGTGATATTGACGGCTCCCAGTCACAGGTGGCTGTCTAGGTTTTTCCTTCCGATCTCGAAACATGGTCAGGACTTCATCCATCAGAAAGTACTGGAGAGGATAGTTAATACGGTAGTTATAGTAATATCGATGGGATAGGGTCCATTGTTATTAGTGTTATACTTAGAAAAGTTCACTGACATGACGAGGTCCATGACAGATACCATGTGATACGTAAAATTGAGTAACCACTAACATCGGTACTTTAATTTTCTGCGAATGAGGAACCTTCTTTTCAATACTGGTTGGATCTATCGTATAAGTTTTCGTCTCTGTAATGAAACGGCTGATTCCAGACAGATCAGTTCCGATACCAAAAAGGTCACGAGTACATATCTACACTCTCAACCTGACACTTCTTTCGACTCGTGACTTCTTAACTACGAAAACTCGACACCACAACCTCTTCTGAGAACTCTCAGGGAACCTGATGTTCCTCTAGGTTGGTCAGGTAGGACTTCCTCTGGTCAGGACCCACAAGAAACCTTCCTTACTACGATTTCGACTTTGAGGTCAGGAAATCGGTGGAGTATGCTTCTCAACTAGGTAACCCTTTCTGAGACTACGACCCTCCCTAACCCCCGTCATCCTCTTCCCCTGCTGTCTCCTACTCTACCGACCTACCGTAATGACTGAGCTACCTGCACTCAGACTCACTTGAGGACCTCAACCACTACCTGTCCCTCCGGACCGCACGACGCTAAGTACCCCAACGTTTCTCACCCTGTGTTGACTCGCTGACTTGACTTGACTTTTAATAATAGAAGTAACATGTCTGTCTTTGATCCTCTGTCTCTTAAATCCATACACGATTCGTCATCGACCTACCGTAGTGACTGAGCTACCTGTACTCAAACTCATTCGAAGCCCTCAACCACTACCTGTTGTTTCGGACCGTATGACGACGTCAGGTACCCCAGCGTTTCTCAGTCTGTGTTGACTCACTGACTTGACTTGACTTAGTCATCATGACCTAAATTTGTGTTCGTTAACCCCGTTAGGATGAGGACCCATATATAGGTCTCTTTTCGTACCAAACCTTCCTATGTACATGAGGTCACACGTAATGTCATGACAAATGTTATCGGTCCTGTGTCTTCGTTGGATTTACAGGTAGTCGTCTACTTACCTATTTCTTCTACACCATGTGTATATTTTTCCTTATAATGAGTCAGTGTCTTTATTATTTTATTACGGAAAACGTCGTTTTACCTACATGGACCAATACTAGTAAGACTCACATCATTCAGTCTGCTTCTATTCATAGTATATTATAGTGAATATACATCTTAGATTTTTTTCACTACGTTTCCTCGAATAAATGTTTGTCTTTGATTGAGTATCTGAATCTTTTGTTTAAATGCCACTAGTTCTCTATTCCCATGGTTGTATTGACCAATCACATCCCTTTTCTCACCCTCAAAACCTACTTGTACATGTATATCTGTACAAATTTTGTCTATCGTTTGTTCTGGGATGACACATCGTGTCCTTGACACGAGTTATAAGACGTTTTTCTTAAACTTTTCTTATCTATGTCCCTACATTGACTTAGTGAGACGACATGTGGACTTTGATTGTGTTGTAACAATTAGTTGATACAAGGTTACATTGTATTTTATAAAAACGACGATATGACGTCGTTGTTCCTACCTAGATCTCTAAAGTATGATTCACTTCAGTCTCTGTCTATAGTATACTATCGTGAATATACACCTTAGATATTTTACTATACACACACACGATCAGTCAGTCAGCACAGACTGAGAAACGTTGGGTTTTTATGATCGTACCCAACGGTAAGGGAAGAGGTCCCTAGAAGGACTAGGTCTCTAACTTGGGTACAGGGAATACAGAGGACGTCAAGTACGTCTTAGAAATGGCGACTCGGTGATCCCTTCGGGTGTCTCGACGGTCGTATTAACCAAGGTCACTTCTACGGAGGAACTCAGACGGGTCCCTAAGGTATTCTGACGGAAGAATATAGGAATGTACCTTCTTTCTGTTGATCCGTAGAGAGACCGGAAGAAGAATATTCCCGTGATTAGGGTAGTGACCCGAGGTGGGAGTAGCGAAGGGTTTTCAGGGTGGAGGATTATATTAGTGTGACCTCTGACCTGAAGTTGTATACTTAAACTCTCCATATGAATGTAAGATAAGTATTGTGGTCCATGGACTCTATTTTATTCCAGTAATCCCACCAGGGACTAGGTCATTTTATCCACACAAACATTCTTCGTCCTTGAATTTGTGTTTCTGTGTATATGTCCCTTCTGGTGTACTTGTGTGTCCTCTTCTGTCGGTAGAGGTTCTGTACCTGCCTCCGGTCCTTGTCTGGAAAGGGAGTACCGAGATTCTTCATCGGTGAGACGACTACGGAACTAGGCCTGAAAGTCGGACTCTTGACATTCTGATCCTTCAAGACACCAGGTACTGCCGGTCACGCGTCGTCGTGAGATAAGGACGTCGGCATCGTTGAGTATGTGTCATTTTCCGGAATCCTATACAGGACACGACGGAACAGTGACTTGTGACTCCCAAAATAAAACTCCGACTAAACCAACGGACCATAACAATCTTACACCGTCCCTATTGTTCCTGAGATTAAGTTGGACCTTAAGTTTTCACTCTGAGTCATTAAGTCTTTAATACTGGAGAGAATAAGTAATTCGGTCCTCTCCTGTCTTGGTACTCAGCCCCTGGCATGAAGATATGTTCTACCTATCGATCCCGACCTCCAGTCGTTTTACCTAACTTTTCTCTACACATCCCTCATGTTTTCGTACAAGGGATCTTTGCTTCTGTTTTGCGCCCGTACCGGAGGAAGGGATATACAAGATAATTATGACTAGTGATGACGGGTATCCCTTCCGACCTTGTACGAGGGGACGATTCCTTGGAGTATAGACAAGTGCAGTCGCTGTCGATATCCACAAACCCAACGTAGGAGTCAGACATAGTAGTGTCGACGTATTACTTTACTTTTGGGTTCCATTCGGTACCAAGAACCTTTAAGTCAGTGGTTAAGTTCCACTTATTACGGAGTTCTATTCTCGACTCCAGTCGGATTATTTTTAAACGTCTGTACCACTCTTGATCGTCCAAAGTATTCTGTAAGTATTTCTAAGATCCGTGTACTCATTTTTACTAGACGAGACAATTTTACACTAAACTTTGATAGAAATCTCTTTACTACATTATCTAAACAAGGAAAAACGGATAATTAAAAACTTTTCCAGAACCATTACTACCTAAATGTCCGTTCTTAGGATTTACAAAGTGTCCCGGGGATAGTAGTGTTATTTAAAAGAGTGTAACAGGGATTCGGTTTGTTTTGTCGAATTTCAGGACAAACAAATACTGCATCAGTCTAGGTCTGTGAATTTATTCATGGAAAGATTTGTTGAATCATCGGTGCACTTCTTTATTATTAACAGTAATAAGTTACTGGTGTTAATGAACATTGTATCGTACACAGGGACGACCTGGGACTAGTCGAAGAGTCCAAAAGTTGACTCTCTTCTGTGACGGAGGAGGTAAGGGACGAAGTCGAGAAAGAAGTGCCCCGTGAAAGTAGCATAGGGTCGTTAGGACTTTTAGACTGAAATGTTTGAATCCGATAGTCTTCCTTCGACCTTTGGACTTTGTTACTTGATGGGACTCGACCGTTAAGTGGGTAAAGGTCTGTCTACCACGGTATAAAAGGAACTTTTAACTGTCATAGGTCACCACGGGGACCTTCAACGGTCCGTATTTAAAGGTTCGGTCTCTGAATATTTTAGTAATCAAATATAGAGTTTGTATTGTAATGTGTATACCCGTTCACAGTATTAATTCTTATCTTCTACGTTTAGATGTAGAAAGTTAAAGATGATTAGACAATTAGCAAAGATTCAACACCCGATTGACAAAACAGTCTACAGATCTAAACGTGACGATGCTCCGTCGACTTGGCACAAGAATAACAAACTAATCCACACGTAACAATATTGACGGAAAGTCGGTTCGAAAGAAATGGTCTTACAAAAAATTGGAGAACAGTCAACACACTACCATTTCACCTCAAATTTGGTTCATGACAGTAGACGTTATAGATAGGGTACCCCAGGACTATTGCCCTATACAGTGTAATTCGACTTTACGTTGGGGTTACTCCTACTGTGACGGTTCCAAGGAGGAAACCTTGTAACGACTATCGTATAAGTACTGGTAGACTGCAAACTTGACTTATGACCGCGTTTTCGGTTGAGCATACAATTTATAGTCATTCCGACGACGACACAGCTGATTCCTACGACGACAACGCCGAATCGACGATTCAACACAGGTTGAGACGTTGGGGTCCCTGATGTCGGACGGTCCGAGGAGACAGTTACCCTAAAGAGTCCGTTCTTATGACCTCACCCAACGGTGAAGGAGGAGGTCCCCAAGGAAGGCTGGGTCCCTAAGTTTAACACAGAGAACGTAACCGTTCACCTAAGAAATGATGACTCAGTGGACCTTTAGGTCTGACTCCTTTTATGTACATTGACAGGATACTGAACCTACCGTACACCAAGTTCAAGTTATTTAGGATAATAGAAACTCGAGAGTCATGACAAACCAGAAGTTTTACCGGTGAACGGTACACCGAAAATTTCATACCTTATAAGGGTCGTTATGAACCGGACGGTGCTTCTTAGATCGGGGTTCCGCCCGTAGAGTCCTACCTAAGCCTCGAACATTTTCATCGGTCCTGGAATCCTGACGAAGTAGGTACCTGAAGAGAGCCGTCCCCTTGGGACCGTCAGACATTCAAGAACAACTGAAGACGAAGTAATATGATAGTTTCCCTAGGTACAGTTCTTTAGGTCTTACACACTCTTGTTTCTGTACATCCGGGATTTTGGGGATATATAATTATGGTTCAGTCACACTACTCTTACAGGAGTAAGACTAAACACTTGTATTGAAGAACGACCGTTCAGAAATCTTTCACAAGTGGCATTTTTTAAGTCTACTTAGGGAATTGACGAAGTCAACTCAAACACAAAGAATTTATTGTAGTGAGGGTGATTGTCAATAACACGTTTAATTCGTAACGTTGGACCACGTCAGTTCCTCTTTAACAATTGCTTCCTTTTTTCCTCGGTAGTAAAATTGTATTTGGTACCTACCAAATTTCAACCCCACCACCCACATTCCCCAAGTATACCTAGTGAACTGTAGATTTATTTCCTCTTAGTTCTTAATTCTACTTAGGCAAAGAGTAGACGTGTCACGAAGGTACTTCAGCGTACGATTCTTGCACAGTATATTTACGGAGATTAATTGTTGATTTAGAAAATGTTTTTTTGTAACCGTCTATCTGGTTAAAAATTGTGTACTTAATAAAACATGGGATAAAGTTTAATATTGTGAAACGTCGACCTTAAGTTGAATTCCGAAATTAACGTTTCCGAAAGATATAACAAGAATAAAAATGTTGTCGATGAAAAAATTACGGGACGTCTCTATAAAAATTTCACGAATATTCTTACTTTTTATAATCACAATATACTACCAGGACATAAAGAATTCCGTTCTTTTCGAGTTACTGTATAAGAGGGAAACCTGGAGAGAAATCAGGATTTATAAACCAAAGTTTATAAAATTCCATGAGTACATTACCCTGTATGACTTAATTCTAAGGTCAACATCTCAATTTTAAGATTATTCATGACTGTAATTTAGTTAAGTGGTATCATTGACGGGTGGTATTATGACAAAAAAGATTGGAATTCTATACTATAGAGATTTTCAGAACGAAACTATTCGTAGATGAAAATTACCCGTACCTACGAAATATTTCTCTATTTAATTATTGAACTAATTCCATGATTTGTAACCCCTTTATATAAACTTCCCAGTCTTTAGAGATTATTGTTGTATTTAGATGGATGAATGTAGTAGAGTTGAGTTAGTTTTTTAGTTATTCATTTTTCGTGGGGGGTGTTAATAAGAAGGTTTGTACTTAACACCTCTGTTAATTTCAATGTATTTTAATTAATTAACCTATTAATTTCTAAATCTCATTGATCATTTTGTAAGTCCAAAGTGTCCGATACGACCTTTAGGGGTCCTATTGTTCTTAATTGCCTATACATGTTAACACCTCCAAAGGGGACACTGAGTCACCTTTTCCTAGGGGCCACTACGTCCTCTGAACCCTCTTGAGTCCACTCCAGAGACCCAAACCCTTCTAGGGGACCTCCTCCTGTTATGGCCATAAGAACGGACTTTTTATAAGGTACCCGAAAGAGGGTCTCGGACCACCCGATGTCAGGTACCCCAGCACTCCTTGACCTATGCTGACTCACTGACTCTTGGGTGTGCCACCCCCGACTCATAAGTTACTTGTACAGGATTCCTCGAGGTGAGTGAGATTCAATATAAGTAACGACCCGAAGTCCGTGTGTTATCTCTGATTTTGAGAAGTTTCAGGACGGAAAGAAACACACGTCACACCTTGGTCCATTGATTCTCCAGTTCTCTAACACTCACCGGTCTACAGTCGGGGTGGTCCGGACCGGTATTTTAATAGAAGACATTAGGAGGGAAAGAGAAGGAAGAGACTTAAGACCTCTGGGGTACACATCTGCCAAATAGAGGTTCTGTCTTTCGTGAACTGGGTAGGACCTGATCTTGTACTCACTCGTCAAGAGAAACCCAATACACCCATTTGAGAGGCCTTAAAACGTCAGACTAGGTGTGACGTCGGATTGAGGAGACTGATTATACTCCGTACAGACCCGTTCAGACCTCTTCGCGGACCCAGTTGTGTCCTCACGTAGACGGACTCATCGGTCGGAAGACGTGCACTTGAGTTCGTGGTGTCAATGCTTGACAGTGACGAGACGTCTCTCCCTGAGAAGACTCTCACTATTCGGTGGACGAAACGTCTCAAGATGAGCCTGGGTCGAGGGTCCTGGGTCAGATGACGTCGTGTCCTCTGCGTTCCCACCCCCCTCCCCTTCAGCCACACGGTTCGTGACAATCAAACCGTGACAATCACGGTTCGTAGAGGTAAGACAGACGAGAGAAGAAATACTTTGGCAGTGTAGTCGAGGGGTTGGGAGCCCTAAGACCAACCTACCCTTCTCGGACGTCTTCCAGTTCCCCTTCCTCGTCTCACTTCCACCCCACAGACGAGGGGGACGAAGGAGGAATGGACTCTGGTTGTGTCGTCAGCGATGTAAGAAGATTGGAGTCGAGTGGAGGAGAAGGTGTCGTGTCGAGACTTGTTAGAGGTTCTTGGGAGGGGGGTAGGGAAGTGTAGGATCGACAGAGCAACCAAGAGAAATGGGGAGAGTGTTCACCAGGATCGCCATTTTCACCATTTCTTGGACGGACGGTCACGTCCTCTACATTCTCTGTGTCCAAGTCAGGGACACAGTCCTTCTAGGGGACCTCCTCCCGTACCGTTGGGTGACGTCACAAGAACGGACCTCTTAGGCGTACCTCTCTCCTCGGACCGTCCGATGTCAGGTCCCCCAGTGTTTCTCAATCTGTGCTACCTTCACTGACTCGTACGTGTGTGGGACGAGTGTCGTAGGTGTTCTGTGTAGATCTCTAGAAACACAAAGGATAGTCCCAACGTAAGTCCGACGCACATTAAATTTTCCGATTTTAATACAAAGGACTTTATTACCATTCTGTGGTTCTGTGTTTCACCGGAGTAGTCCACTTTATGTCGACTTGTCTCTTTCACTCCACAAGAGGGACAGGACTGAGCTCCGTTCCGCGTCGACCCGATATACGTCTGAGGGTCTCTGGGTGCCCGTGGGTCCCGGGATCACTCACTCAGTGTAGGAGTGTGGACAACCCACCTCCCTGGACGTCCTGACACTGTCAAACGTCTGTCGGGCTCATGCCCGAGTTCTCCGGCACCGACCGAGAAAGGTACGCCGAAACTGGTGACGTCAAAACGCCTTGTTGATGATTGACGGTTCCACATAAGTTCGGGTGACGTTACCGGGGACCCATTCGGGTCCTCATAGACCTTTACCAGACTTCGACATGTCCCAAGGAGGGATCTTTCCTCTCCGTTCTTGGTCTCTTGGTCTTAAATTACGAGAACGACAGTCAGGGACACATTAAGGTCTCACTCCACAGTCTTTTCAGAGACTATTATCGTGTACGGGATCGTTTTCTTTACTGAAGGAACCTTACTTAAATGTTCAGTATATCATTTGAAACCACACACACACACACACTTTTGTGGTGAAGTTTACTCAGAAAGTTTCAAGTATCCTTTTGACTAGGTTATAAGGTTTAAAGTCCCCCCTTTTACATTCGTTCGAACCGGTAGACAAGTGCGTTCACTGAATATTTTGTGGTTAAGGTCTACCTATAAATTTGGAATCTGAAAGTGAATGAGACGGGAAACCACGACTCGACCAAAGTAAAAGGTTTTATAGATAAAACATATGTTTTGGTGAGGGAAGGTTGTAATACGAATACGTTTGTTCAGGGTACTTGGGAACTAATCATTCCTGACTACTTTTCCACTAGAATGTCTACTTACGGAGATAAAGAAAAAAAAAAAAGGAAAAAATGAAATGTTATGACATAACCAAAATGGTATGTAGTAAGTCAGGAAGTGCACCGTTGGGACTTAGAGAGTTGACAAGTAGTATCAAGTACGTTAACCCCATTGACTGTATATTAACTGTACTCGACGATACGACGACGAATGAGACCGTGTTATGAAAGAGAGTAAAGACTTTTCGGTCTACGACATGTTTATTTGGTCATAATACAGTTTGGTAGGTTTCTGTAAATATCCATAAATTTCAACACCTTACGGACCTTTACAAAAGATAGTAGAAGTATGATAAATAGTCACAAATAACTCATATAAAAGAACCGTAACGAGTTCTTTGTAAAAAGATCGTATGTCAACCACGGGAAGTAAAAAAAGATACTTCGTTTTCTGACATTATTAAAAAATTTAGTGTCAAATTTTACCTTTTTACAGGAATAAAAATTCCGTTGATAAAATATCCTTTATCGATGCAGTTTAAAATAAATTACACACGAGGTCAGTACAGGTAACACAGGTTGAGAACCGTTAGGATACCTGACATCGGGTGGTCCGAGGAGACAGACAACCTAAAAGGTCGTTCTTATGACCTCACCCAACAGTAGAGGAGGAAGTCCCATAGAAGAGATGGGTCCCTAACTTAGACGTAAAGGACACTGAGGACGTAACCGTCTACCTAAGAAATGGTGATCGGTGGACCTTTCGGGAAATATTTCTACAGGTTTATTTCTATAAATATTATGAATAAAATCCTAATAAAATGTAAGGGTAATATGGAATTCATTTAATAAAAAGTTCGTTGAACGACCGACTCGTTATGAAATAAAGATATGATTCAAAGTCTCGAGGTTTTTCCTGAAATATTTTTAATCGACATCTTAACTCATTCTATAGTGATTATGGTAAAAACTCAAACAAAAGTCCACAAAGTTATCTCTTTCTCATTAAAGGTCAACTGTAAGTAGGGTTATTCAATGTGTTAAGAAAGTAAACTCCAGTAAAATAAGGTGAACAGGGTTGAATAAAAACAGGAATGTACTGTGACCCTGACAATAGTCTCACTCCTTAAGGATAGTGACTAGTTCCTGGTTTTCTTTTAATTTAGTTTTAAAATTTTTCTTTTACGTTACGATACGTAAACACGATACTTCAATTTTTACACACGATCATTTACGTTCCTACTACTTTAAAGGTACAAAAGGGAAAGAATCGTAAAGTTCTACACTTTTAAAGGATCCTTTAATTATTTCTGTTTTATAATGTAGTCAATGTCTCTTTTACTCTATCAATAAACAACGGGAATTCTAAGATAAGATTGACTTAATACATTTATGTTCAATTTAGAGTGAAATTATTTGAGTTATTAATTTAGGTCTAAATTAAAACCTTTAAACCAGGTGGAGAGTCGATTATCAAGTATAATTAACGACACGACTACCTTCATGGTAGTTAAGATCCACTATTTGTGTGCATAAGTTATCCATATAAGTATAAAAATGATTGATAAACAATTTGTAACCAGTTACAAAGGTTAGTTACTTCTAGTACTCGATAAACTTTTCTAGTTCACAAATGTTTGGAACTTGAACTTCTGAAGATAATACGATTTGTGTGAGTTTTAATTCTATAACACTGTGTTTTACGACACGGGTACTGTAAGCCCGTAATATTTCTATCAAAATGACAGAAAGTCTGAAGACATCTCAACATCCTATATGACGATGACGACGATTCAGTGAGTCAGTACAGACTGAGACACGCTGGGGTATCTACCGTCGGGTAGTCCGAGGGGGCAGGGACCCTAAGAGGTCCGTTCTTGTGACCTCACCCAACGGTAAAGGAAGAGGTTACGTCCTTTCACTTTTCACTTTCACTTCAGTGAGTCAACACAGGCTAGGAGTCGCTGGGGTACCTGACATCGGAAGGTCCGAGGAGGCAGGTACCCTAAAAGGTCCGTTCTCATGATCTCTCCCCACGGTAACCCAAAATGACAGAAAGTTTGAAGACATCTCAACATCCTATAATCTCTTGTTTTAGACACGTCCCACGATGAGTTACTTCCTTTTATTTTGTAGGAACCAAGACCATTTTTTTTTTTTTTTCAGACTACCACTATATGTATTTCCCTATCTGCGTTTTCCCGTTTTCCGTCATTATTAAAATATCCACTTCTGTTGACTCTGTCGTAATAATTTGTTTCAGTCTCACGAGTTTTATATGAGATTAAACAGTAATAACTCCGTCTTCTGTTAGCACAGTGGTTGTTTAGTTGGGTCATTGTGACGGTCTCTAGGTTGACATTCGACTGTCAGATTGAGGTCTATACAAGGATATCATCTGTTGTGAAAGGTAAGAATGACTTTAGTCAAGTGAAGGATTTAGAAAAAGGTGGACTGTTTTAAATGACACCGGATATCTAGTGCCGAAGGTCCTGGTAGTGAAGTACCATTTATCTACACCTTTGTCATTGTCTAAAATAAAAGAACCCGAGGTTTTAGTAACGTCTGCCACTGACGTCGGTGTTTAATTTTCTGTGAACGAGGGACCTTCCTTTCGATACTGTTTAGATCTGTCGTATAATTTTTCCTCTCTGTAATGAAACGGGTGTTTACAGACTTATCAGTTCGGATACCAAAGAGGTCATCAGTACATGTCTACACTCTCAACCTGGTATTTCTTCCGACTCGTGACTTCTTAACTACAAAAACTTGACACCTCGACCTCTTCTGAGAACTCTCAGGGAAACTGATCTTTCTCTAATTTGGTCAGTCAGGATTTCCTTTATCTGGGACTTATAAGTAACGTTCCTGACTACGACTTCGACTTCGAGGTTAGGAAATCAGAGGACTATCCTTCTCGGTTGAATAGTCTTTTCTGGGACTACGACCCTTTCTTAACTTCCGTCCTCCTCTTCCCTCGTCGTCCCCTACTCTACCAACCTACCGTAGTGACTGAGTTACCTGTACTCAAAATCGTTTAAGGGACCTCTGTCACTTCCTGTCCCTTCGGACTACACGACGTCAAGTACCCCAGAGTTTCTCAGCCTGTACTGAATCACTGATTTATTGTACAGACTTCCGAGTACAATTAAATGGTCCGTTTACTCTAGACTACCCTAACTATAAAGTAAAATTTATCTACTTTATTACCACTTATGAATGTTTACGTAAATCTGTGTGTCAAATTTCGGTCGTCACCGAACTGACAAGGTAAATTATCCCCTGTCGGACCCCTTAAACCTGTCTTCCGGTCCGAGTCGAGTGGCCCTACGTACACGTTGAATTCCGTTACGTACAATTATTTTGTCAAGTTGTATTACGAAACAAAAAATTTCAAGTTGTAAGATTAGGATTAACGTCATTGAGGAGTAATTAAACATTCCTTCTTTGGTTTGTTAGTAATACTTTCTTTATCGTCCGTCATTACATGAGATCAAGTATTCGTCATTGTAATACGGTAATCTTAATGGATGATACCTCTTTCCTTTCGTCTTTTATCATTCAATGTTAAAGAATGAATCCTGAAAGACAATCTAATACCTATCTAAAAGTTAAAACTTTATATCTTTCATATGTTTTATCTTGTTTCCACTTTTTCTAAAGTTGGGTCCATCGAGTCGACCATTTCTTAGGCGGACGTTACGTTCTAAAGGACCAAACTAAGGACCCAGTCCTTCTAGGGGACCTCTACCCTGTCCGATGGGTGAGGTATAAGAACCCGAAGGGACTACCGAGTCCGTCATTTCTTAGGTGGACATTACGTCCTCTGGACCCAAGCTAGGGACCCAACCCTTCTACGGACCTCCTCCCCTACCGTTGGGTGAGATCATATGAACGGACCTCTTAAGGGTGCCTGTCTCCTCGGACCACCCGATGTCAAGTACCCCCAACGTTTCACAGTCTATACTGATTCATGTCATCTCTCTTTTCTTTTTTTAGTGTTAGATTTTATTTTATACAATAGTCGTTTCATCACACTTCTTGGTCTCCCTTTCAATTTTTATTTCTTCGTTACCTAACTACCCTGGACCTAGACTTAAGGTTAAAACCTTAGTACTTACTTAGTAGGAATGGGCAGACCCCGAGTAGAAGAAGGTCCATGTCGACTACTAGAGAATCTAGGAAAAGTCGAGTTTATTGGACCCTTGTAACGGTAAAGTGTTTCTTGTCGAATTTATCTTTCTAGTAAAATGAAACACGAACCTTGACCTTATATACAGGAAAACATAGATTTATGGATGAGTCAAGATAGAAGACGGTTGAACACTTCGTTTTATAAATTATCGTCACTACCCCTTCGTAAATTTTCCCTCTGTGTTACTATTTTAGTGTCTAGGAGACTCCATCCCATTCCAAGTGGGTGTATTTTCTTGTCTTTCCTTTTGGTCTCTGTTCCAGTTCCTGAATCCGGGGTCTCATATCGGGTCTCGGACGATGTTTCCTAAGGAAAGTAAGAACTAGGTACGGGAGTCCTGTTCTCGAGATTCGTAGGGGTCCACACCGACCTCTTCGACGGGTTCACTACGTCCTCTTACTCCGTCCTCGACGACGATACCGGTCTTGGTTCGTATTACACTGAATAAGAGTTCAACATACTTACCGAATTTTCGTTTTTCCTTGATTATACAGACTTTTCCACTACTATTTCTCTTATTACCCGGGACAAAACTTATACAAGGAAAACCAGACTAGAATCGGAGTCCGGTCAGTACACATAGGATGGTCAGGTTGAATTATGGGTAGAGTCCCGAGGTAAGGAACGACCAGATCCTCGAATGTGAAACGTAGGTAGAAACCGAAGAAGGAGGGATTGTACTAGGAGTATTTGAGGGATCTCACAGACCTGACGTTCTTGGTTCCTACGAGTTACCACATTTCACACATGTCGACAGGGACCATTGACGTTCCCTTTCCAAGGTCCTGGTTTTAGACACTTGACAGCTCAGGGTATCCGTCGGGAAACATAGACTCAAAGACATAGACAAGTGAGTTGGTTATCTACACATCATGACATTGTAAATACTTTTTTAGGTACACATTCACCTACATACGTTTAGGTACAACAAGTTCCAAGTTGTCCTGTACCTTTAAATCGACATATTCTTCTCGAGAAATATTCGTTCCATAATTTTATACTTTTTTCCAAGTCTTTGTCCGTTTAGTTCCCAACGTAAACCTATACCCACTAAATATAAATTTTACAGTCTCTTGTTCTGTCACACCTCACAAGCAGACCTCTGGTTTTTATTCTCTCGACTACAAAATAATTTCTTCGGGTTTCTTGTGGAATTTCTGAAGAACCTTCGGAGTTCTTATTTTCTTCGTTACGGAATATTCTCGATTTTCGTCTTTTATTGTTCCTGTCTTTTGGGAGTCTACTTTTCAATTGTCCTTGTCTATCTTTGTGTTAAACGGTGTTGTCTCTGTTTATTAACGTTCCTTTATTATTTTGTATTGTTTATTCTGTTTTAAGTGTGACCTCATTCGTTGACTGTAATTGTGTCCGTTAGCCTTATGTACGTCCGAAGGGTCCACCACAATCACCATTTCTTGGGTGGACGGTTACATCTTCTCCATTCTCTCTACATCCAAACTTGGGACTCAGTCCTTCTAGGGGACCTCCTCTCGTGTCGTTGGGTGGTTCATAAGAACGGACCTCTTAGGGTACCTGTCTCCTCGGACCGTCCGATGTTAGGTATCGCAGCGTTTCTCAGTCTGTGTTGACTTCGCTGAATCGTACGTGTATTCGTCCTTATCTATGTTATTAGTTTCTGTATGAACTCTTTTAGAACGTGAATTTCTTTTCACTTTAATTTAAAATTTTACAGAAAATCTATACAGCATCTTTTTAGAAACTTTGTTTTCCCACTCCTTTATAGGATTTTCCTAAGTTACTTTTTGTTTTTGGTTTGATCAATCGATGACACTTTTTAAATTTCTTACAAGTGTTGATAGGGGAGGAGGGAAATAGACACAGAAACGTTACGAAAAACGTCAAGGAAGGTGACTCTCCACCTCAGACAAAGAGGTAAAGAACTTAGACCCAACCAAGACACTGAAACTAAGACCAAAAACGGTTATTTACATGGTTTTCATCGACACATGGTCAAGGTTCGAAAAAACTTTAGGATAGTAAACTTGTTCGGTAAGATCGGAGGACTTCTTTTGTCTTGAGTCAACGGGATCAAATCCAGTAGTAAGTCGGTCGGACAGTAACGGATTTTACGGAACTGATTCTAGCCGTCTTTGTAGAGGGATGGGGTATCGACTGTCGTCTGTGTAATCTGTGACGTCAGTCCTAGTTTTTGGGTATCTTTCTGACGGGTTTCTGATTGCTTGTTACTGTTTCCTATTAACATTCTGTGACTCAAAGTATTAAAAAAACAATGTGTCGTGGTCGATTGGTTAAATGGATTTATCCTTATAACATTGTACGTATGTGTACATGGGTGTATACGTATGTATATTCATATACTTTTTACAACTTTATAAACTTTACGAAAACTTCCTTTACTCGTTTTGAGATGTGTGGTTGTCTGTTAACCCGTTTCTTGAAGAAATCTGTTAAATGTCTTTTTTATGTTCACCTATTATTTATAGTGTCAGTCAGGTGTGTTGAGGTATCTACTTTCTTTGTTTTTAATTTGGTTTTTTTTACGGTAAAAAGGTACGATTTAACTGTTATTTTAAATTTTGAGTGTTCCGATTTACAACTCACACTGTACCCTTCCGTTGGTGAGTTTGTGTAAGAACCACTCTTCCATTTTTACTGTTCGGTAAGAATACTGCTCAGAGTATAAAACTCAGACTTTTTCCGAGTACGAATATAATGTAAAGATGTGTACATCATGAAGTGTTACTTTGTCTTTTGTTTATTTATCGTGATTTTTTAGTACTATAAAGTGAATAATTAAGATGTGAGCCTGTAACAGAATTATTTTGTTTATGTTTATACCTGTTTTAGACTATTATGTTCTCCAAATTATTGTTCCCTCACTGATTTTAAACCACATCGGAATAAATTTCCTTTCATGGTGTGTGTCTCTATGGTCGAGTTTTTTGACATGAGTTCACTTCCGACAGTCATACACATACGACACAGATTCAACTGTTTTTGTTCGGAGTTATAAATACTTTAATGAATCATATACCAAGCGACGAGTACCAACAGATTCTTTTTATTTGTTTTTCCATTATATTTTATTTAATATCTAGAACTATACACCAGAGATATAACATGAGTGACCCGTATAAACTTGTGAGATAGAACTTTTGGGTTTGTAAAATTTACGATTTACCCATATATTTAAATATAAATTTTTATTTATTTATTTATTGCTTACGATTTTTTTTATTTATTTATTTTATTTTAATACATCGGTAATGTCTTTAGTATTCATTTCTTATAAATGGTTTTACTCTATTGTATCGTTATGTTTCTCTTTTTGTTATGATTTAAAATCTATAAATTCGTACTGATTTTCAATTATTTTCACGCACACATATATTTCTGGTCTTCCTTTGTGTTGGTACGATTCATTAGTAACACGGACGTCCTCATGCGAATACATTGTAATATGTGTGTGTGTCAAAAGTTTACGGCGTGTCATTCGTATGTAATTACAATATTTGTGTTAGTCATTTAAGTGAAAAATTCCTTATTCAATATATCGTTGGAATCACAGCTAGTTATTTAATTACCCATTATTTCTCTGTCCCACTCTCCTCCCTCTTAATCTTCTTCTGTCAGTTTTTTATGTTTGGAGGTCAGTATTCTATTCATGATCTCTATACTACATAATTATGTTATACTATTTATATTAATTGTACCGATGTACAATACATCCTTTCAACAATTCGGACTCTCAAGAATAGTGTTCCACTTTTATAAAAAAGATAAAAAGTTCAAAACACAGCTACACTCTACTGTCTACAAGTGATCGGAGTGACGTCAGTAGTCAGGTACTACATGCATTCAGTTTAGAAATACGAGATGTGGAATTTGAGGATGTTACGACATACAGTTTATATAAAGTCATTTTGACCTTCTTTTTTTATTAATCATATCGAAACCTACTTAAAAACTTCAGTTAAGGACCGAGTCATGTAAAATATTAGAAAAGTAACCAGTGATGTGTCACCGCGTCATATATTTGCATTATCGATTTGGTCTTCTGAAATACTTAAGTCTTACTGCAACAATTTGCGACTTCGTTAGTCTTTATTTATCCTACTCTAGGTTTTCTCTACAGACGACCCAGTAAATGTCTTGTACGTATAACATAGAGTAGGAGACATTTATGTACGTAATTAATGTGATCCGTTATGTCTCTCCCGCACGTCCGCACAGATCTTACCTAGATCCTCAATCACCTGGTCCTTGACTTACTTGTACTTAATTTTTCGACACATATTTTAGTTCACGTAATACCTTTAGATGTCGCTGATTGTTTTTGCTCTCGACTTAAGGAAGGGTAGGGTAACTAGTACAAGTCAGAAATTACTTATAGTGGATTTCAAAAACTAGGTTTCAAATTTTTCTTTCCGAATTTCCTTTTGTAGTATATAGTGTCATGGAAAAGTCTTTGTTCTAGTGTATCGGGTTTCTCCTGTGATAACTTTTCAAATCTTCCGAATCCCATGTACTTTGGATTGACTCCAGAGGTACAGATGACTTCCGTTACGGAGGTTTTGTCATATTCATTCGTTACACTGGAAATACGGTCGTGGAAGAGAAGGTGGAGACGAAGGTTACTGTGTGTAACAATGTCGGTGTAAAAAGAAATCTTGTACAAGGAGTCACTTTTCTACACCCCTTTCTACAGTTTCTGTTATTCTTCTTTACTTTCACTCCTCCCTTCCCGTCTCTCTCTCAATACACCACCCCCTTCCATTCCTTCTTTCCTCTCTTTCTCTTCCTTGTTTGAATCTTTCTAGAAGTCATCCTTCTGTCCACGGGGAGATGTTTCTGTGTCTTTTCCATCTGGACCCAAACTTAGGAACGGTCAGGAGAATGATACGGAGTAAAGAGTAGATATTTAATTCCTCATTTACATTAGACTATAAATTTTTAAGTCCCTGTTTCACTATCGTTAATTTGTTTGTCTGTGATATAAACATATTTACGACGTCCTTTTTCCTTTTTGTTCATTCTATCTATTTATATATATATGTGTATGTATACGTATATGTTGTCCATTCATTATGTTCTTTTATAATCTTTCTTTTCTAAGTTTCGTCTGACTTTCACGTCAGAACCTATGGTTCCCCATTTTGACGATTCATTGTTGGTTGTACTTCGATGCCCTGAAGTTTATTTCTTTTAACGAACCCGTAGGTCTATTCTATTTCTCTACTGAAATAGAACTTACTTCTCTGTACTCGATTGAAACCGAAGAGGGGGTCTTTGTAAGTTATAATTCTGTACCATCTTCTGGATTCCGTTCTTCAGGAGTCCGTTCCATTTGGTTCTCTACTGATTTTTTTTTTTTTTTTTTTTTGGAAGTCGTTTTACGGATCATGACTCGTGACTGACGTAAATTACTTCCTTACCCCTAATTTCGGTGGTACCCTTGACACCGATATCTTATCTTGTTTTTACCATATCTTTGTTCCATCGGGTGTTTTGAGTCCCGTGCGTCTTTCTCTTCAGTTCTGCACACCTTACGTACCTAACTGAGTAGAAAATAACGGTCTCATTTTTGTATTTTAAGTTTAGACCATTTCCTTTCCTTTAAATTCACTTCATTTTCGTATTTTTCTTTATCTTATTGATTTTTATATATCATATTAGTTGATTTTGATCTACCATCTTCGTTCCTTACCTTACATCTTTATTCATCTTAATATGAGTAAAGAAGTACTCAGAATCCTCCGTATCTATCTGTGACCAATTGTCTAATATTAATTGCTACTTCGATAATGCAGTACTCTTTGCGACCTGACCTTCTTTGTGTTCGACCTTAGTTCTAACGGCCCTCTTTATAGTTATTGGAGTCTATACGTCTACTATGATGGGAATACCGTCTTTCACTTCTCCTCGATTTTTCGGACAACTACTTTCACTTTCACCTCTCACTTTTTCAACCGAATTTCGAGTTGTAAGTCTTTTGCTTCTAGTACCGTAGACCAGGGTAGTGAAGTACCCTTTATCTACCCCTTTGTCATCTTTGTCACAGTCTGAAATAAAAAACCCCGAGGTTTTAGTGACGTCTACCACTGACGTCGGCACTTTAAGTTTCTACGAAAGAGGAACCTTCTTTTCAATACTGGTTGGATCTATCGTACAAGTTTTCGTCTCTGTAATGAAACGGTTGATTCCAGGCAGATCAGTTCCGATACCAAAAAGGTCATCAGTACATAACTACACTCTCAACNTGCGTCTTTCTCTTCAGATCTGCACACCTTACGTGCCTAACTGAGTAGAAAATAACGGTCCCATTTTTGTATTTTAAGTTTAGACCATTTCCTTTCCTTTAAATTCACTTCATTTTCGTATTTTCCTTTATCTTATGGATTTTATATATATCATATTAGTTGATTTTGATCTACCATCTTCCTTCCTTACCTTACATCTTTATTCATCTTAATATGAGTAAAGAAGTACTCAGAATCCTCCGTATCTATCTGTGACCAATTGTCTAATATTAATTGCTACTTCGATAATGCAGTACTCTTTGCGACCTGACCTTCTTTGTGTTCGACCTTAGTTCTAACGGCCCTCTTTATAGTTATTGGAGTCTATACGTCTACTATGATGGGAATACCGTCTTTCACTTCTCCTCGATTTTTCGGACAACTACTTTCACTTTCACCTCTCACTTTTTCAACCGAATTTCGAGTTGTAAGTCTTTTGCTTCTAGTACCGTAGGTCAGGGTAGTGAAGTACCCTTTATCTACCCCTTTGTCATCTTTGTCACAGTCTGAAATAAAACCCCCCGAGGTTTTAGTGACGTCTACCACTGATGTCGGTACTTTAAGTTTCTACGAAAGAGGAACCTTCTTTTCAATACTGGTTGGATCTATCGTACAAGTTTTCGTCTCTGTAATGAAACGACTGATTCCAGGCAGATCAGTTCCGATACCAAAAAGGTCATCAGTACATAACTACACTCTCAACCTGACACTTCTTCCGACTCGTGGCTTCTTAACTACGAAACCTTGACACCATAACCTCTTCTGAGAACTCTCAGGGAACCTGGTGATCCTCTAGGTTGGTCAGGTAAGACTTCCTCTAGTTGGGACCCTAAAGAAACCTTCCTTACTACGATTTCGACTTCGAGGTCATGAAACCGGTGGAGTACACTTCTCAACTGAGTAACCTTTTCTGGGACTACGACCCTCCCTAACCCCCGTCCTCCTCTTACCCTGGTGGCTCCTACTCTACCGACCTACCGTAGTGACTGAACTACCTGTACTCAGACTTACTTGAGGCCCTCTACCACTACCTGTCCCTCCGGACCGCACGATGTTAAGTACCCCAGTGTTTCTCAGCCTGAACTGACTCGCTGACTTGACTTGACTACTTCGATAACAACATTTCCAATAGTGATTTTGTCAATACCGTACTACCCGTTCTTGAAAGGTTTATTGTCCTCTTTTTGTATGTTAATTTGACTCTGGTATATTATTTTTCACTTCATTATTTCACTTCTTATCGTATTTCATATTAATGTCTTAATTCCGACTTGTATAGATAATATTTCTTTGTATACACGTAATATAAGTTTTTAGTTTTGTTTTTCTGGGTTTGACCAAGAGTTTCATTTTTTTTTTTTTTTTTACATACGAGATACAGTCTTTGTGGATTTTATTTTACTGAGTCTTTTAAACTTTTATTTTCAGACCCATTTCCGTACGGTCCGTTCATGGTTGTTTTTTGGTCTTTAGAATTAGAATCATAGTCCGTGTAACTTAAGTTTCATTTCTATAGGTTATGCTTCAAAACTAAATCTACGATTCAACACAGGTCGAGAACGCTTGGGTACCTGACATCGGCCGGTTCGAGGAGACAGGTACCCTAAGAGGTCCGTCCTTATGGTCTCACCCAACGGTAAACGAAGAGGTCTCCTAGAAGGACTGGGTCCCTAGTTTGGGTCCAGAGGATGTAACCTCAGTTTAAGAAATGGTTGAATCGATGTTCCCTTCTCCCATGAAATTTGGACGTCTCTCATGTTAGGTGTTATTCGTAAATATCTATACGGTAGTAGTAAATATATTGTTTTTAATAGACTTCGTGTCTCTACATTCTTTATGTCTACTGTTAAATAAGGACGACTTTTTACTAGTGTACTTGTTCTTTATTATTCTGTGTTTTGACAAGATTGACTATATATGTACCTTAAGGTATAGAATCTTGTCTCTTATGTCGAAGAAATGTTTATGAGGTAAAACTCATAAATAATCCAGTTTTTATTTCGGAGTTAGTTAATGTTTTCAATTTCACTCTATTTTTATTAAATACAAGTGGTATTTTATTATTAGATATTGTTTTCGTCTTTTAGTTCTCTAGGATGGTAGACTTTTAAAAATTAAGAGGTTCTATTTGAAACACAGTTTTTATTTTAGTTTTGGTTCTTATGTCTTATACGTCTTATATTATTTTACCTTCCGAGAGATAACTTTAGAGACCCTATATCGATACTACACGAGTTTCCTTTTCAGTGTCAGATTTGATGGATATATCTATATACTCTCAGAAGAAAAATTCAATTCCGGTTATTTATTCTATTTGGAAACTGATTGGTTTTATTTCTTTTTCTTTGTCTTCACTCTGATATCTTTTATTGGTGTTAACAAGTATCTTATACACGTAGTATTTTTGATGAACCGACTTTTTATAATATTATTTACATTTTAGGATTTACCTACCTACTAAAAACGTGTGATCGTTAATGGTATTTACTTTCACATCATGTAAAAATTTTCTTATTGGGGAGGGTTTTACGTGGTCTGAATTAGTTAAAGTGTGAACACTTAAGATGTTTAGGAGTTTCCTAGTCTAAAGTGGCGATGAATGTTACGTGTGACTTTTCCTTCTCTTCGAAAACTGAGCTGTTTTGGTCGTATTTTAGTCGTGGTTGTAGACGTCTACCGTGTGGGTGTCCTTTGTTTTGATGTCTGTTTAAAGTGAATACAAGAGTTACGTTTTCAGGATTTAATTGCATTCGGTTTAATACGTCGAGTCACCCCGAGTGTTCTCCGCAAATGACTGACAAGTTACAATCCCCGAAGGGACCGTCAGGTCCCAATCCTGAGACGTGAAGTGACGTCCCCCTTACCCAAACTAGGGACCGACCCCTTGATTCTAGGACGTCCAGTGTACCATGCCGGTTTTTTATCATTTATTTATTTTTGATCCTGGACGTCGTATCGTGTCCGTTGAGATGAGGTATGAGGTGTTACTGGATATTCCCTTTTCTTAGATCTTTATTTCTCACAAATATACATATTAACTGAGTAAAACAACCTATGGTCTTTGATTATATTGTAACGTTTAGTTGATATGCACGTACACGTCAGCGAGTCAGTACAGGTTCATAAACGTTGGGGACATCGGGCGGTGCGAGGAGACAGGGACCCTAAAAGGTCCGTTCTGTATGACCTCACCCGACGGTAAAGGATGAGTTCCCCGAGTAGGTTTGGGTCTGTAACTTAGGCACAGAGGACGGAACCGTCCGTCTAAGAAATAGTGATTCGGTAGACCCTTCGGGTATTTAGTTGATATTAGGTTATTTTAAAACCTGACAAGTTGTAATCTTTTATTACAACTGTATTGAAAAGTAACATTATTATTTATTTTTCTCTTTACTAAAAGTAATTTTTAATTAACCTGTTTTAAACTATTTTAAATTTTAAATCAATGAACTGAAAATTTTTACAATACCCCTCCCTCCACCCTCCCCCCCAAGTACAAACCCTTGCGTACATGTGGGCACAACCTAAGTACAGTTACATATCGTTTTGGTTATGTCATTACATTTCATTTTATTTTATTTTTATTTTTAAATTTAATTTTTTTATTTTATTTTATTTTTTATTTTATCTTGTACCACTGAAGTCATTGTAGTATTATTGTTGATTATAAATATTTCACAAATGATGCACCACAAAATCCACCTACGCATGAATAAGTCTGAGAGAAAAAAGAAAAGACTTTCATTGTGTTCCCGTTACCCTTGTCTCCTTCGTCCCTCCGTCCCGGGTGGGCCATCCTGGGAACTAAATAAGACTTTCAACGTCCTTAGTAGACCAACGATTTGGTCTTCTTCTGTGTAGATACTCGAATGGAGGGTCTCAGGCAACCTGGGAGATCTGTCCCTGGCACATCGTCCACGAGACGAAATGGGTTGTCGGTCACGTGTAGAGTGGTCTACCGTCTGTGCGAGCACCTTGTACGTTTATAAATAACTTACGGACGTCCCACGGCCTATGCCAAGATCCACGACCTCTAACTGGTCCTCTTATTTGACAGGAGTAGACAGAGCGTAAGACCAGGATTTAGATTTATGTCCTTCGTGTATCATCACGCTTAGGATAAATAATAATCGTTTGTGAGGGGTTTGGAGTCCGTGATCTAATTTACTTATGTTTTGGTACCAGGAAGAATTCCGTGGGCACCCTACACGTCCGGTTCACAGTGGTCCTTGGTACTGATGGGACAGTATAGGATAGTCGTTTAATTTTCTTTCGCCACAGAAACCTTTGAGTCTTTGTCTTTATCCTTTCTTTGTGTAGGTAGTCTTCAATTTGTCACCGAATCCTGTGGGAGTAGACGTGTCGTCCAAGTGAAATTGTAAAACTTCCTTTTCCTGTAAAATTTTTTGGTTATTTTAAAAGGAAGGTAAGTGGAACTTTTACACCTAACTTCGAGTTCTCGGTTCTTCGTGTACTCTTGTTATATGACACTGGGACTCCTCCATTCTCACTACAACGGATGTTTGGGAGACGGGACAGTTCCCTTGAAAGGTCCTAGACCCGTGAAGTGTCAGTAATGGAGTGTCATGTCCTTGCGGGAGTTCCGGGAGGCGCTGGTCCTACAACGACCTAAAATTTTTCTGAAGAAAGGGAAAAAGGACCGTTTAATGAAAATTGTATCTCTAAAAATTTTCCGTTCAGTCTCGGAGGGGCACCAAAGGTGTACGCAGTGACGGTCTTTAAATCCTCGGGTCAGAACACTGGTAAAAAAATTTCCTTTTTGTCGTCTAAGATAGAATAAGTGTCTCATAGTTGAGTCCGGTTGTACTGATTTTTGGGGTGACTTCTCGACCGTGACGCCAAAGGCTTTGGTTTTGTCAAGGGCTGTTCATCAATTTTACTTCCCCCTTCGATAATTTACCACGAGACAACTGTTTCCGTTCAGCAAAGACTCCACTCTACAAATTCTCCGTTGTCGTAGGTTCTTGAACTGTTGGTCTTGCGTCAGAAGGCCCGCCTGGACCATGGAAGTAGTAGAGGAGGCGAGTGTGAGTGAAAGGAGCAATCTTAGTGTTGTCCTTCTCATTAAGGCGAGGTCCTGGTGACCCTGTCTGAAGTCTATAAGGAGAAGACTCAGGTTGTCACAGAAGGCGGTTCACCTACCGAGAATTCCGTTGGTCGAATTTTTATATATAATATGGGATCTCCTTCATGGCATTTTGCGTCGGACCGAAACGGGACTCCTGAGTTTGACGGCTGTTCAAGGCCTTCGGCGGTAAAACCACCTCGTGTCCCACGACACGGTAGACCACCTGGTCCGGCTCCAGTAGTGTGGTGTCGAAGGTGCTGGGGACGGGAGGAGAGGAGACAATCAGGCGAGTCTCCCTTTCGGGACAAACATGAAACACATAAAATCGAAGAAAGTTTTTATGAATTTTACAAGTAAATTTAAAAAAAATTAAAATAAATTAAAAAAAAAAAATTGAAATGTTATGACATAACCAAAACGGTATGTAACTGTACTTAGGTGGTGCCCACATGTACGCAAGGGTTTGTACTTGGAGGGAGAGTGGAGGGAGGGGTATTGTAGAGAGACCCAGTAGTGCAAAAAATTTAAAATTATAACCTCGTAGTAATGAAGTATTACGACACAATCAAAGACGCCATGTTGTAATTAGCGGAGGGAGGACACGGTGGTAAGGTGGCGAGGGGCACGATACCTCGTCGAACGGTGGTCGCTCGATGAAATGTGTACCATCGTATCTATAGTCACCATGGAAGGGTTAAGCAGGGGGAGCGGGTAAGGGGAGGGCACAGACGTACAGGTAGGATTGTCTTGTGGTTTATAGTATATATCATTGTGTATATACTACCTTAGATCTTTTTACCATGTTTACTTGGATAAACGTCCTGTCCGTATCCCTGTGTCCGCATAGTGGCGTCCACATAGTGGAAGATTACATATTTACGTTTAGCATAGTCTGGAATTTTCTCTGTTGGGGGTGGGGGTGGGGCACGGGTATAGAGGAGGGAGACGAAAGAGACAAAGACAAAGTGGACGGGAACCGAGAGATGAGATAAACTTCGAGAAGATCGACTATCGAAACGAGATAGGGATAAAGACCCCGAAGGGTCCACCGAGTCTGACCCTTTCTTAGACGGACGGTTCGTCCTCTGGGCCTAAGTTAAGGACCCAGTCTTTTTCGGGAACCTCTTCCTTTACCACTGGGTGAGATCATAAGAACGGACCCTTTAAAGTCCCTGTCTCCTCGGACCCAGTGTTTTCTCAGTCTGTGCTGTATCGCTGATTTGTCGTCGTCGCAGGATAAAGATTCCGTCGTGTCCCTCCACCCCTCATTCTCTCGCGACACTTGCACGACCTCGACCCCTCCGTCTGTCCCCCGACCGCTCCCGCCGACTACCCTGTGTGTAGAACGGGGCGGGTAACGAGGAAAACACGTCAGTAAGGGACAGGGAGAATTGTGGAGCTACGGTCCAGAGGGCCCGGGGGGACCGGTCAGACGAGGAGGACCGACTGAGGGACCTCACCCGGTGACGCGGTGACTTACACCTGGAAGAGGGAAAGACTCCACTTGGACAGAACCTCGATTGGACTTGTAGTGAGTCATTCTTACACAAGTTCTTTCTCTTGACAGGATTCTCGGTTCGGGATCCTTTACAACATTCTTTTTCCCCTAAAAAGGAGATTGGGATTAGGTGGGAAAAATGGATTTGGTCCCACTGATCCCGTTCCAGTCTCTCTCCCTCCGTCCGTAACCTCTCTTAGAACGGACTCAGATCACCTCACACCCGTGTCTCATCCTCCCCATCAGTATTAGTTCGGACTCAGACCCACAAACACACACACACACACACACACACACACACACACACAATCAGCGAATCAGTACAGGCTGAGAAACGCTGGGGTACCTGACATCGGAGGGTCCAAGGAGACCCGCTGTGGAGGGTTTTGTCTTTGAACCGAATCTGTAGGACTATCCTTTTAGAGGAGGTTTGTGACCGTCCTGAAGTCTTAAGACTAAATTTATCTGACGTCATCTAAAGTCACATCTCTCGTCGACATACCTCTGAGTCCACATGCTGAGTGAGAGTAAGTCAGTTCCAATGAGTGAATACAAGTGACTTCGGTCAGTTGACTTTAATTATCTTTAAGGACGAATAGAGACTCGTCCACTCGGTCTTATTCAACCAATTGGAGGGGTTCGGCGCTTTCTGGGTAGACATTTTACCCTGATTCTTTTTTTAATTGTAGTATATAAAAGTATACTCTAATAAGTCACTTACTTACACTTTCGTGGAATACGTACCTTTTTGTTCTTACTTTACAATTAAATGACAAAGAGTCTCTTTGAGTCTTAATTGTGATATTTTGCTCAAATCATTTCTTTTTTCAGTTCTTACGCAAGAACTTTCTTTCTATCGTGATTCAGCACAGACTGAGAACCCTAGGGTACTTGACATCGGACGGTCCGAGAAGACAGGTACCCTAAGAGGTCCGTTCTGATGACCTTACCCAACAGTAAAGAAAGAGGTCTCCTTGAAAGGGTGAGTCCTTAACTTGGGTCCAGAGAGGACGTAACGTCCGTCTACGAAATGGCTGATGTTCCCTTCGGGTATCGACGTAAGTACTTATGATAAATTTATGAGTGACTCTACTGAACACGGGAAATTTTATTTTGAATAGTTTAACGAGGCTCAACGGATCTGGTATGTACGAGAGGGTCACGCAATAGTAGAGGCAGTAGACGGTAGTAATCGTGCGGGAGAGCCGGGAGAGGTATTACCCTGTGAAGGATTGTCGTAGTGTATGTCAGGATAAGAGAGAGAAACAAGAGGTCGTGATTGATGATTTGCACACGAGTGACCGGAAGAGGAGAGATAGGGGATTGGAATGAACAAAAAGGTGGTCGGGTGTACTAACTAAATCCCCAAAAGTGAAAATCAATTTCGTACGTCGGGCGACTAAGAATTAGTTTCGTTGTATAACGTTAAACAAATAGTTCGGGTGTTTCCTTACGAGTTTATACTCAGTACACCGAGGTATAGGGAACTTTAATATATATTAAATTATTGTTTCACTCTTTAAGTGCCACGGTTTCATTCATATAGTGGGATGTCACGGTTTTAGACATTAACTTTTTGTTAAAAGTCAAACAATAGACTTAAAAATCCGATAATCCGTTTGTAAAGTTAATTCACCTTTGTCCTCCTATCGACTGATTTTAAAAGTCAGAATTAGACCTAAAATTTACGGTACACGTGTGTTGTCTTTTTTTTCCCCCGTTTCAATTCTTACTGTCGACTGTCTTTACTGTTCTTCTCTTATGCACCTCGAACGTCCTTTTAGTGTTCTCTTTTAAGAAGGGTAATGTACGTGGGGTCACAAGTGTCGTCGTGACAAATGTTATCGGTCCCGTACCTTCGTTGGATTCACAGGTAGTTGTCTCCTTACCTATTTACACCATGTATATTTGTGTCGCCTTATGAACCGGTATTTCTTCTTACTTTACAGTAAACGTCGATGTACCTACCTGGATCTCCAATAATATGATTTACTTCAGTCTGTCTCGTTCTGTTTATAATATACTATAACGAATACACACCTTAGAAAAATTTTTACTATACTTACTTGAATAAATTTTTTGTCTTTATCTGAGTGTCTGGATCTTTTGTTCGTATACCAATGGTCTCTCTCTTTCTCCTCTCCCTACTTAATCCACACACCTTAATTTTATATATGTAATAATATATATTTCATCTATTAGTTGCCGTTGAACGACACATCGTGTCCGTCGATTTGAGTCACAGAAAATTATTGGATATTACCTTTTCTTAGATTTGTTTTTATTACAATTCGGGAGTCGACACAGGTTGAGAAACACCGGGGTACCTGACATCGGGTGGTCCGAGGAGACAGACACCCTAAGAGGTCCGTTCTTATGACCTCACCCAACGGTAAAGAAAGAGGTCCATATATATACATATTGATTTAGAGAAACGACATGTGGACTTTGATTGTAACATTTAGTTGACATAAAGTCATGACAAAAAAATTTTTTGAAGGGTAATCTATTCCTATTCTTAACCCTGAGTGAAATTGTCAAATCCCATTATCTTTTCTCAAGTTGTGTAAACAAATTATTTCAGTTTCTGGAAGATGGGAAACTTATGAGCTGTCCAATCAGAGAGTCAGAATAGACTGAGAAAACACTAGAGTACCTGACATCGGGCGGTCCGAGGAGACAGGTACCTTGACAAGTCTGTTCTTATAACCTCACCCACCGGTAGAGGAAGAGGTCCCCTAGAAGGACTAGTTTGTACTCAGAGGACGTAACGTCCGTCTAAGAAATGGTAGACTTTGTGGCTCCTTTGGACATGAATGATTGAACAAAACTTTTCTCATTTAATACTTTAATACCCTCCTTCATCCTTCTCCTTGTAATGTCATCTCTTTGGACGATTTATAATAGAGTTTGATCCAATTGTAGTCACCAATGTTAAGGATCACCATCGTCCATAGGAATTATGTTACACAATTCTTACTGTGAAGTGGAGAGGGACTTTAGGTACTAGTATTAGGGTCAGACGGATTCTCTCTTTTTGTAGTCGTTTGGGTGTGACTCCTTGTAAGATCTTCTGTGGACTGGTTAAGAGGAGTTTAGACAGTTCCAGTAGTTTTTGTTTCTTTCAAAGTTTTTACAGTGTCTGACTTCCTCGGATTCCTCTGTGTTGTTGACTTGTAGTACACGACGGGACCTCTCCTAAGACTCGGTCTGTTTTAAATAACCCCCACCCCTCTTATCACTTTAAAATTACTTCGAACCAGTCAGTATTACACGGTCATAAAGGAGGAATCGACACTGTTCACGTGGTATCATTGATTACATTCTACAATTAGTTCTCCTTCTGACCCACACACATATGGTCATACGAGGGATGATCCACCATCTCGACCTCTACCAGTCCATTCGTCTACGACTCGAGTAGAGGGTGGTACTTGTGCAGTTTTTATGTTGGTGTACTCCTCGTGGAGAATGACTTCTGCTGGTCCTCCGACCACTTTCCTGAAAAGATGTCCGTTTCGATATTTCTTTCTAGGTGTTTCTCAGACCATCCTTTCCTCATCTGTGTCAGGACATCCCTGGACATGAGGATCGTCCCCTGTCTCTTCTCTTCCTCCCATAGTGTGGGTGTATTCTAGTCAAGTCAAGTCAGCGAGTCAGTACAGGTTGAGAAACGCTGGGGTACCTGACGTCGTGTGGTCCGGAGGGACAGGTAGTGGTTGAGGGTCTCAAATGAGTTTGAGTACAGGTAACTCAGTCACTACGGTAGGTTGGGAAGAGGAGGGCGGAAGTTAAAAAGGTCGGAGTCCTAAAAAAGTTTACTCGGTCAAGAAACGTAGTCCACCGGTTTCCTAACCTCAAAGTCGAAGTCGTAGTAGGGAAAGATTACTTATAAGTCCTGACTAAAGGAAATCCTACTTGACCAACCTAGAGGAACGACAGGTTCCCTGAGAGTTCTCAGAAGAGGTTGTGGTGTCAAGTTTTAGTTAAGAAACCACGAGTCGAAAGAAATATCGGGTTGAGAGTGTAGGTATGTCTGATGACCTTTTTAGTATCGAAACTGACTGTTTGGAAATAACCGTTTCATTACGGAGACGAAAAATTATACGACAGATCCAACCAGTATTGAAAAAAAGGTTCCTCTTTCGCAGAAACTTAAAGTACCGACGTCAGTGGTAGACGTCAATAAAACCTCGGGGGGGTTTATTTCAGACAGTGACAAAGGTAACAAAGGGGTAGATAAACGGTACTTCACTACCCTGACCTACGGTACCAGAATCAAAAGACTTACAACTCGAAATTCGGTTGAAGAAGTGAGAGGAGAAAGTGAAAGCAGTTACGTAAGTAAAGGACTACCATCCAACCTCCGTCGGAGAAGATAGGTACATTGGTAGTTTTGACTCCATTTGTAAGTGTAAATAAAGATCGTAATGAGTTAGGGGTGTATCGATTGAGTGGGAGACTCAATCGAGTGTGAGTGGTGAGGACCTTTGAAGGGGGTACCTCGGGGAGGGGTAGAGGGGAGGAGGAGTGAGTGGTGGGAGATCTGAATCCATTCATGGGTAAAAGTCATAAGAGTGTCACGGAACCCGTGTCAAGATCTCTACGTACAAGGTGTGACCTAACATTGAATCCACGAAAATAAGAGGTGATCAGATATTCGAAGAAGTCAGACGTCCGGTATTGAATATACACTAAGAACCACGGACGGGAGTGACGAAGTATGGTTACTCCGTCTACTTACGAAATGAGGGTGGATTTTACGACAAGGGCGGAGAGATCGACGAGTTTGGGATGGGACCTATTTACTTAGTTAGGTTCACGAAGGCTGATACACTCTGGGAGACTGGAAAGAACGATGTGTTTCGAAGAGGAAAAGACTTTGGGACTCTGGGATTCTTAATGACATAGAGAGTAATGAGGGGTAGTCGAAACTTAGACGTACATAGACGGGTCAACTTTCACTTTCAACGAGTCAGCAAAGACTGACAAACGGTGGGGTACCTGATATATGTCAGGTTCCTTAAGAGGTCCGGTCATTTGACCTTTCCCATCGGTAAGGGAAGAGGAGGGTTGGGTCCCTAACTTAGGTCCAGAGGACATGACGTCCACCTTAGAAATGGTCGAGTAGAAGGGTCAATCTAAAAATTAATAGTTACAGTTATAAAATCGTTTACAAAAAAGATTGATAGAGAAATGTAAGTATCTATACAAATCTATATGTCTATACTTAGATGGACAGATAAGTTGATGTTTCATCTTAATCTTGTATGTACACGAGTCCTTGGAGGTGAAACAAAAGTTTTATTCCTACGTCTTTAAGAGGGTTCAGGTATGTAAAGTGACTAAAGCATGATGACATACCACATGTTACGGAACTACCTACTCGTAAATTTAGAAAAGGTTATAAAAAGATAGTGTTTGTTCTGTCTTCAGTTATAGGATCATGTATGTGGTAAAGTCTGAACATATTAATATAGGAATCTCATTTAGAGTTCCACACTAACGGTTCAGTTTGTCAACTTCTAAAATATAAACACATTTGTAAGGGTCTAATGAAAGGATTTTGTCACATAGTCAAATATCCTGGGTTTAGGCAAAGGGTCTTGGTGAGGGGTTGTGTAGGGTGAGAACCTCTGACTAATTAATGAAACAGAGGACGACGACGACGACCATTCAGCGAAGTCAGCACAGACTGAGACACGCTGGGGTATCTGCCGTCGGGTGGTCCGAGGGGGCAGGGACCCTAAGAGGTCCGTTCTTATGACCTCACCCAACGGTAAAGGAAGAGGTTACGTGCTTTCACGTTTCACTTTCACTTCAGCGAGTCAACACAGACTGAGTCGCTGGGGTACCTGACGTCGGATGGTCCGAGGAGGCAAGTACCCTAAAAGGTCCGTTCTCATGATCTCACCCCACGGTAACGGAAGAGAATCTTTCTGTTTTTGGACCGTCGAATCAATAAATGAAACGGAATTCTCACGTGCACGAACACACACACACACACACACACACACACACACACACACACACGCACATTCTCTCTCTACCCTCGATAGCTTTTCACTACAGTTAGTCTTAAGAGGGAAGGTACAGAGATCAATAACGGTGTTCATTTGTAAAGTTGTGAGTGAGAATTGAAGCGGTTATTTGTATACTTTTCTATAGGTTTGAGGGTGATTGGTTTTCTTACGTTTATTTTATTATTACTGATAAACCCAAAACAAAAGAACAACGACAGTAAACCTCCGCTTCCGTTTCTCATTATAAGAGAGAACTCCGTTCACAGTCCCTTTCTTTGTATACAGGTAAGAAAACCTAGAGAAAGGTTTAACGTAATTGAACGTGAAGGTCTTTAAAAAGTTTATCGACGCTACTGTCGCCATGAACACAAGACTGGACTGTAATCGTCAATATAAAGGTCATAGAGTCAATAGTTCGTGTTCTGTGAAAAATCAACTCAAAATATAAAAATAAATATAAAGAGAGTGTCAAGGTAATACTAATTTACTGAAAAAGGTTTACTTCGAAAACACATAGATAGTTCTACTTATGTGTGACTGACTCTATGAGTACCACTCACACTATACTTGGTCTGTCAAAGATGGACGGATGGGTAGACAGATTGTTTCTGGGAAAAAAGTCAAAGACAGGTTTGTACTCTAAACAAGGTTCAAAGACATGGTTGAACGTTTTTATCTCAATTTCGTGTACAAGACTCATATACACGTTACATTCTCATTATTGTCATATTAGTTCTAGACACAGTGTTTGGTTTAGTTCGGAAAAAATAATTAAGTAGAATCTCTGTGATTTGGTTTAAAACCGTTCTAGATCAGACTACATTTCTTTAGGACGAACACTGGTCTATCTATATTTTGGTGTCCTATTCTAATGGATGTTTGTCGAAAGTGTCGTTTTGGTCTGTAGGTAAAGAATGGGAGGTAGTCTCTGTGTTTACCTTGGGCTCTACAAAGTAGTGAGAAAGGGTTTCAAATACTTTATTTCACGGGGGACTACTTAGGTTAAAGTCCTTGGTCGTAACAAAGATTTAAGACGAAGGAGACAAACCGATTCTTATTTAGACAATTTTATAATTCTATACGGTCATTCATCCTAGAACAAAGAGAGTGGTGGACGTCGACCAGTACAATAGAAACTTGACTTTCGTAGAGACGAATAATGACACTAGTTCTTGGTTGATATAGTAGACCTGGTGTGTCTTTTTCTTAATGTACTTACATTAAATTATGATATCTAAACATATTTTATTTATAATACCGTGATTTATGTGTGTAAAATATTCGTTAGTTAGTAAGTGAAATAAATGGGGAAATGACTACATAATAACGGGTTATAATATGTGTACCGATCCGTCTCCTACCTTTCATTGAGTCCGTGATCTAACCGGGAGTGTTCGGAGGGTCACTTTGTCTCTCTGTTTTACACATGTGTTAATGTCTTTTCTATTTCACAGTGTCACCAGGGTTGTCCTTCTATTGCGTGTAAGACCTCACTAGTCTCTGCCGAGTTACCTGTTCGCCGAAAGCCTAATCTGAACCTTTCGTTCTCTAAAGAGGTACATCTTTTATCTCTTTCGTGTGAAGGATCTACTGTTTCCTCGAATCCTTGATTCCGTCCCAAGTACCAAACACAACCCTTTTATTCTTATTGAGAAATGGTCCAAACGTTCTTCTTCTGGTCCTTCGTCCGTATATAGCCATTGAATTCGATACTGTTCCAGTTAATTCTGGAACTGATGGTACGATCTCTCGTTCTTACACTGAGTCATCCGTTGACCATCAACGACTTTTTCGAAAATTCTTCCCTAAGTCTACGAGTCTCAATACAAATTCTACATCTTTTCCACCTCAAGATTCATAAAATTGTTTCTACCGTGTGTTTTAATTTCGTATAAGAAATGTAAAGTTCTGTAAACGTAAGTTATTTAACTCATAATTAACTATATACATGTATAACTACCTTTGACCATTACCGTCTCTACCAATTAACGATGAGTTATGGATAAGTAGGGAAAACAATTTCTTAAGAGGTCTAATCCGTTCAGTGTCTTTTTTCTGGTTTGGGAAGAATTGAACGGGACATCGACCTATTCCAGTATTCTGATTTGACGCCTGGTACCCTGTATCAGACTTCACGACACGTGTGAAGACCCTTCACCGGAGATCTGTAAAGGTGTGTAGAGAACTCCTCCCTAGAAAGGGAAGAAAAGGGGAAGTACGACCTTACATCCACATTACAGACCTCGACTTCGTCGGTTATAACCGTTATTCCACTGGCACTCTACTCCCAGAGTATATAGTCCTGTTATTCTCCTTCTTGAACCCGAGACTGTGTACCTCGTGGACGTGTCGTGGCCTCGTAGAATGGACTGTAAAAATACTTTCTGTCTTTCTTTAAGAATAGAAAAGACTCGAAACCCATAAAACCTATAAGTGGTGACCGTAGATTTGGTTTAGGATAGACTGTGTCAACTCTTTCACTACGTTCTCCGAAAAACGTCAGTGTGTAGGTCGTTTAGACAATTGAAGTGGAATCCTTGAGTTCTTAAGACATTCCCCACTCCGTTCGGTATGACCTGCTAGGTTAGTCTGAACTCTTTGACGTAGGTTATTGACTTCTTTTGTGTAAGAAACGTTCGTGTGTGATGTATAGACGTCTTTAATGGGTATGTCAACCGGTTTTAAGTTCAGAGTCGTTTACGACTTTGTGACTTAAGAATAGTTCATACAAAAGATTAGTGTTCCGATAAGTTAATTTTTAGTCATTGCGTTTCTATTAGGAATATGTAAATTTTTAATTGACGTACTATTGAACAATTACAGATATAGGGTTATCTAAGATTCAATATATTCTCTTTGACCGTCTAGTTTGACCAGTTCTTTTCCCCTTTTAAACATTTTTGTACTTGTATCTAAAAATTTTGACTATTTGAACCAGAGTTAGTTTTTGTTCGGTTCCCATACTCGTACATTAGACGTGTGTGTCTCTTTACAGTTACCAGTCATTTGTGTTTTTCGTCACAAGGTCGAGTAACTGTTAATTCCTTTATTTTAAATTTTATTGTTTCATAGTAAAAATATTTTGTAATTATTAAATCAAATGATTGATAATTATTAACTACTAACGGCCATAAGCACTTCTATGTCTTTTACGAGTGGATGTGACGACTACCTCGCAGCATAATTCTGTCACCTCTACCACCAGTTAACCCTTCACTGAAATAGAAAGTTTTCAAATACCGTGTATGGGATATGGGGTTGTAAAGGTACAGACCGAGGTGGGATGGCAATACAAGGGTTGTACACAGATCCCAATAGACGTCGTGAAAATATTGTCACTTTTTAATATTGGACTCACAGGAAGTTGTCTTTTTAACAAGTTATTTGAATCTAAGTCAGACTTGTTATATTAATTAAGTAATTAATTTTTTTATTGTCAGTACATTATGTATGATAGTTCATTTTCTTTGATTTCTTATTCCGTACTCCACTCCTTTTTTATGATATTAACGTGTTTACATATAAATATATATACATTTACGTAAGAAGGTTTTCCTGAACTTCATATATCTGGTTACAAAATTGTCACTAATGGGTCTAACCCCACCCCGGAACTCTCAGTTATTTCTCTCTCTAATAATTAAAAAATGACCAGAGATATAATAGAGTTAATAACGTTAAAATTGTACGAAAAAACTGTTATAATACAAAAGGACTCAATAGACACATTTTTGTCAAGTCATTTAATAATTTAAATAGGGTTTAGAGTCTCACTGTACAACAACAGCAACAACAACATGAACAAGTCAGTGATTTAACACAGACTTTGAGACACTGCGACACCTGACATCGGGCGGTCCGAGGAGACAGGCACCCCAAGAGGTCCGTTCTTGTGACCTCACCCAACGGTAAAGGAAGAGGTCCCCCAGAAGGACCTGGTCCCTAGTTGGGACACAGAGGGTGTAATGTCCGTCTAAGAAGTGGTAACTCAGTGATATACACCACTGAGTATTTGATCGTAAGTCAGAGGAATTGACTAACCTTTCCCAAAAAGGTAAAAGGGTTTTACTAAATTTACAGTGACTTAAGGTCTCTCAAACCAACTAGGACATTTACATCTGTGTCTGAATTTGACTTCGTGGAGGTTCATTCTATGTAAAAAGGTTTACAAGTAAGAATGTCATAAAAAGTCTTAATTTACTCCGTTACGGAGAATTCGTGGATGTTCGAGTTATTTGTTGTCGATAATAATAATAGTCATTCTTAGAGGTGTTCACAGAACATCACGCTGTGTTTGAAATGTTATTTGTGCGAATAAAAGGCTCGAGAAGTTTCCGAGACGGCGTCTCTTTCGCACAGGTTCCCCTCTACGAGTTTGTATGAGATTAGGAGAACATCGTCTATCGAGAGTTGGTATGAAGTCTTTATAAAAGTCAGGACCTTTACTGTATAACCCTAAACGAATTTCATTTGCGAACAGATTAGAAGCAGTGAAACGTGACGACGAGTGACACGTTAGTTCAAGTAAAATTAGGTGTTTATAGAGATTCATCTATTTCGTTATATTAAAACATGACTCAAGACTCACCTAAATAATCTATGAATTTTCTATCATTAACATATTAAATTAATAACATTTCAGTGAAACGACTGTGACCGACCAAAACTGGTCTATAGATTTTCTTTAAGGTAGTGACCTAAGACTATGGTATACTCTTTACTCGAAGAGAAATGAAGATTACACGACCGGTTTAAGACTGAGTGTCAACTATTCCTCAAGACACAAAAGAAAAGTATAGTGTCTTGACAGTAGATATATATTAATCGTGGAATAAATTTCAATTCCGGAACAGAAGTTTGATATTTGATTTTGACGGAAATTGCTACCGGTAATAAGAGTATCAAGAAATACCTTTATGATCAGAATATAACTACACTTCGACGACCCTTTACCAATTTGTTTATACAAAAGTGTGTCTTGCACATTACGTATATGTACTAATTATATTCTTAAAAGGAGGAATGAGAATTACTTTGTAATACGATAAAGTAACTTTTAACAGGGTCAAAAGATAATTGAGAGGTAACGTTATTGTGGCATTTTTACTCATACAAAAGTAAAACGACATTCTAAATTGGTGACTTTCGTACAATAGTGGGAACGTTTTATTAAAATTAAATAAGACACAAATAAAGTAAATCGTGGATACCAAACGATGAGTCTCTCTTTTTTCCGTAAATGATTCATTACATTCGGAAAAAAGAGTGGCATGCTTTTAGACTACTTCTTGTAAAAAAGGTCGACAGATTTGATTTTGAACATGTACTGGTTCTGTCAGTTGACATTTAAATAGTACGATTAAATACGTTAATACTAGTACAAGTCGAAAAATTTTAGAAGAGACTTTAGGTGCGACCAGAGTTTTATGAAAAATTAAAAACTATTCCGCTTTCTTGATGTACACGTAGAAATACCTTCTGTGTCACATAAAGAAAATTTACAAATAGACAGGTGAATTTTAGGCGGAGTGTAATAGGGATAAATTTTATATAAATTACTTACAATACGGGTGTATTCACAGATAGTCTTCGAAACATGTTCGGGGGACGGGGTGGATACTCCGACCTGTGATGTCACGACTTTAGCAAAGGGGGTTGTCTCACATTGCAAGGAAGGTGGAAATGGTAGGAAAGAACATGAAGAACTATTAACTCAATGAGTCGGTTCTCCCGTCCCTGTCATAGTGTTTGACTCGAGAAACTGGATAACTATCAATGCATAATGAGTAAAAGTTATTGATTGTCCAGGACGATATGTCGTGTCCCTTGCGACGAGTTACGATCACACCGTCGGACCAACCCTCCCCTCACACCCTATCTTACTTATAAACACATACATACCAATCTCAGTGAGATGGCTTTTGGACTTTGATAGTGTTACAGCAATTGCCGATATGAGGTTATATTTTATATTTCAAATTTTTTGTAGACTCAAAAGATTGGTGCCCGTTAAAATATATTGGTGTAATGGTTCTGATGAACGTTTTATTTGGTGTTCAAATTGTGTGTGTGTGTGTGTGTTTGTGTGTGTGTGTGTTTGTGTGTGTGTGTTATTGATTATCCAGAATCAAAGACTCGTACCTTGGTTCTCATGGATACCGGAGTAACTGAACCTTCCTATAATTGTGACAAGTTCTGTTGATTCAAACAGATTATGGGGATAATTATGAGAATCTTTGGAAACATAGAGATTTTATTTTAATAAAAGGGGTGAATATTTTTCTTTTGAGATGAATAGTAAGGAAAAGGAAGACGATAATAAAGAAAAGTAAATGAGATCAATAAGACTCCCATGAGTTTGGTCTGTCTTTGTGAGAGAGAAGTGGTAGAGAGGGGTGTCACTATTTGGAGTCCTCCACCGACCCTGGAGTTATCATTGACGAAGTAATTCCAAGGAGACCAACAATTGATTCTCGAATTCGGAGGACCTTTTTAAAAGAGGGAGTTCGTTCTACCGAGTGGTAATCATTTTGTTAGTCGTCATTAATTTTTGGAGTAAAAGTGTATATCAAGTATTCAAAATGTAGTACTTTTAACGAAGAGTAGATTAAGAGAAAAATTTTTGCAACGGACGTCGTTTTATTTTCCCGGAGAAACTTTTTAGACTTCGACTTGTTTTCTTCGACTTTACACTAGTCAGAGAGAAAGTTTATTTTGGCGGGGTTATAAGTTAGTTATCAAAGAGAATTCTTAACTACGAATTCTTAACGTCACGACCTTTTCTGAGAACTCTCAGGCAACCTGACTTTCCTTTAGTCAGTTAGGATTTCCTTTAGTTGGGATTTATAAGTAACCTTCCTGACTACGACTTCGACTTCGAAGTCAACAAACCGGTGGACTACTTTTCTTGACTGAGTACCTTTTCTGGGACTACGACCCCTTTTTACTCCTATTCTCCTCTTCGCCCTCCGTCTCCTACGCTACTCCGTCTCTGCTCCGTCGTAGTGACTGAGTTACCTGTACTCAAACTTATTTGAGACCCTCTACCAGTTCCTGTTCCTCTTAACTGAACGACGTCAAGTACTCCAACGTCTCTCGACCTGTGTTGAATCACTGACTTACTGTCGTCGTCGTCAAAGAGAATTTATGTAATTAGGTTTATGATTCCTATAAAAACAGATTAAACGTTTTATAGATTTTATGAACTAGTAGTTATATAACGTTTATAAAACTGTTTTTACGAGTCAAGTCACATCAAGTTAACGACAGTACAGACTGAGAAACACTGTGGTACCTGACGTCGTGTGGTCCGAAGGGACAGGTAGTGGTTGAGGGTCTCGAACGAGATTGAGTACAGGTAGTTCAACCACTACGGTAGGTTGGTTGAGTAGGAGACCGTAGGGGAAGAGGACGGAAGTTAGAAAGGGTCGTAGTCCCAGAAAAGGTTCCTCAGTCAAGAAGTGTAGTCCACCGGTTTATAACCTTGAAGTCGAAGTCGTAGTCGGGAAGGTTACTTATAAGTCCTGACTAATGGAAATCCTATCTAATCAAACTGGAGGAACGACAGGTTTCCTGAGTTCTCAGAAGAGGTTGTGGTGTCAAGTTTTCGTAGTTAAGAAGTCGTGAATCGAAAGAAATACCAGGTCGAGAGTGTAGGTATGTACTGAAGATCTTTTTGGTGTCGAAACTGTCCCTACGACGACGGCGACGACGACGATTCAGTACAGTCAACACAGGCTGAGACACGCTAGGGTGTCTGCCGTCGGGTTGTCCGAGGAGACAGGGACCCTCAGAGGTCCGTTCTTATGATCTCACCCAATGGTAAAGGAAGAGGTTACGTACTTTCACTTTCCGCTTTCACTTTAACGAGTCAGCACAGGTTGAGAATCACTGGGGTACCTGACATCGGATGGTCCAAGGAGGTAGGTACCCTAAGAGGTCTGTTCTCATGGTCTCACCCAACGGTAACGGAAGAGGGCTGTCCCTACGATCTACAGTATTAGTAGAAGATACATTTGAACAACGTGGATCTATCAGTCACCCCTTAGTTGTACACTTACACGAGGGATTTTATTGAAGTTTACCCAAATTGTAAGAAGAACTCGAGTGTACTAAATACAAGAATTTGATAAATTCTGTATCAATAAGGTTTCAGAGAGTTGTCTGATTTTAAATTAGGAGGTATAAACGTTTCACCTTATTTCTTTGTTCAAACTAAGTTAGTTTTAGATTAGTTTACCCCCCTTGTGGAAAAGATTTTGTTTAATCCATTTGTTTTTGTCTACAGTTTCCGAAAATGTGTTTACCTTGGACCCGGTTTAAATAAAAGTTTGTTCTACACTTTATATATCTTTATAGACATTGGATCACTTTAAGACCCGTGGTACCCAGGCTAAAACTCTGGTACTGGTCCTTTGTGATCTCCCGCCTCAACGTGCCACTTCAAAAAGACTGTAGAGTGACCCCTTCCCCTATAGTCAGTAGTCTACGAACGGGACTAATGTTTGAGAGTTCTATGACTCAATAGAATTTTCCGAAATCTAAAAATTGTCTTCTAGATTTGATCAAGTGATGTCAGTTTGTGTCCTGTGGGTCTGACCTCAAGATACCTCTTATAAACGACATTCTTGTAGATAGAAGGAAGGACGTGTACAAATATTGTACAGTGAGGGGTACTTCATTGGTAGTGAAAAGATGACTTATTTTCTAACAAGTATTGGGTGAATACGAGTACGGAAACTTTGGGTCCCGAAAATTCAATGTCTACTGTAAAGGGCAGTTTAGACTCCTTGACTAATAGGGTAAAACCACTCGATTCATGGTATTCGACTCTGTTTTACAGAGGTATAATAATTTTCAAAAGACTCCTCCTTCTTCTTCACGAGTTGGAAGTCTCGAGGAGACACGAGTAAGAGACAGTTACCGGCTCTAAGTTTTTTCTACCCATGGGACGTAAGGTGACGTGACTATTTACCTTCGGCAAATACAGTACACCTAAAACCTTTAGGTTCATAGTTAAAGACATCGAAGTCCTCGTTGTATTTTTCGGTGAAGAGGTGAAAGTCGGGGACGTTCTGCAAGTCTCACCGGTTCAGTACATGTACGGTACAGTTTTTGAGAATTAATGTCATGTAACTTTTAATGTCGGAGTGTGTAAGTAAGAGGTCTATTAGTTCAAAGAACCTACCGTAAGGTACTCTACTACCTCGCAGGGAAGTTTTGTTAGGTAGAGTCTTTTACACACAAAGAGTTGTCTTTTTTTTTACACAAACAGGATCTTTTCACAAAATAATAGTGATATAAATATTTTATATAACATGAATATTATTAGTCACAATTCTTCTTAATATTAGGCTTGTCCGACTTAAAGAGTGCAAAGAGTATATACTATCAAACATAAATTCTAGGACGACGATGACGACGATTCAGTAAAGTCAGCACAGGTTGAGACACACTGGGGTGTCTGCCGTCGGGTGGTCCGAGAGGGCAGGGACCCTAAGAGGATTGGGGAATTATTAAGATATCTAACTTGTCACTTACACCGTTATGTTTACAAAATTTATTAAGTCCTTCATGTTTAACTCGTAGACACTAAGAATCTTAGGTTTTATGTGAAAATTGATAAGAAAAAGAGAATTATATATATACTGTCACATCAGAAAAAGGAACGAAAATTTTGGTTACAGACTTGTAAGTGGTATTATAGGTTCTATATGTTGTCCAGTCCCTTTATCCCGGTGATGGTTCCTAAAGGGACCACCGAGTCTACCATTTCGCAGACGGATGTTACGCCCTCTGGACCCAAGCTCGGGACCCAACTCTTATAGGGGACCTCTCCCTTTACCGTTGGGTGAGGTCATGAGAACGGACCTCTTAGGGTACCTACCTTCTCGGACCGTCCGATGTCAGGTACCCCAGCGTTTCTCAGCCTGTACCGTCGCTGAAGTGAAAGTTGAAAGTGGTTCCAAAAATTATATGCATACGTTTGAACTTTTGATATCCGTCATTTTGTACCTGGGGTTGTCAGATGAGTACCTTTTGATTTTGGGTCTTACCTTACATGAAATCATCCTTTTGATTGGTACCTTTTGTAGTGACAGTACGAATCAGTACAGACTGAGAAACGCTGGGAAACCTGACATCGGACGGTCCAAGGAGACAGGGACCCTAAGAGGACCATTCTTATGATCTCACCTAGCGGTGAAGGACGAGGTCTCCTAGAAGAGTTTGGTCCCTAGAAGGATCGGACACAGAGGACGTAACGTGTACCTAAAAAATGGGTGACTCGATAACCCCTTCGGGGATTTATAAGTACTCATATAGGATGAAGGATAGAGATCTTTCGGTGTATACCTTTTAAAGACAGTTACAGTTTAGAGTGCGTACCCATCTGAAAGGATTGGTAAAGTAGATTTTAAAATCGGTGGAGAGAGTCGAAAAGTATGGGGAGAAAAACCGGTTTCAAAAAAGGAATCGTGAATGTTACTTAATTAAATGATTAAAAAAATAAACCTTCAAAATAAACAAATAATAGTTGGAGGGAGAGACCTCATATACGGGAGACTCCCGTCCTTAAAATAAAGAAAACGAATGAGAAGACAAATAGAGGTTGGGAATCTTGTCACGGACTGGATCATTCATTAATTATTTATAAACAACCTAATTTACCTACTTACATTCACTTATTTGTTGTTTATGTTTTGGATCGTCTTAAAATACACAAGGTTGAGAACAAGATTGTCTTGATTATTTTGTCAATGTACGGTTCTTGAAACTTTTACAATGGACTAAACTGAAAGGTTGTTGTGATTCCTTACTTATGGATGCCATAGTGACACCCAGTGTGTTGAATCATACATCGACTCGATTTTAAATCTGGGACCAGACGTACAACGATTTCAGACACAAAATAGGTAATATAGGGTGACTGGATGTATATTAGAGTCGAGGAGATCTTCTACACATTGTTCACATATTTTCCTACTAGATTTTAATGTTTCCAATTAACACAGTTTTACGAGTATGAGTCCCCCGAAACCTCTGAATCTTCTTTGTCAACTCATAAATACTTATCGATATTCTTATAGGACAAATAATCTTTTCGGACGACGACGACGACGACGACGACGACGACGATTCAGCGAAGTCAGTACAGGTTGAGACACGTTGGGGTCTCTGCCGTCGGGTGGTCCGAGGGGGTAGGGACCCTAAGAGGTCCGTTCTTGTGACCTTACCCAACGGTAAAGGAAGAGGTTACGTACTTTCACTTTTCACTTTTACTTCAGTGAGTCAACACAGGCTGGGAGTCGCTAGGGTACCTGACGTCAGATGGTCCGACGAGGCAGGTACCCTAAAAGGTCCGTTCTCAAGACCTCACCCAACGGTAACGGAAGAGGTATCTTTTCGGATCCCAAGGTGTTTAAGAGTTAATGAGTGTAGTTCGGAGTCCACTATATCAAGGAAAGTTCGTTACAATTGTTGTAAACAACTAAAAGTAATCTGTGATAATGTCCTTATTGATGTATGTCCAGGTTTGAGAAAATGGGTTATTAGGTTACTACACAACAGACATTCTCTGTGTTAAATCTAAGTTCTTTGTTTATCCAACTTTTATTTTTCTTACTTCTATTTAGTGTGTCTGTATAGGTTTTCTGTCGACCTCATCGATATGATCATAGAATGTCTATTTTTAACAATGATCCCTGGTTCTTGTAAAACAGTAATTTTTTTTTTTCAGTCAGGTAGTTCTGCATTGTGAATACTTATATAGACGTGAATTATTGTCTCGGGGTTTTATGTATTTTTTGACCCTCTTAACTTCTCTCTTTATCTGTTAAATTGTTATTGTAAACCTTTGAAGTTATGGAGTGAAAGTTGATCTGTCTTCTAGTTGTTCCTTTATTTGATTGATGTGGTTTGTCTGGAAACTCACTATCTTATGTAGTGAGTTGTTCTCGTCTTATATATGAGAAGAATTCTCGTGTACCTTATGAGAGGTCTCATCTGGTATACAAGCTCGTTTTAGGGAATGGGTTTTGTGAAGTCTGGTATACACAAAGTCTTAAAGTTTAACAGGTATAAAAATTTCATACAATGTAAAAATAACATAATATATTATAGGAGGTACGAGTCGTCCCAGATCCAGTTATAGGATATTAACTAGTGTTATAAAGATGTCGTTTTATATACTTTTGACTGGGATGGAATCTTTTTCTGATGTTTGTCGAAGTTGAGTCAGGTCCACAAAACAGTACATTATTTAATGTTTTTTTTTTTTTTCAATTGAGAACGAAGATGAAAGTTTCGTAAAACCTATGTGAAGAGAAGTAGAGACGACGGTAGTAGGTTTATCCTTGGGGACAATGGAGGAAGGATAGGTAGTCCCTCGCAAGATCGTCGTAAGGACGAGAGTCGGGTCCAAGGAAGGTTAGGTCCGAAATGTTTGGTGGGTTTCCATAAACAATGAAAATGATAAAATGAGGAGACGGACTTTGAGATGTTACTACGGGGTACCGAGAACCTTACTTTGTGTTTAGATAGTGTTCACCGGACACACCATTCCACGTAGGGATGAAGGGGTTGTAGAGGATGAGAAGGAGTGAGTACCTAGGGGAAAATAAGGCGGGTTATGTTATTCGAGAAGTACTAAAGCTCAGAAACTAGATCGACGAGGAGGAAAGTCCCACTAATAGTAGTTAGAAATCCAAATTTGAACGGATGGTAGTAGAGTCTTTCTGAAAGGAATGGGGAAGATAGATCTATGTGAATCACAAAGGGTATGGAGTTTTTTTTTTTTTTTTACTGAANTGGAGTTTTTTTTTTTTTTTTTTACTGAAAATCTCACCGAAAAAACAAAAAAATTTCAACGAGTCAGCACAGACTGAGAAACGCTGAGGTACCTACCATCTGAGAGTCCGAGGAGGCAGGTGCCCTAAAAGGTCCGTTCTCATGACGTCACCCAACGGTAACGGAAGAGGTTCTCACCGAAATCTACATGTATTTTCAACGTTTCTGTTCATGTTTCTCAAGGGTATATACGTGTGTGTTAAAGAGGATGGCAGTCGTAGATTGTAATGATTCCATGCAAACAGTGTTGAATCCTCTAGTTGTGACCGTGCAATGATAACTGATTCGAGGTGCAAAATGATTCGAAATGATTCGAAGAGACCATCGAATCAACCATTTCTTAGACGGACGTCACGTCCTCTGGTCCCAAACTAGAGACCCAACCTTTCTAGGGGACTTTTTCCTTTACCGTTGGGTGAGGTCATAAGAACGGACCTCTTAAGGTACCTGTCTCCTCGGACCGCCCGATGTCAGGTACCCCAGCGTTCTCAGCCTGCACTGAATCTTTACTTTCGTGGTCGTGCGAAGTGATCCTAAAGTGATCAAGAAGAGATTACAGGAAAAAGATAAAGGTCTAACGGTAGGTCCTGCGGTGTAATGCAAAACAACGGCGTAGAGGACCACCGAAGGGACCGTCGAGTCCGCCATTTCTTAGGCGGACGTTATGCCTTCTGGACCCAAACTAGGAACCCAACCCTTCCAGGGGACCTCCTCGCGTACCGTTGGGTGAGGTCATAAGAACGGACCTCTTGGGGTACCTGTCTCCCCGTACGTGCGGTGTATCGGAATCGAAAGAGACCGAACACTGTCGAAGAACCCGAAAAGAACAAAAAAGAAGTGTCTTCTCATGACCAGTCCATAAAACATCAGACATGGGGTTAATCCAAACCAGACGACAAAGAGAGTACCAAGTCACTCCCAATACCCAAAAATCCTCCTTCTGATGTTTCCATTCCTTCCACCAGAGTAGTGTGGTATAGTTCCCGTGTATTATCGTTGCACCGAATAGTGACCATTACAATTTGAACCGGTGTTCCGAACCCGCCGTAAACGGTCTGAAGAGATGACAATTCAATTAGTGAGAGGGGTGTAAGATAGGATATTGGTCAGATAAGAAGCCTTTGTTCGGTGATTCATGTCCGGTATGAGTTCTCGGTTCCCCTTGGCCCGAGGTGAAGGACCTCTCCTGTCATATATTTATATATTAAATCTTAAGGAGACACCCTCTAAACAGAGAAAAGGAGGTAAACGAATAAGTACGTCAGTAAATAAATATTATTATACGTATGTACCTTCAAGTATGATGTCAAATGTAATATTAGGTTATGATGTAATAAATAAAATAACGAGTTTAACAAGGTTTAAATCGGTAACCCCTGAGAAGGTCCGACCGAGTACACAGGAAAAGGACTCAGGGTAGTAACAAAAAGACTCGCAAAAGAAAAGACCTTGTTGTATGAGGTTAGAGTATCTTATTGTAGAACATATTCTGACCAAGGAAAATGACCTCCTACTATAACCTTTGATTCTAGACCACGATCCATTTGACATTGACCCCAAAATGATAATCCGAAGAGTTCTCTGTCTCTCTTCTTTACCCACACACATATGATTGAGTACGTGTTCGTGTATAGATATTTATAAAGGTATACATTGGTAAACATAGGTATAATTCGTTTTGTACTCAAATGTGACTACAAAGGTTGGGATTGGGTCATAGTATACCAAGTAACGTAAAAAAATTAGTAGAAAATTAGTAAAAAATTTAGAAGGTCTAAAAAGGATGACTTTAATAATTGAATTAGATTTTAATGGATCAAACGAATGAATAACAAATAACAAACAGGAAGTAGTAGTTCTTAAATTTAAATCTTTGTCTCCGGACAAAGTTGTTTAAGGTATCGAGATCTTGGCTCTTGTCACGGACGTTGAACCCTCACCAATTACATGACTACTCACTTTTTTATCAGTTATTTTTAGTAGTTGATTAAGTATCATCTTTTTTTCTACTTTATAAAACTCGGATTGGGAACTGTACTCATTCTAGAAGATTTACTTTTTATTTGTCTATAATTAGGTTGAGATACGGGACAATATAGTTATTAGTGACACGTAAGTGGTAGTGATCCTCAACTTTCAAAGGGGTTTTCGTAAAGTTCCTTACGAACTCTTAAAGGGGGACTTCAAATGATATCACCTCGAATTAATACGGGTTTTACTTTCATTGTATAAAGATAGAGTCTACAGGAAGATACGTTGCATATGATGAAGTCAGAATCATCCCACATCCAGTCTGTCTTCTCCGTCTGTCCTCCATTCCTGTAAGGAGTGGGTAGGAATACGAAGTGGTTTGATGAGTTCCTCCAGAAAAGGGGGTTCAGATCCCTGCTGCACAGTGAGTTTCGATGGACTGTTTAAAACCATGTTAATCAAGATTAAAACAACTGAATCGTAAAAAGAAGAAAGACAATAAAGAGTTTAATAACTTTTTGGCACAGATCAAGACTTTTACAGAAAGTATCTTCGAAAACATCATACTTTCCATTTTCCTTCTGTCAAACTCTCCCCTGACTTTCCCTAAGACGTAAGTTCTAAAAGAAAGGTGAAGGTCCAAACGGGATTCCGTACGGACAGCTGGGATCTCTTGTGTCGCACCTGTTCCCGACAGTGGGACAAGTGACACAGAAAAGAGAGACTTCTCGACGTCCGAGGGGACGTTTGGAGGGTAGATCAATAGAAGTCATGTTTCTCTTCCGATTCTACAACAGTTCTTTTCCTTCTTTTTCTACCTTCCTCCTATTCTCTTTATAAATGTCTTACGAGTCATATACGGACCTTTTAGGACACGAAAAATAATAATAAGATGAGAATTCTAATGTTGATTAAAATGGTTTTAAACCATTTCAAAATTTAAAGAAACACGAGTCAATACAGACTGAGAAACGTCGGGGTACCTGACATCGGGAGGTCCGAGGAGGCAAGTACCTTAAGAGGTCGTTCTTTTGACCTCACCCAACGGTGAAGGATGAGGTCCCCTAGAAGGGCTGGGTACCTAACTTGAACTCAGAGAGCGTAGAGAACGCAACCGTCCACCTAAGAAATGGTAATCATGGTGGACCCTTCGGGAACTAAAAGAATAAAAGAAAATTTTTGAAAGAAAATTTCACACATACATGTGCTCCTACGAATATGTATGAATATAATTTTAGACGTTTACATTGTGTCTTTTCTTCAATTGTGACCCCACCCTTCTTTTCTCTTTTTCATAAAGGACACCGAAGACCTTATAAGACAGTGTCCTTATATTTATTTTAGGTGATTATAAACACTCTCTATAATAGGAAGAATTTCTGAAAAAAAAAATTTGTCCGACTTGTTTGGTTCCGTTCGGACATATGTAAAGAACTTTATCGAGGAACAAATAGACTTGATAAAACATGGGACCTCAATACTGTACATTCACAGTCCCGTGTTGACGTCCAGGTATATATTGTTTCCGCACGGGTCTCCCGAGGACTTTATTCTCGACCTACGAGGTAAGTATGGTCCTCCCGGGGACACGGATCTAATTCGGAACCGGTGAACGTGTATTAATCGTATGGTTTTACTCTTTCTTTTGACCTTTTGGATAATCCCGTTGCCTTGGGGCAATGGTACATTTCCTGTGTACGTAACGGGTCCACAGTAATAAGTTTTAGTCGAAACAACTTCTCTACTTTTGACCCCTCCCCCCTTGTCCAAAAATCTCAGTGAAAGTCTCGTATATATGGATTTTCCTCCCTGACTTAATCTTTATAGAGGGGTCATTCAAGAGTGACTGAAATGTGTCGTTGCAAAAACAGTGCAGAAGGGTACCCTGACGAAGGTCTGGTGGAGAGGAATACACCCTGAATAACCGATTTAGTGTTCTTGTCAACAAGTTGACAATTCAATACCCGTGTCCCTTCTACGACAGTTTATAGGTTCCTATGCTTTTCATGTTCGGTGCCACGTCAAACAGAACCGTTGCAGGAGTTACAGGCGATAGGTAAATGAACATTAACATCCGCTAATAGAACAGGCAAGGGACGACGAGACTTCCCAGTCTTCGTGACATCGAAGTGGGAGTCTCAGTAGGGTAGGATGAGAATCTTCCAGGTTTTTATCTTCCTTCGACTCAAAGGAAACAAGGCTAGGGAAGTCGTTTACAGTCAGTGTAGTCTCGTTTCGGTGTGCGGTTCTGTTTCGTCCTTTACTCATTCCCTCTCTACCAGACAAGGGAACGGCGTAGCGGGACGCAACCCCATAACATGAGTGGTCACCTTTTAGTAAAACCTTCAATACAATGTTGACATGTTTGACGAGTAATTTTTTATTTTTTTTTTTAGGTAGTGGATCAAAAGTCGGTCCACCGTCTAAAGTGTGGTTCTTTTGATGGGTCATCTGTAAGAATCGTCAAGTAGATGTGGGCGCTAGTATGTCATTTTAAAGGTTGTTTAATAAGTTAAAGAGACTTGTTTACGATCTACTTTAGGAAGTTGGTCACTGTTGGAGTTCTTTGGTTCACACAGTGTGTACCCATTAAAGTGTAAGTGTCTCAGAAAAAGTACTGTAAAATCAAAAACTTTTCTCGTCTAGACAGAGTGACTTTTGAAAAAAAAAAAATAAGATCCAAAAATTTTTATCTGTGATGAAAAAAAAGGGATACCAGACTTCTTGGTTTGTATAAAAGGGTCCGTCTAAGTCTATCCTCATACTCCAGTTAAATTCTTCCTCAACTTTTAATTGACATCTACCGATTACCCACTCCTCATTTACGTTGAATTAAAGGAATTTAGTATAAGAGTGGTGTCTTTATGCTTGTGCTGGGGGTACTAGAAGAGATAGAAAGATTTTGTGAACGAGTACACAAGTAAGTGAGTACGGATGATGTTTATGAGTGACTTACGGGTGCTTCACTGGTTCTTTCACTGACGGTTCGATGTAATAGACACAATGGAGTAAAAAAAGATTTTAGACAGGGTGTCTAAAAATCCCTGTCTAAGAAGGAGATGTTCGTCGACTCACCTCTCCGGTTCTCTCGTTTCTTCTCTTTCCACAGTTTTCCTTCTATATGAACTTTTCTCGATCTTACTTACATCTTTTCGTCTGTGTACACCCTTTCTTTCGAGACCTCTCATAGTAGGTAGTCCTGACGTAGTAAGGACCGGGAGAGAGGTATTTCCTAATTTCGTTCATGGTCAGGCGCTATGGGACTTCCCAGAGGTAGAAAAAAAAATGATAGTAGAACCTTGGTAGACCGAAACTTTGTCTAACGATTTGATGACATGTGTGTCGGGTATGTCATCCATTCTACCGATATCATCATCTACGTCATATTAAATGTACAAAATAAGTGATCTCCTAATAATTAGACAAGATCACGTCTAAATTGACCCGTCACAAATTGACGTCATTTTACGTCTAGATTCACGAAACTCTTAATCATTCGTTTACTTTGTTTTTAGTGAAGTTTCCGGTCCCTCTACGGAGTACTACACAAGAAACAAATAAAACTATAAAAATTAATGGATAATATATGTAGTCATGTACATAAATTTATAATTGTAAAGTCGTGACAAAGAGTCTATAAGTCCGTACCATTATTTTGCACGGGCGGGGGTGGTGCACAGTAAACGACCCTTTGGATGTCTCTACGGTTGTTCTCGTTGTCTCTTTTTCATTTTCACCACCGAAGTGGTGAAGTCGGTACAACTTACATACGTCTGTAAGAATTAGGTAATTTACGTTTGCGGAACTCATAAAGTTGTCTGTCGTTACGACTATTTCAAGTACAAGACTACAAAAGGATTATGTAAAGGTTTTAGTGTCAGCTAAAAGTTACTATCAAACAGTCGAAGAGAATGAAGTAGTCGATGTAGTACTCTTGTTGAATTTAGTGGAGACTTCCTCCTTTATGGGGAAAGTGCTGTCTCGGGATAAATCGTTTTATTACTAGTGCCCCGGGAGCTCTTCGAGTAATTTCCAGATATTAGCGAAACATGTGTACATCAGGTGTTCGACATGGAATCTTGCCATCGGTTCCACTTCGACGGAGCACAGTTGAAGTAGAGATTAAGTTTTGATAGTGTTACTTAGGGTAGTCCTTTTCTTGTATCTATTTTTACTTTTGATGAGAGTAAAGTTCCTCAGCGAGGTTAGTCAGAGTGACGATCTTCTTCTGAACAGCGACTATCAGGTAACATTCTCGAAGTTCCTTTTCGTAGCCCCGTCTAATTGTTTTTACAATAACCGACCATTTCTACCGGCCCCGGGACAATAGATATTTCCGTCCGCCGGGTGCACCGTCAGAGGCTGGGATGGGGTGTTCGGGAAACGGTCAGCAACCACGGGGTTCATTGTCTCCTCCTTCCTTTCGACTACCTATGGTCTAAGTGGTAACTGACTACGACCTAGTGGACGGACACGGGAGACACTGACTGGGGGGTCCTAGAGACCTCGAAGAAACTGGAGGACGAATAGTGTGTGTGGGTTTGAGTCCCCAGAAAGGTCTCGCATTTGTGCGTTACGATGAGTCACTGTGACCTCCCATGACGGAACACGAACCGGTACTTTTTCGTAGAGAGGTTAATATTCGTCTGAGGTCATTTCTGAGTACCCCTCCTTGTCGACCTCTCATTTGTACGCGGGTGCCCGACTCTAGTAAAATATAGAGTGATGTAGACTAAAACATTTTGCGACCAAGGAAGAAATAAATATTATTGGTTAGACCAGCCTTTGGATCCGCCCGAGAGGATCTTTTTCGTCTCTCATTTGTACGTCCCTATTTCTTACTATACCTTTCTTCTCAGTTATTGAAATAAAGTCACTGTTCTCTGACTTCCTTTGTTGTTCTTGACAACGACCCTCGCTCGCTCCCAGGGGTAGAGAGTCGGCTGACTTGTTCATTTACAGTAGCCTCAGCTGTAATTTTACCGTGGATGATACACGACCGTGATAAGGTTCTGACTTCCTTTGTTGTTCTTGACAACGACCCTCGCTCACTCTCAGGGGTAGAGAGTCGGTTGACTTGTTCATTTACAGTAGCCTCAGCTGTAATTTTACCGTGGATGATACACGACCGTGATAAGGTTCGTAAAATGTCCATATATGTATAAATTAGGAGTTTTTTATATATTTTATCCACGGAAATAATAGAAAATTTATACTCAATTGACTCCGTGTTTATCAATTGAGTCGGTTCCATTGTATCGATGACGGAAGGTAATTGTAAAATAAAAAGATACAAATCCGTAATACGACGACGACGATGACGATTCAGCGAAGTCAGCACAGGCTGAGACACGCTGGGGTATCTACCGTCGAATGGTCCGAGGCGTCAGGGACCCTAAGAGGTCCGTTCTTGTGACCCCACCCAACTATAAAGGAAGAGCTTGTCTACTTTCACCTTTCACTTTCACTTTCACTTCAGCGAGTCAACGCTGTGGTACCTGACGTCGGGTGGTCCGAGGAGGTAGGTACCCTAAAAGGTCCGTTCTCATGACCTCACCCAACGGTATATTAGGTACAGAATATCGTACAAATTTCAAAGGGTATGTTACGAAGTAGATCATTTATAAGAGAGAAGTTTGTAGAGATCAAGAACTTTTTCATGACTTTCGTAAGTATTTCGATTTATATGAACGAATTAATTAAATTTTATAGTGGTGGTAGAGTTTAAACTAGAATATACAAGAATCTAACGTGATTAAAATATGGTGTCATACTCTAAGTTTTGTCTTAATCGAAAATGAGAATTTTAATAGTAATTACGTAGTAGAACTTATACCATTAGTTATTTTCTAAGACGTTCCTCCATCATCCTTGCATTTACGTACAATTAATGAGGATTACAGAATTAATCGAGGATGACGATTACTATGTCATTAATTCTAAATTTATATAAGATGTCCGATGTAGTCTAAAGACAACCCAGTACAACTACTCGTAGTGATTTTCGAGGGTTTTACCCCTCCAAATGTGAGGTTAAGAGTTTCTTAAGATTAGAGTCACTCTTTTTGTTCATCTTGATTCCAAAATCTAAGTGACGTTGTACAAGGGACGTGTGTGTGCACGAAGAACCAATCGACGAGGAAAGGAAGAGACAGGGGTGTAGAGAGAGCCGTGGTTCTCCTCGTAGTACCGTTGTCAGTGAAGACTTTCACGAAATCACCTATGTAGTTCGTGACGGCTACCTCAGGTTGAGGGTAGGTAGAAAATTGAAATAAAGACTAGGGACTTTCCCCTCAATACCACCATGTACAACTGGCTAGACCTGGACTACTCCCGGTTTACGCTTGTGGTCCCATTCATCTGCCGTGGTAAAACCTTCGATGGAGGTGTCCCCTAATTTCTACAGGTGAGAAAAATTTCTTCCGTCCGAGGTTTCCACCTCAGATAAAAAAGAAGAGAACTTAGACCAACTAGGAGACTAAACGAAGTTAGTTTCCTTACGTCGTCCGTATTTTGGTACAGTGAAGGTTCCGACCCAGTATTGTCTGGACATTGAAAATGAAAATACAAGTTAGTATTTTAGGTTAGTGGTGTGGGTTTAGTGTGTGTCTTTTCTCACTTCGTGGTCGACTGTCGGGGTTGACTCGAAGGTTGGTTGCTGGTCGTGTTCAGTCAAGTCAAGCCAAGTCAGCGAGTCAGCACAGGCTGAGAAACGCTGGGGTACCTGACGTCGTGCGGTCCGGAGGAACAGGTAGTGGTCGAGGACCTTAAATGAGTTTGAGTACAGGTAACCCAGTCAGGTCAGTTTATTTCAATGGGGAGAACCTACAAGGGTAGGTCAGTTTGGAGTGTCGAGATCTTACTACGGTATATACCTCTCCTTGGAGGGTTGACTAGAGTCAGTTGGGTGTCTGAGAATTCTCTATTATTTGCTACCTACAACAAATTTGGTGATTCACACACTCCATCAAACAATTTGTCGTCATCTATTTCGGAAAGGTCTGGTAGTAGCTCTGAGTCCGACTTTGGTCACGGACGAACTGAGTCGTATTGTGTCCTATTCAGCACTACTTGGGTCTTTGTAGTCCTACCGATAGTACTTCAACTCTTCTTGTGAAAGGTTGGTCCCGTGTCACCGATTCCGGTACCTGGAGTCTCAAAGTCTGACAAACTTAGAACCGAAACAGAAAATGATCTATACTCACATCATTTTTCATGAGTTGATACGACATGGAGTCAAAGGAAAACATATTTTATCTCTATTATAAGAGATGGAGTATTCAAATAAAACTTCTAATTTGTAGTTATTATCTTATACATTTCGTGAATCTTGTCACGGACCGTGTTTCATTCACAGGTCATTTACGAAAGAGAATGATCATAATGAATTAGAAAAAGGGAAGATGTAGGTTCCTTGATGGGTGAGTGTCGATACCCTCCCGAGAGATGAATTTTACTTCCCCAAGTCTTTCACGTTCCCTTCCTGTACTGTACCAAGGGTAAACTAGGATATGGTACTCCTCTACCTAGAGACGACACAGTATTTTTTAGTTTACGATTTAAACTAATCGAAGTGTGGTCTCCTTTGGTTTTGAGTCTCATTTACGAGTCACACACCCAGTAGTTATTGTCTATACAGTCAGTTAGTAAGTTTAAAATAGACTCCTATTAGACGAGGATCCATACCGTTAGATACGATACCCTTGGAATATTGACTCAAGACAAGTAATTCTCATGACTCGAAATATTCGTGCATTACGTCAGGACCTTTCAACACAAAAGTCCGTACTAGACTCGATAGTAGTAGTACTCGAGTATAGTTAAAACAAAGATTTATAATAAAACATCAAGTGACCTTGTTTGTCCAGTCCGGTGTCTAATACTGTTATAAACGTGTACAGTATTATTTTAATTAGGATTTACATAATCATTATGATCCAATCGAAAACCAAAAACCAACAAAAACAAAGGAGAACTAAAAAGTCAGTATAATGTATGTGTGAAACCCCTGAACAAAAATAATTTTATTGATGACTAAAAAATTTACTTCGTTTTGATGACTAAAAAATTTACTTTGTTTTATGTCATTATTAGATATGACGATATCCAAATCTTAATCATTTATAGTAAAACGGGGTTGAGAGACAGAGAAGATAAAATTTTAATGTAGTTCACGGATAAATATAAACGAAATCTTAATTGGTGTAGTTCGTTTAATCATGTAGCACCGTATTCAACTTCAAAAAATTTATGAATCGTTAGATATAGTCGAGACCTTGTAGACTGGTATCGTGAAGAGTACCCTGAAAAGTGACCTCGGAGTTCCGAGAGGTAAAGAGTAGAGGTGTGTAAGATAAGTATTTTAATAATATCTAAGTTAATATGATGAGTATAGGACAATAAACCCGTACCAAGGGAGACGAAAAGTTCTGTTAATACTGTCTAGATATTTAGCTATGGGTTCATCCAGTTAGTCAATCACCAAGACTCTTTTATACAGTCCAAACACGGTTAGAAATGGTAGTAGTAGTAAGTAAGTGTAATCAATAAGTAGAAGAAAGGTTTAATAAATGGTCGGAATCCAGTCGAACTCTTTTAAGTAGGAAAATAAAGTACGGTCGATTAGTACGGAATTTACCACTCATAGTCTTTACGTTTAATTAACGTTTAATTTTCTGTGAGAAACCTTCCTTTCAATACTGGTTGGATCTATCGTATAATTCGTCTCTGTAATGAAACGGTTGTTTCCAGGTAGATCAGTTCCGATACCAAAAAGGTCACCAGTACATACCTACACTCTCAACCTGACACTTCTTTCGACTCACGAATTCTTAACTACGAAAACTTGACACCACAACCTCTTCTGAGAACTCTCAGGGAACGTGACGTTCCTCTAGGTTGGTCAGGTAGAATTTCCTCTAGTCAGGACCCACAAGTAACCTTCCTGACTACGACTTCGACTTTGAGGTTATGAAACCGGTGGAGTACACTTCTCAACTGAGTAACCTTTTCTGGGACTACGACGCTCCCTAACCCCCGTCCTCCCCTTTCCCTACTGTCTCCTACTCTACCGACCTACCGTAGTGGTTGAGCTACGTGTACTGAAACCCATTTGATGCCCTCAACCACTACCTGTCCCTCCGGACCACACGACGTTAAGTACCCCAGAGTTTTTCAGCCAACCTGTGCTGACTCGTTGACTTGTCTTGAGTTGACTTAAGTCGAAGGTATAAGGATGACGGTAGTGATTGTTAAGGTAGATAAAATATAACGAGTTACGTTTGATTTAAACCATTCAATTTCACTTTGTCCCTTGTACCCTGAAATAATGAAAGAGTGGGAGGATTGAAAGTCAAGGAGAAGGAAAAGGAAGGTAATGGAGGAAGTAAAGACAAAACTTGGATGAGAAAATATAACCGATTTGAAGTTAGGGTACAGTGATATTCTGAAACAGTTAATGTGTGATAAGACGAAATCAGATTCTACAGAAAGAATCATAATAAATGTAGGGTGGTCAGATAAGGTTCTTGGACTTAGACAAGGTGGTAAATTTTTTTTTTTCGAATAGAGAGGTTCTTAAAAACAGACCAATACTCGTAATACGCTAGTACACTAATACGTGATTTTCAAGATTCTTATATATTTTAAAGTCATTATAATAACTCTCATTTATAACCCTTATGAAGACGTAGGTGACACATCAACTTGTCTCGTTACTTACTTTCATCGGTTTTATTTTGACATTTTTTTATGAGTATACTTTTTCTTTCAGACCAATTCACATTTTTGCCGAGTCTAATCTTTATTATCTAGGGTGGTTTCAAAGGTCTAATCATTTGAAAACGAAATGAACGTAGATAGAGGACATTTACCTCGGGTAAATCTCAAAGTTACGAATTTAATTGTTTTATGATGATTTTATTAAACACATTGTAAAGATTAATTATTTTAACTTAATTGACCTCATATTCTGTAAAAAAAATGGATGAACGGGTAAATGTTTGATCCTACTCATATTAAAGTAGGTATTTGTTGGTTAATTATTTCCTTCGGTAAACTTATTTTTACCGAAACCTCAAAGAGTCTATTTTTACAATGTCTGAAGAGTTTCGTGTAGAGATGTTTAAGATTTAGAACCAAAATCTCACTAAACATATCTTATAGAATTCATCATATACGTCTATAGGAGTACGAATCATCGTTTTACTGAAGTTCCCTTCCTTTAAAGTGTTGTCAAATGGACCGTCCCAACAAAGTAAAATTACCGACACTGCACCATAGACATTGTCGTCTCAAGTGTCCAGGTCCTTGGGGAGAGTGACTAGGTAAAATCGTTCGTGTCGACTACACATATGGCTTGCCTGGGCAGTGTAGCCGTCCCCAAGTTGTCGAGGGGGACTTTTCTCTTGTTGAGTCGTACTTAGAAATACAAACACAAAAACAAAATTTTTGGGTTATGAACGAAAGAAAAGAACGTTTCGTTAAATGAGTCTTCCTATGTTCGTAGCTTGAGGTAGGATCTTTTACTTTAATTTAAAAATATAGAGACCACCCTTACTTTGATTTCAGAATTTTGATAAAGTTTCTATAATGAATCTCAGTACTGTATTTACAAGATGGTTGTATGTTTTACAGACGTTCTATATCGAGAGTTATGGGAACCCCTTTTCGACATGATAATTTAGAGAAATTATTGAAAATTCACCTACCAGTCTACGTAAAGGAGACGTCAATAAGAATTAGTAACGATTTCTTGTTTACGTACGGTAGGGTCTTTCATCGAACGTTATCGTAATACGAAAATAAAAAAAGATTTACATCATAGTATTTATAACTGAATCCCGTGATATAAGGACTTTCGAATGTACAAGAATACGCTAAAGGAATGAATATTTTTATAATTTGGATTACAAAAGACTCTGGTGTGTAAAGTATTCTCTCTACATATAGGACAAATGGGGCGCTAATGAACGAATATTCAAACGTACGTGGAGATTGCCTCAGTTATTAAAATCTTAACACAAAGATTAGTTCATGTAACAACCGATTTATCCGAAAGAAAGTGTTCTAGTTTTACGTAAAATATAAACAGGATAATTTTTGAGATTGTACGAAAAGTGTAGTCACTCTGACTCAGTGGTTTTAAACGTTATTCCTTTCTGAGACGGGAAAAACCAAAACTTTACTGAGTGAGGGACAAACACGAGATTCCGATAGACGGTGTGCTATTTGAACATCTATTTCCTTATATCCAACCAAAGATACATATTTGGTTTAGGTAAATCATTAAGTGTTTTCTCTATGAATATCGTAATGGTGATTTTGTGGACTCCTCACACATTGACGTTTTGGTCCATCCTTTTTTTTTTCACATCTGGTTTAGTTCGTGATAAGCGGTGGCCCTGTTCCAACAAACGGAAACGTTCTTTCCCTGGGACCCATCGGCGGTGCGTTGGCGAGTAGGGTCCTTACGTCTTCGCCCGCGACAGGAACCACGACTTTCAGCCGGTAGGCCTGGCCCTCGGTCGGGTCGGGACGGGCTCGGGTGGAGGGAGACGGGGTGCAGGGAGGCCCCGAGTGGACGAGCCGCGGGACCTTCGTCTAGAACGTCTACCCGACCACCACGACTACGACCACGGGCCGCGCGACCAGCGGCGGCGGCGGCGACGACGACGACGCCGACGATGTGTGGCTCGCGCAGAGCCCGACCAGCGGACGCGGGGCGGCGAGCGGGAGGGGTGGGCGCGGCCGGAGCCCGAGGGGCCCCGGCGGGAAGGGACGGCGGTGGAGCCCCTGGCAGCGGAGGCCTTCCGCGGAGCCTGGAAGCGGCCTCAGCGCCCGGCGGCTGTGGAGGACGGGACGGCCGCCGCCGCCGTCGAGGAGCCGCGGGGCCACGGCGCCCTGGTGGAGGCGACCGCCGAGCAGCCTGGGGCGCGCCGCGAGTCCCCTGCGCCCGCCGCGGCCGTCCATCGCTCCCCCGCGCCCCGGGCTTCGGCCGAGAGGGCCGCCGCCGCCGCCCCCTCCGCCGCCCCCTCCGCTGCCCCCACCGAGCCGCAGGGGCGAAAGGCGGAGCGCCGCGGCCGGCGGCGACACCGGCGGGAGTTTCGAGTACCACCACGGCGGCGGCGGGAGGACGGTCGGGCCGTTCGCCCGGCCCGAGCCCGACGCCCGATTGCCTCTTCCCTCCTCCCTCCCTTCCTTCTCCCCCGCCCTCCTCCCACCACTGCCCCCGGGGCCCGCGGACCCTGACTCCCCGCCCTGCCCCTCCCCTGCGCCTCCCAGGCCGCCGCCGCCGCCGCCGCCGCCGCCGCCGCCGCCGCCTCCGACGACGAGGCGCCTCGGCGCCCGAGCCGAGACTACCTCCGCCACGGCCTAAGCCGTCGAGCTCTCTCGCCGCCCCGGGCCCCCCCTCCCCCCAGCCTCCCCCTCGCTCCCGCCCCCTGGGCCGTTGGTCCCCTCCCCCTCCTCGGCGTGGCGCTTCCCCTACCCGGGTCCTCCTCCATAAGCCGCCCTCGGCCGCGGGCCGCCATCCACCCCTCCTCGGCCCCCAGCAAGGCCCCTTACCCCTTCCCCGCCCCCATCCCCCGCTCGCGTTTGGAGGCCACTCCACGCCTCTGCCGCCCGCCCTACCTCAATCCCCCTCCGCCCACCCCCTTAGGGACCCGGCGGAAGGCGCTGGGGCGGGGCCCCGGCGAGTGCAGACAAGGCCCCGCCTAATGGGGAGAGCCTTGGCGCGTCGTGACGCCGAGGCCACCCAACGCCCTCCCCCCAACCCCCCCGCCCAGCCTCCGGTGGCCCAGGTCTTTGGCAATGGCCTGCCCGATCCCCCTACGGGCGCCCTGCCCCGCCCCCGCTAGCTTGGGCTCTGGGCGCACCTTTACCTCCGCCCCGCCTCCCGAGCGCTGTGACGACGGGGATCGCGCGGGGTCGGCGGGGGATTCGTCCCCCGCTTCCTTTCCCGCGCGCCCCGGGACCCCTGATTGCCTACGAAGGGGATCTGGCGAAGGTCGAGGGACTCGGGAGAGGGAGTTCCCTTCCCGTGTGAGTGACTGGGAGGCCTCGGAGGTTTTGTCTTCAGTGATTTTGGACGTAGAAGGAAGAGATGGGGGGAGCGGGAGAGGGAGGACGTCACTCATAGGACCAAATAAACTTTTATAGGACCACTGTAACCTTTATAGTACAGGATCTCACCAAGGAGGATCACTTGGGACTACGGTGCAAAGACACCGCCCACCAGAGAAAGTGGGAACAGTATCTTTCCTGAGTTTACTGTGGAGAGGACGTCTTCAACGACGTCGGCACCTAAAGCTAAAATACGTGGGCCTTCGGTCGGTCAAAGAGACCTTGAGGGGAGGCTTTTCGGAGGAGAAAGACGTCCCGTTGTTCGAGTCAAGAAAAGACTTTTATTTGATGGAATGGACGTCCCTTGATCTGAGCCCCCGCCCCCCGCCCCTGGTCACGTGTACGGATCAAAGGTTCAAGCATGTCACATTTTAGTGTTTCGCTATCTAAATATATGACGTTACACAGATAAGTTTCGTAGCCAAGAAAAGTGATCACATTGTGAAACTACAGAAACTGTGTTGACTGAACGATAGGTCCGTCAGCAAAAACCGACGTAAAGTATCGACATCTCGGTCCTAGTCTGTCCGTTTCAATGAACAAGTTCCAGTGTCTTGATAATTGTTTCTTGAAAACTCGAGGGACTGAGGTGCCTAAAAGACTGAGTTTGTGGCTTACTAAAAAGGGGGTTAAGACAAAGGACGGAGGATTTTGTTATAACATAATTATTATGTACCGTACAAACCACCGTGACTGAAGATAATTATCGATCTACAAGAACTTACTAATTCTATTTGATGGTCGGATTAAATTAAAAAGGTGATATGTAAACCGTCATTCTTCATATAAACCAAATTTTTTTTTATTAGGTCGAGAAAGTTGTCTTTAACCAAACCAACCTTTCGTCTCTTCATCACTTTTTCTTCAGTTCTTACGAAACAGTGTTCACTAAGGTCTACTCTCAAGGGTCTCTATAGGAGGTTGTGAATCGGAGGAGGTTGATCGAACAAAAGCCATCGTCTTACCGTTCGTCGTTCGTGTAAATTTATTATCATTATTAGGAACTTACGGGATCCTTGAATAGTGTGACTTCTTTATACCAACATCTATTACGAAAGTAAAAGACAGAAGTGGACAGTTTTACTGTAGCGTGTTCTGACATGTGACGGTGTTCAGCATTAGACTAGTATTCGGGATTAGGATTTAAGAACTTAATTTTCCACAGATTTAACAAAAAATTAGGGGGATTTATTAAGTCAAATGTTGATTATGTAAAGAGGGTTTATACTATGTTAGGTAGTAACAAACTTCTTGTCGTATATTTTCGACACTCAAGACCTATTTGTTACGCGTTACTGAGTCCGTCGTTTCATTGTACCTATTTTCTCATTTGACCGGTGTCACGATCTACACAAGAAAGTCAACTAACAACTTTTTATTGAGACCATTCTCTTTTAATTGAAAGGAATACTACTACTCATCGGTACATTTTTATAATAGACGATCGTATACGGACCACCCGACGACAGATACCCCAGCGTGTCTCAGCCTGTACTGACTTCGCTGAATCGTCGTCGTCGTCGTTAGAGGTTTCGACTGGACTTGTTTCCCTTTGAACAAACATTAGAAGTGAATTGAGTCACTCAGAAGTTACCTAGTTCCTTTTTTTATGGAAACATTGGAACTGACGTAGGAGACGGTATTTATATATTTTTGTCACGTCACATGACTTTCCTATTTGGTGAGAGTCGACGACCGTGGGTTCATCCTCTCGACTGTCTCTCTGTGTCTGTAGTGTATTTCGTGGTGTCCCGTGGGTGTCGGTGGCTTTCGGTAGGTTACCGACTATACGTAGGTGGTTGATTCTTTACCTACTTCCCTCTCCGTTAAGATGGTTAGACTCGTTTGTCTCTTTCCGTGTAGGTTTGATATGTTTACTTCTCTTTCTAGATTCATTGTGTCCATTACGAACTTTTCCGAGGTAGGAGTACAAAAACGGGTGGGGTGGGTGGGTATACACGTCTCAATGTGAATAGAAATGGTTTCTTCCAGAAAGTAATACTTGTACGTTTGAGAAATCTGTAGTCCTCAGAGAACTCAACTTAGGTTCCTACCTTCTCTCTACCTTCCCGGAGTCCGTTCGTACAGGGTTTTTAAAGAAACCACTATAATTACCTATACACATGCTAAAAGAGGAACTTGAAGGGACACTGGTGTAGAACTTCCACAGGGGTCTTCAGTGGAGCCCTATAATCCGTCTTTTGTCAAGTTCGATGTGATCCACTCTCAACAAAGTCCTTACTGAAACTTCGATGTGATCCACACTACTGGAACTAGACAGGAGGTTATCTCAATCGGACTTCTCGAGAAATTTTGACGGAAAGTCTACCTGGATCTCTAATAGTATGATCCGTCTCTATTTATATACTGTAGTGAATATACACCTTAGATTTTTTCTATGTTTACTTGAATAAATGTTTTGTCTTATATCCGAGTGTCTGTATCTTTTGTTTGAATACCAATGGTGTCCCCTTCAACTGCCCCCCTCCCTTCCTTGTTTAATTCTTAGGTCCCAATTGTCTACGTTTTCTGACATATATTTACGTATTTGTTGTTTATGAATGACATATAGTGTCCCTTGATAATTATATAAGTCATAGAACATTATCATCTTTTCTTCGACTTTTTCTTATATATACATACATATACGTATATATGTATATACTACTACGAATATATAGACTTACATACATATATGTATGTATTATATAGACTTAGTGAAACGACATGTGGACCTTGTAACATTTAGTTCATATGAAATTACTTTTTATAAATTTTCAACGGAAAGGTAATTCAAATTGAAAATCTCTACAAGGTTTTAACAACTGAACCGTAGAAACCCCATATAAATAAATAGAGACACCAGTAGCTCATGTCATGTCTCTTAAGAGTTAACAGAAGTTTATAGACTCTCTTTTCATCAACTCTTGAGTCATATACTGTCTCGTTGCTCCAATACAACACACTCACCCTCCCATTAAAATTGCTCCTCTCAGTTCACGTTAGACATCCAACGTTCATGAACCCCGTCTCTTGTCGAAGTAACATACGATCTTTGCTTCGTCTCAGTCGTGGTATGGTGTGTTACGGTACATGTCTTTTCAGGTGTTGAATATAGGGTATAAGATTGGAGAAATGACTTAAGGTTTGAAGACACAGTTTGACAGTCATACTGACGAGATGTATCTATGGATTCTCATAAGGTTTGATTGGGTCAGGTTTTCGTTTATTGGAATTTGGACGGGTAGAGGGCTAGAAGTAGTATTAGTCATTTGGTTAAGAAGTGAGTAGACCCATGAATTCGGTTTTAGGAACCTCAGTAGGAAACCGAGTATGTCAGTCACACCGTTTTTTAAGAGAGTGTACATGAAAAAAATATCAAGTTTCAAGTGACGAAAAGTGGAGACAAGGGTGGTAGGGTCAAGTTGGTGGTACTATTCGGTCCAAATAGTTTTATCAGAGGAGAGTGGACGAAGAATAAGAACTCAGATAGTGGATGTCGTCGGACCTACTAGGTTACTTTCAGGTTAGTGCAATAGGGGGACGAGCCATGGGTGGTTACCGAAGGGTAGGGAGGACCACGTTTACAGTTTTTAGAATCGTACGGGATGTTTATGAGTCACATCGAGGACCGATGTAGAGATTTCTGTAGATAGAGATATAGAAGAGGTGGTGGGAGAGGACCAGGAACAATAAGTAAGGACAGTACGACCGGAGGAACGATGCGGGGTTCAACTAAGGGAAAAGTGTGAAGTAGGTCAATATTACCGAGTGAGGGAGTGAGTCTAGACACGAGACTCTGTGTAGTTGTCTTTCTGGAAGGAGTTGGAAGACTTGACTTTATCTTGGGAGGTGGGGGTAAGATTGAGATTGGAAACGGGTTAAAATATGAAAGGATTCAACTGAAGGACGATACATAAATAAATGTATTACACGCGTATGAAGCGAACGAAAAAAAAAAAAGAATAGATTATAGACCTAGTGACCTTACGACGACGACGACGACGACGACGATTCAGCGAAGTCAGCACAGGTTGAGACACGTTGGGGTATCTACCGTCGGGTGGTCCGAGGGGGCAGGGACCCTAAGAGGTCCGTTCTTGTAACCTCACCCAACGGTAAAGGAAGAGGTTAGTGACCTTATCAAAGGGTGATAACTTAAGGTCTGAAGACACAGTGACAGGGTGACTTTGTGAACGAGACAACTTCTGATAAAACAAACGACGAGATAGGAGTCACGGATCTTGTCACGGACCAGTCTCCTCACAAGTCAGTTAGAGTATCTTGTTCATATACCTCTTAAACCCCGAAGACACCACCGAGTCTGTCATCTCTTAGACGGACGTTACGTCCTCTAAGTCCAAACTAGGGACCCAGCCCTTATAGGGGACCGCCTCCCGTACCGTTGGGTGAGGTCATAAGACCAACCCTTTTAAGGTACCTGTCTCCTTGGACCCTCCGATGTCAGGTACCCCAGTGTTTCTCAGTCTGTTCTGACTCGCTGAAAGTGAGTGAGCGTCAAAGTGAGTGTCCGTTAACTCGTCCACTGATAATTAGTCGAAAGAACAAATTCCGTGACACGTCGACCGATTTGGTGTCAAAGGTCCACCCTTACTTTAGACATCCAGTTCCTTCCTGCGTCAGTGTCTTAAAGTCACGTAAGCTACACTATGGTAAAAAAAGAGTAAAGAATCGGTTTAATGGACTTTAATAAGAAAAGGAATCTTTAAAAAATAAACGACGGATTAAACAGTAAACGATGATCCGTATAATTTAGTTTGAGAACCCACTGGACTATACTTCTATAATCTTTAAATTTTTGTGTGTGGCAACCAGAATTCTCTTTCATTTTCGTATACCTACCTACCATAGGTACAGACTCGTTAAGATAACTAGTAGGTAGTACGAGGAGAAAACTAAAATATGATGTGACGTAAGATTGTATACAGCTAAGTTGGACATCCAAAGTATGGTATGAAAGAAAGTTAGGAAGACAGAAACGGAGAACGTAGAGAGGGGACAAGAGACAGGGACGACCGAGAAGATGAGTATTCCGAAGGTATAGGTTCGACTGGCCGGGCAGGGGAGAGACGGGAATGATCTACGGAACTAGGAGTGGTCGAAGGAAACTGGTCCGTAAAGAGGTTCTTCAACCGTAGAAGAGACTTTCGAGTGGCTATAAATTTGAGACATATGTTCTCGAGAGTTTCGATATAATCGAAGGACGCGAAACGAACCAGTAAATCAGTACAGACTGAGAAACGTTGGGGTACCTGACGTCGTGTGGTCCAAATGGACAGGTAGTGGTTGAGGGTCTCGAATGGGTTTGAGTACAGGTAGTTCAGTCGTTACGGTAGGTTTATAGAGTAGGAGACAGTAGGGGAAGAGGACGGAAGTTAGAAAGAGTCGTAGTCCCAGAAAAGATTCCTCAGTCAAGAAGTGGAGTCCACCGGTTTCCTAACCTCAAAGTAAAAGTCGTAGTCAGGAAGGTTACTTATAAGTCCTGACCAAAGGAAATCCTACCTGACCAACCTAGAGGAACGTCAGGTTCTCTGAGAGTCCTCAGAAGAGGGTGTGGTGTCAAGTTTTCGTGGTTAAGAAGCCGTGAGTCGAAAGAAATACCAGGTTGAGAGTGTAGGTATGTACTGATGATTTTTTTGGTATCGAAACTGATCTCTTGAATCGAAACTTTTTCGTATCGAAACTCTTGAAGTTTTGTTATTTTACTGTAGAATTTCCGTACAAACTAAACATTTCCTAGTATAACTTAAAAAATGTTAAAGTTTTTATTGGTTCGTAATAAAAGAGGGAACCTGAGGAATGGAACTTTGAACCTTTATGTCTTCCCGAAAAATGGACTGTCCAACTTCTGTATCTTTATACAAGGTAGTGACACATGTGACCTTTAAGATTTGGACTGACTGTAGACCTTACGTTGACTTAGTCGTACTGGACTGTCTCGATGGGTTCGAAATGTTCCTAGAACTTATTTTAGTCGAGACTAAGGGGAGACGACTTTTAGTAGACAAAAAGTTGGTTTGAGTGCATAATTTATACTAAAAATACTGGAGATAATACAATATGGAACGGAACTCTGATCCGTACGTTGAATAGACGTAGATAAAAAAGAATACGATCTGATAAATTTGCTTATAAAATAGACGTATATGATACTGACGACTGTGACTGCACCTTCACTTTCAGTGAGTCAGACCTTAAGAGGTCCGTTCTTATGACCTCACCCATCGGAAAGGGAAGAGATCCTCTTAGAGGGGTTAGATCCCTAGCTTGGGTCCAGAGGGCGTAACGTCCGTCTAAGAAATGGTCGACTCGGTGTCATCCTCAAGTTATGTACACATGATTTATTCATTCGCCCGAAGGGACCACCGAGTCGACATTTCTTAGGTGGAAGTTACGTCTTCTGTTTATAAACTAGGGACCCAGTCCTTCTAGGGAACCTCTTCCTTTACCGTTGGGTGAGGTCATAAGAACGGACCCTTTAGGGTACCCGTCTCCTCGGACCGTCCGATGTCAGGTACCCCAACGTTTTCTCAGTCTATGTTGAAACGCTGATTTGTTGTTTAATCATTTATAATTGTTTTTGAAACCCAGTTTTTGTTACTGGTAAATGAACAATTTTCAATAACTATCCCTCTTAAGGGACCACCACGTCACCCATTCTGAGGTGGGAGGGGTACGTCCCCCGGGTCCAAGTTACACACCAGACCTTTGACATAGTGTGTACGTCGTTGCCCTTTGTACGTTCCTACGACACGTTGTCGAACCGAAGTCAGGAAGGACGACTTCGTAACGACTGGATTTTGGACCAAAGAGACGAGTACCTTAGGATCCCAGAGATAAAAAAGGTGTCCCGGAGACGGATCTTACCCTAGTGACCAGACAAAGGGACACAGAATCTTTTCAGGTACAAGACTGTTCTTCCCGTCCGTCGAGGTACAAATATGGACCAGTGGTTAAAGTAGGGGTTAATTTGAAGTCAGGTGGGGAAAAGGTCTGTGATTCCAAAAGTCCTTTCCTGGTACTGACTGACAGAACTACTCCTCGAAAACTGATCAACGACTTCGTGGAAGTTGTCTTAATCCACTAATACCCATTTGTCGTTGAGGAGTTTTCTTCTCGTTACAACGAGAGTCCCCTTACCGACGCACCGTCTATGATGGTCTACGGTTGAGGGGGGTGGAACCTTAAACTACAGATCGGGTATATCAATGTCATGAACACTCAAGGAAGGAGGACAGGTCGACTCGAGGACTTAAATCTGGGAGGTGTCGATTCGGTCGTTGTGGTCTGCTGTTCGGTTTACTATGTCTTTACGTGTTGACTCACTATTTGACGTCGACATTCGTTCCCAAGAATTTACGTCCTTCAAAATTTATTCACCTTTGAGCTATGTCAATTTGTTTTTATTGAAAACTATAGTACTCGTACTCAAGTCGTGCGACCACACACACACACACACACACACACACACACAGAATCTGAGTTTACACTCCTGATATCTTTGTTTCTTTCCATTCTCTTCTATACTAAGTTCAAGTATTTTTACTTCTACCACTACTCTTTCTATTTTCATCTGGAGATCTATGACTTTATGATCTTCTCTTCGTGTAGAAGAAAATCCTTTTTACAGTGATATAGATCTTAAATCTAGTAAACCATCAAATCAGTGATTCAACACAGACTGAGAACTCTGGGGTACCTGACATCGGGTGGTCCGAGGAACAGGTACCCTAAAGGGTCTGTTTTTATAACCTCACCCAACGGTAAAGGAGGAGGTCCCATAGAAGGACTGGGTCCCTAACTTGGGTCCAGAGGAAGTCACGTCCACCTAAGAAATGGCTGTCTCGGTGGTCCCTTCGGGGAATTTAGTAAATTAATGGTCCTTCAGTGATAAGGTAGTTTACGTTGGTCTTAGTGGGTTCTTGATCCTTTAATCGTTTAGTCGGAGGTTTTTGGTCACGTCAGGTGGGGTGTGTGTTGGCGTATTTTTAGGTAAATGTTTACGAAGGTGAAAGGACAGTCCACTCTGATGATCTAGACAATATAGACTAAAACTTATATCAGGATTTTTTGTGTGAATGGATGAAAGAGACAGGTGTCGTTTAGTGTCTATTGTTAGAGCCTTCGCAGTCGTCTTCTCGTGAAAGTCATTTATTGTCGATTAGTAGGAGTGTTTCTTCGTCTGGGTCATTAAAAATTTAATTAAATTAAAAATTTAGAGGCTTCATTCTCAAATAAAGTTTGGTTTGTCGAACCCTGAAGGGACCACCATGTCACCTAATCTTAGACGGACCGTTAAGTCCCCTGTGTCCAAACTACGGACCGGTCCCTTCCAGTGGGTACGACGTCTCGTCGATTCGGGACACGGTGTTGAAAACTCGGACACGAGGGGTTGTTCTTTTCGGTCACGTTACTCTTCGGGTAAGAGACGTTGATCTCTTTCGGTCACACGTCGGTGTTTCTGGGTCACATTAGTTTTTTATTAAAATTTTTTATTTTCGTGTGTCGACATATCCGTTACATCATTGGGGGACCTCCAGAAAGATGAAAAACACACACACGAGTCAACGAGTCAGTACAGGTCGAGATAAACTATATCGGGCAGTACGAGGAAACAGGTACCCCTAACTGAACGTGTTAGTGACCATTATAATTGCTTCCAACACTGATAGGCTCTTGTCAATTGTCGGACCCGGTACATACAACTAATTAGACATTTCGTACTACCCTGCATAAGAATTCTGAGGGAAAGTTATGCCACTTAATGCTTACAAGTGGTGAACTTTATTGGTCTAATTTTTCAAAGGAATAGGAGGAGACCCGTCGGGGGACACGGAGGGAGGTGGGAGTTTCTGTCCGACACGACACAGGGGGGTTAGCGTGACACGGGAACACTCGGTTATGGTGGGCACGGGTGAATGAGAGGGATGACCTTCTAGTGTTCAATGAACTCTGGTCTAGTCCGTAACCAGGTTCGTGAAGTGTGCACAAGTAAACAAATTAGGAGTCGTGTCAGACACTTCGTCCATGATAATGGGCTCAATGTGACTACTCCTTTCCCTTCGGTCCCTTTAGATGGACACTGGTAAATCCGTCAATCACTCTTTGTCTTCAACGGAAGTGTGGGACCGTCAGACCGAGGATGCGGATACGGGAAGTTTCGAGTCCATAAACGGAGGACACAAAGATTAAATAACGTCTGGGTTTTTCTTTGAACACCGACGATCTCCACCTATTCTAGTAACTACATCTAAGTAGGTAAACTTGTTGTTGTTGTTTTTATGTTGAGACAAAAATTCAATGAAAAGATGGAGACAAAAACATTCAAGTGGAAAAAATCTAAGATATATATTCACTCTAGTATGTATTAGGTAGAAAGAGAAAGAAAAAAGTAAATTGTTTACGAGAGTTCCATGTAGGCACAAAAACGTTTACCGTCCTAAAGAAAAAGAATTCCGATTTATTATAAAGTGACATATAAATCTGTTGTAAAAGAAATAGGTAAAAAGGTAACTACCCGTGAAGTTACCAAAAGTATAAACCCGATAACACTTATTACAACGTTACCTGTACTCTCATGTCTCAATATTCTATTTGACTCCGTATATTTTTAAAAATTCTCAACCTCACTTTTAACTAAATTGTAGGTTAGACCGTATATCTTTCCTTCCTAGACATGTTTTGCTTTCTGAAAATATTCGTCTTCTTTTATCCTTGTTCCTTCAATATAGTCCAATTTTCCCCCCTCCTCCCAATAACGCTCTAATGAAAAGACATCCCTTACTGTCCTCCGATAGTCCGGCTAATGGGTTGATAATGACTAGTCTAATAAAGACTAACGGACCAAATTTAAAAGTAAAAACCTTCTCGACTTTGACATTACTTCAGAGTCGGACCACTGTGACTCAATTCAGAGGTAAACCACTGTGACCTGAAATCGTATTCATTGAAGTAGAACAAGGACGTCAGAACAAAAAACTTGTCTCCATGTGAACTGACAGTAGATGTAAAAGTGTCAAAACGAGGACTCATCGTTCCTTCCAATCCCCGACCCCCCACAATATACGGTCTGGAAAACTCTAACTATCGCACTTCATAGTGTTGATATGAGAATTTTAACAAAGAACTAGGATGACCGTCTCTCTTTTATTGTCGTCACCTCCCCGTGACTCAACTCGTTCATACCATAAAGGACGACATTGCGACTGGAATTTGTTATTTTTGTCAATAGAGTGGTTTGTCTATTAATAGGGTGGTCGGAAATGAGGTCCCCGTTGTTTCTTTACGGTAAGTCTTGCACGTTGTTACCGGTTGGTGAACGTTCTGACCATTTCGTTTCCTTTTCTTTCTAAAAATATGTCCTCTTTCCCTTAAACCCGCCCCGACAATATTTGCTTTTCACGTAACCTCCTTTGACCCTAAAACTTTGTACCACCCAAAAGTAACCGGCTAGACTCTATCAGAGACTAACCGATTCGACAACGGTCCGTTCCTCTTTTAGAAAGAAGGAGAACTGCCGTCAACATTTCATCACAGTGAAGAAAGGTCTCTACGTTATCTACATACAGAGAAGGTTAGCCGTAGATATTAATACAGGTCACCATGGACGTACTACCCGAAGGGTCCACCGCGGTCACTATTTTTTTTTTTTCTTTCTTTCTTTTTAGGCGGACAGTTACGTCCTCTGTATTCTCTACGACCCGACCTTTCTAAGAGACCTCATCATTCACCGTTGGGTGAGGTCATAAGAACGGACATCTTAGGGCACCTGTCTCCTCGAACAGTCCAATGTCAGGAATTCAGGAGTTTTGTCAGTCTGTGCTGACTTCACTGAATGGTGCGATCGTGCATGGACGTCGAATGGACGTCCTAAGAGGGAAGACCAGAGGACTGAAGTAAAATTCCTCCAAAGGGAAATAACTAAAGGTGTTGGAAAGAGACACATGAAAGACTTTTTTATTTTTAAGACGACATTTTCTAGATAAGTAACATTACAAAGTCTCTTATTAATTAAGTATTCAGTACTAAATTTTGTCTCTGTCTTCGGATTTTGAATTGGGGTAGAGACACAAAGGAGTTGTCCCTCGTTGAAACGGGGGTGGAGGTCCATTCTATGAACAAGTACTGACTTCCATAAAAACCAACAGTGTTGAGCACCCATGACGAGAACCGTCCCGGGTCTCTACGTCGACTTATAGGATGTCATGTGACACCACAACCTCTTCTGAGGACTCTCAAGGAACCTGACGTTCCTCTAGGTTGGTCAGGTAGGATTTCCTTTGGTCAGAACTTATGAGTAACCTTCCTGACTACGACTTCGACTTTGAGGTATGAAACCGGTGGACTACACTTCTTGACTGAGGAATCTTTTCTGGGACTACGACCCTTTCTAGCTTCCGTCCCCCTCTTCCCCTTCTGTCTCCTACTCTACCAATCTATCGTAGTGGTTGAGTTACCTGTACTCAAACTCATTCGGGACCCTCAACCACTACCTGTCCCTTCGGACCACACGACGTCAGGTACCCCAGCGTCTCTCAGTCTGTACTGGTTCACTGACTTGACTTCACTTGTGTCTTGTCGGGGACACTGTTTCTTAATAGACCGGGACTTAAAATTATCATGGTTCTGTCTCTTAGGGATGGGATTTTTATCGTCTTAAAGGGGGTTCTAGACTCAAATTTTGTCAATTTTACAAATTTCATTGAGATTTTTCCTTTACTATTTAATGTGTTTTTTCCTATAAGATTTTTTTTAAGTCTTAAATTTTTTTCCAATTTTAATCTCAAAACATTTATAACTTTCTTCATCTCCGTTAATCCCCTTTTCCTGTTACAGGTTTTTGATTAACTTGTCCGGTACGTATTATGTTCTCGTATACGAATTTTATTTTACGATTAAATTTTATCTAATTTCATTACGCACACGTACTCCATTGAGTCTTCTTTGACCACTCTCAATGAAGGAAAGTTGAATAAAAGTAGAAAAGGTTACGAGTCACTTGTCTGAAGGGTGACTAAAGTTTCTTATAAAACCAAAACGAGATACCTTCGATTTTTAATCGAAATACCTTCGATTTTTAATCAGAAATTTTTAGTAATTGAGGACCAGGACATCTAAAACTTTAAGAAGTTTATTTTCTTGTACGATGATTTGTTGTGCACGTCACGTCACGAGTAAGTGATTCAGTACAGACTGAGAAACACTGGGGGTCCCTAAAATCGGACGGTGTGAGGAGTCGGGTGCCCTAAGAGGTCCGTTCTTATGACCTCGCTCAACGGTAAAAGAGGAGGTCCCCTAGAAGGGCTGGGTCACTAGCTTGGATGTAGAGGATGTAACCGTCCACCTAAGAAATGGCGACTCGGTTGGCGACCATCTGTTGTCATTTGTAAAACCACTATCAATGCCCTTACTACCCCGAAGGAACCAATGAGTTTGCCATTTCTTAGACGGACGTCACGTCCTCTGGGCTCAAACTAGGGACCAGTTCCTTTACCGATGGGTGAGGTGATAAGAACGTAGCCTTTAGGGTACCAGTCTCCTCGGATCGTCTGATGTCAGGTACCCCAAGTTTTCTCAGCCTGTGTTGAATCGTTGATTTGTTGTTGTGTATTCAGTTCTAATTGTCTTTGAAATCGAGTTTTTTTACTGGTAAATAAACAATTTTCAATAACTATCCCTCTGAAAGGACCATCGAGTCACCCATTCTGAGGTGAGAGTGGTACGTCCCCCAGTGTTTCTCAGTCTGTACTGTCTCGTCGAAAGTGAGGTGAAGTACCCTTACTATGGATAAGGGTATAAAAATCGTCTCCACAAACACTACTAAATTTTTTTTTAGACTGATCATATCCTTTCACAATAGGATTATTTTAGTCAAATTTTGGTCCTTGTGTTCTTTTTTTTTTTTTTGGGAGTCAGTAATTTTTCCAGTATAATCATTAAGAATCTGTTTTTCTTTTATAAATGATACAAAAAAAAAAGTTTAAGATAGTAAACACGCACTTCTCCTAGTTTTATTCGGTGGAGTTTTATACACAAAAAAACCGTATGTCTACTAGAACTCGACCAATAAAAATTCTTTGTCGTCTGAGTCCTTTTTGAGACTTTTGGTTCAACAAGAAACATTCCTTGTAAATGTAAGTATTCCCTTTAGTATAAATTTGCACAAAGGGAGAGACACCCGAAGGATCACCGAGGAGAAGGGACCACCGAAAGGACCATTTCTTAGACGGATGTCACGTCCTCTGGGTCCAAGCTAGGGATCCAACCCTTCTTCCCGTTGGGAGAGGTCATAAGAACGGATCTCTTAAGGTACCTGTCTCCTCGGACTGCCCGATGTTAAGTACCCCAACGCTTCTTAGTCGGTACTGACTCGTTGATTGTGAAAGTGAAAAGAAAGAGACATCATCCTTCTCTTCTTCCTAAGATTTAGAGATCTTTGAGAACAGTTACTTCTTCCACTACTGACTTTAGACATTTTGTTTAAATGGGACAAGTGATACGAAAAGGGTATTGACATGGAACGGGGTGGGTGTATGTAGATAGAAAACAGAAATCAACTTCTGCCATAAATTCCACCACCCAACCCCAGTAAAGTTCTTCAATGAGTCAAAAGAACCTATAGAATTTACATGTGCTCTCTATAAAAAAACAATAACAAATCAGAAAGTCAGGACAGGTCGAGAAACATTGAGATACCTGACATCGGACGGTCCGAGGAGATCGGTACCCTAAAAGGTCCGTTCTCATGACTTCACCCGACAGTAAATGAGGAGGTCCCCTAGAAGGGCTGGGTCCCTAGTTTGTTCTGACAGAATTCAGAGAACGTAACCGTCCGTCTAAGAAATGGTGATCTTACTGGATCCTTCGGGAGACGATGACGATTCAGTGAAGTCAGCACAGGCTGAGACACGCTGGGGTATCTACCGTCGGGTGGTCCGAGGCGACAGGGACCCTAAGAGGTCCGTTCTTGTGACCTCACCCAACGGTAAAGGAAGAGGTTACGTACTTTCACTTTTCCCTTTCACTTCAGAGAGTCAACACAGGTTGAGAATCGTTGGGGTACCTGATGTCGGGTGGTCAGAGGAGGCAGGTACCCTAAAAGGTCCGTTCTCATGGCCTCACCCAACGGTAACGGAAGAGATCAGGAAGGTTTATAATACCGAGTCGATTCCCAGATGAGATGTCTCTCATAAAACTAGGAAATAAAGTATAGGAAGATTTTATATGAAAAATAACCTCTCCACTATGGTATATAAAGTACCTATAGAGTAAATAAACAAAAGAGGATCCCATAAGAAAAGAGAAAGAAGACAAAAACAAACAAAACCCCAAAACAGAAAACAAAAAAATGTCTTCTTCCCCTCCGTTCTCAATAGTTATTACAAACATAACCGTAGCACTTCTTATAAAAAAAACATAAAAGACTAATATAGGACTTCTTTTTAGTGATTTCATCTTAGGTACTCCGTTCGTCATATTTTAACTCCGGTGTTACCATAATGGTTACCTTTATCATGTTTACATTTTGGTTCGATGTGAATGAGAAATCTTTGTGGTTTTATTGACTCAGGAGTAAAAGTCTACCAATGGAACAATTAAGGTATCATCGTAAATACTACAGTAATAACGATAGGACCTCCTGTCGTCTGACGGAACCGAGAATTTCGTAAACGAACACTGTACTGGTCCAGGTAGTACAGGAAGTTCAAGTGTAGACAAAGTAAATTGAAGGAGGAGAAGAGAGAGGAGTACACGTTCTTCTCGGGTATAAAAAGAACTTACAGGGTCTACCAAGACGACACTTGAAACTCTAAGAGTTGTCAGCGACCGACACGAACAACTCTATCCGGGAACTGGAACCGAAGGAGGGTTCGAAACATCCATAGCTTTCAGCCTAGGTACACCTTGTCGAGTTATACCGTCGAACGAAGTAGTTGTCACTCTTAATTTTCTTGGTCTCTCTCTCTTAGGTCGGTTCCTCCTTCAGTTAGAAAACTTTGGATGAGAAACTTCACTATAGGGTAGTGAAACCAACATAAGACAAACAATTTTCGTTCACACTTAGGTCGGAGGGGAAATCCGAAAAAGAAAGAAAAACAACTTCATCTTAACTAAATGTTATAATTAAAGTCCACGTGTAGTATCACTAAGTTATAAAAAGTGTAATATGAGGTAAATTTCAATAATATTTTTATATAAGGTACAAACACCCACACTCTAAGGTGTAGGGAACTGTACAGGAATCCCTGGACCGTATAATCATTGGAACGTAGAACCTTAGGAGGTCGGGTCCCGGGTAAGGGTTCTGGAGGGTACAGTCTCGGGGAGGAAGTGTCAACGTCTCAGTCACTGGACTCTTAAATAAAGTCTTCGTCGGAGAGAGATTCCTACCTTAACCTCTCCCCACTCCCTTGTTGTTAAGAAAGAGTCGACAACGGAAAAGCTATAGACCGTATGGTCGTCATGGGTATAAAAGAGGGTCAAGACGAGAAACACACCCCCACACACACACACACACACACACAGACATGGTGAGGTCACAAGAACGGACCTCTTAGGGCCCCTGTCCCCTCGGACCACCCGACGGTAGATACCCCAACGTGTCTCAGCCTGTGCTGACTTCGTTGAATCGTCGTCGTCGTCGTTTGAGTTCAATGTCACACCATTCCAACGTCAAAGAGTCACGACAATTGTAAATGATAATTAACTAGTGGTTGACGAAACATACAATGTCTTAAAAACCGAAACACTTCGGTGACCGTGGGGGTGACCGAAAAGTTATAGATTACCTAAATGAATCTATAAAGAATAAAATTATCTTGAACTCTTTCCGTTCATTATTGAGACGGAGAGTAATACATTTGACCTGGTCTTAAGTCTTCAAGAAATACTTTATTCTAACTTTCTTTCACTTTCAATCAGTGAGTCAGCATAGACTGAGAAACTCTGGGGTACCTGACATCGGGTGGTCCGAGGAGACAGATACCTTAAGAGGTCCCTTCTTAAGACCTCACCCAACGGTAAAGGAAGAGGACACAAATTTTACTCCGAGGTAGAGAATGGACGACATACTGGATCTGTTTAGTGGTACGGACAAAGGAACATTCGTACACCTATCATCCCGTTCCTCAACGGTATATCTCTCGAACAAGTCCTGTGAGGTATTTTCGATCGACAAAATACAGACAGTATACATAACGTTTCCAACAGAAAATGAACATTGTGACATACAAACAAACATGTATCAATATCCTCGTACATGTATAGAAATACGCAAAGGTATTATTTTTAATCGTGGATATATACGAATGATACATGGAAAATCCGTGAAGTGTATATAATTAGATACAAAGTCTTTTTTCTTTGGTGTGACCTTTAATCTTTTATAAAATTTGACTATTACTTTTGACTTGGATAATTTTGAATACCCCACGAATATGGCAATACAAAGGAGTAATCGGTAGTGACCGTAGAATTTTTACAAAATCAAAGACAAGTAAAGAAAACTTAAATCAAAGTTATACGACTTGTTTCGGAGTCCGTCTCCCAAATACTCGATAATGAAATAATCCTTAATGGTAAGGGTCCTCGTCCTCACTCCGAGTCCCCCTCACTTCGCCTTCTCTACCCTCTCAGGAACACTCGTACACAAACATCTACCTACGGACATCCACACAAGTACGGTTCGGGTCCCGAGTGGGATTCCTCGACACAGTTGACGTCGAGGATACCTGTGAGAAACCGTTCCCCTCGTCACCCTCCTCTCCTCTTATCGTGTAACAAACCACTTCTTCCCTTCTATGGTCAAAGGTAGAAAAAATTTTAAATAAATTAAAAATAAAAAAATTGTAGTTTTTGTAAAACATAACCCCATATCGACTATTTGATACAACACTATTAAAGCCCACTTGTCACTTCTCTGAGTCGGTATGTATATGTACCTAGGTAAGGGGGGTTTGAGGGGAGGGTAGGTCCGACGGTACATTGTAACTCGTCTCAAGGTATGCGATATGTTTTCTAAAAAGAACTAATAGGTGAAATTTATATCGTCACACATGCACTGGGAGGGTTTCAGGACTTGATAGGGAAGGGAGGGGTCGGGGATCGTGGTACTCAAGGAAAAGATTCAGACACTCAAAGAAAGACAAGTTCAAGTAAACATAGTAAAGAAAAATCTAAGGTCTATATTGAAGACAAAGAGAGACACTATAATCGAGGAGTCAAGGGTCGGAACCGTCTGTAGGTTGGGTTATTCGAGGAAAGACACACCCTTGAACCAGGGAGTTCAGGTTCGACGAAGTCGACAGAACCTCCGGAAGTTTGTCTTAGAGAAAAAGTTAAATAAGTAGAAAAGACAAAGAGTTTCTTCGTACACCGTGTCTACTACAAAATAAAATCAGAGAGACAACACAGACTGAGAAACGTTGGGGTACCTGACATCGGGAGGTCCGAGGAGACAGGAACCCTCAGAGGTCCGTTCTTATGACCTCATCTACCGGTAAGGGACGAGGTCCCCTAGAAGGACTGGTCCCAATCTTTGACCCAGAGGTCGTAACGTCCATCTAAGAAATGGTAGACTCGGTGGTCTCTTCGGACGTATCTCCGTACCCAGATGACGTTTGGTATGGTGACTCCAGTCTACACTTTTAAATGGACAAACAAAACTAAACACTTCCAAAAAGTAACGATAAAGGGTATTTATTACTTCTCAAAATTAAAACTAATTGAGAACTCGATTCTTAGAAATCTTTCATACAACCCAAAACAAAAACAATCAAAAGTAACGACCACGAGACTTTGAATCCCCCAATTTGGATGTTGTATTTAATAGAGTCGTAAAGACACCAAGTCCTAGGATGTATCCTGAGTCGCCTCACGAAGACCGATTCCTGACGGGGTGTGACGTTCGTTCCACAGTAGGTCCTGATTACATGGAGATCCAAGGTACCCTTTTCCTGAACGGACGTTCGAGTGAGTACCCTCACAACCGTCTTAAGGTAAAAAGGTTTCCTATAACTTTCCTCCCGGAGTCAAGAAGGACGACGACGAGACTCCCCAGAAGTCAAGGAACGACCCACCGTCGAGTTGTCCCGTGGAACGACGTAGTTGGCTCGGTCACTCTTCTCGGCCTCTCTCTCTTAAGTCGTTCTCCCTTCAGTCAGAAAACATCGTATGAGACCTTTCATTATAGGTTAGGTACAATAACAGAAGACAAACAATGTTCGTTTAGGGACCTAGGTCGGGTGTGAGACCCAAAAAAAGAAGGACAGAAAAATAACTTCATACTAACTAAATGAGATGATATAATCAAAACCCACATGTTGTCACTAAACTATAAAAATACCTAATATACGGTAAATTTCAATATTTTATAACTGATACAAGGGACACGGAATGTCATATAGGAACATTGAATAAATGAAATGTGTACCTTCAAACATGGAGAATTATTTCCGAAAAAGATACAAACGTCTTAGAGAGTAACATAAACCTTTTCTGACGTTTGACTGACTTCGCTGACTCGTGAGAGTATGTGTGTTTTTTTGGAGATATATTTCACTTTTACAGTCTACGGTGCATAAGTGACAGAAGGACCACCTACCGTATCTCCATGTACTCACTCACGAACGAGTCAGCACAGGTCGAGAAACGTTAGGGAACCTGACATCAGGTGGTCCGAGGAGACAGGTACCCTAAAGGGTCTGTTCTTATGACCTCACGTACGGCAAGGGAGAACGTCCCCTAGACGGGTCTAGTCCCTAGTTGGGACTCAGAGAACGCGGAACACGTAATCGTCCATCTAAGAAAAGGTTACGCGGTGGACCCTTCGAGGATGTCCAGGTACTAGATGCGAACAAGTGACGCTCCATTGGGACTTCTGTGACTTTAATTTCGTAGAATGTTCTTCTTTGTCCCACCGTAGCCTCCCCGTCGACGTAAGTTCACGGGTCGTGTCGTCACTCCACCTTCACAAAGTCTAGGCTGTGAGTCATGGAGACGACAGGTTCGACATAATAGAAACGGACTAATAGACGGATGACGGACCAATGGATCTGAAGTTCGGACTAAGACCTTGGTGGAACCTCTATGACATTGCATTCGTTATAAAAATTCATTTAAAAAAACAACAATTTAATAGCTCTTACTAAAAGAAATCGCAGGTCGTATCTTTCGACGCACGAGTTTATGGGAGCAATCGTACCATAAGGTAAGGAAGATCGTAGAAACAGTTCTAGTCGTCGAGAGGTAAAGACGAAAAGTAGGAGGTCAAAGTGAGGAAAAAAGAAACAAAGACCCCGAGTAGGACATAAAACCAGGAAAGGGTCACATAAGATTCTATATACACACACACAGAGAGTGGACGACTAAACAGAAAATCGTCATAGGTAACCAGAAATTTACTGTTGAATAGAAGATATTAAAATGGAAACACAACAAAAGTCGGGAGGGGAAGTGTTAGTCAATGAAGAACAAAGGTTGACGGAGACTCCACATTAGGATAAGTACCATCTGATCCTAAAAGTAGAGGCGTTATAGGATAAAGGTCCTAAATAGATGTGAATTTACAATACCTCGTACTTCGTTTACAAAGGGGTTTAATTAGAAGCAAAAGGTACTTTAACTCACAATCAACGAGTCGGTACAGACCGAGAAACGTTGGGATACCAGATATCAGACGGTCAGAGGAGACAGGTACTTTAAGACGTTCGTTTTTATCACCTCACCCATCGGTAAAGGAAGAGGTTCCCTAGAAAGACCGGGTCCCTAACTTGGGTCCAGAGTACGTGACGTCCGTCTAAGAAACGGTAGACTCGGTGGCCCCTTCGGGATCAAAAAGTATCATTTAAAATTTTACGTCTGAGAAAAGGACATATAGAATTCACGATACAAGGACTGTAGACTTCACGTCTTAACAAAGTATCTAGATAAGAACGTTCTTATTTAAGATGAAGTCTCTTGATTGACAGGTGGACCAACGACGATCTTAGAAGAGTCTGAAGTGGATCTTTCGTACTACTAGACGTACCGGGATCGTTTGAGAAAAATTTTTTTTTTTAATCTAATTTAGGATCACGTGTCTTGTTTAAGTCATATAAAAAATATCACAACTAAGGGTCTGTCTTTTGAAGTTTGTATCCTATACAACGAATATTTTATCCAATTGTATAATTTTTTTAATATGGTGTTTTACTAGTTTCATTTGACTGTTTATCGTTTGACGTTCTGTATATCGTTATAAGTACATCTCTAATTACAGAAATTACGGTCTTTGTATATACGTTACTGATGATATTTATAATACCTAAATAATATGACTATTCTTTCTTTAATTATTAGAATATCTGTACCGTTTACAGTACTCATCTATTAAGTGTCTTTTCCTTTACATTTATATAATGTAAATACTCTTTATATAAATGGAGTTTTATTCTCTTAAAGTTTACTTTATGTTACACCAACGTAAAGAATGGATAACAACGACAATAATAACAAGTTAGTGACGACGAACAAGGTTGAGACGTTGGGGTGCCTGACGTTTTGTGGTCTGAGGAGTAAGGAGATTATAGAGGGTCTCAAAGGAGTTTAAGTACAGTGACTCAGTCACTACGATGGATTGGTAGAGTAGGAGATAAGGGAGGAGAAGAAAAACGGAAGTCAGAAAGGGTCGTAGTTCCAGAAAAGGTCACTCAAGTGAGAAGTGTAGTCCACCTCGAAGTCGAAGTCGTTATCAGGAAAGTTACTTATAAGTCGTAACTAAAAGAAATGCTAACTGATCAAACTAGAGGAACGTCAGGTTTCCCGAGAATTCTGAGAAGAGGTCGTGGTGTTAAGTTTTCATAGTTAAGAAACTACTATTCGGAAGAAATACCAGGTGAGAGTGTAGACAAGTACCAATGACCCTTTTTTACATCGAAACTGATATACTTGGAAACAGTCGTTTTACTACAAGGACGAAAAATTATACGACAGATCCAAACGGTATCGAAGGAAGGTTTCTCGTTAGTAGAAAACTATAGAACCGATATCAGTGACAGGTGTCACTAAAAACCCAGGTTCTTTTATTTTGGACATTGGTAAAAGTGAAAAAAGGTAAAATAAACGATACTTCACTACCCTGGTCTACGTTACTATAAGTAAAAAACTTACAACTCAAAATTCGGTCGAAAAAGCGAGAGGGGGAAGTGGGAGTAGTTCTCTGAGAAATCAAGGAGAAGTGAAAGACGGTAATCTCACCATAGTAGATGTATATACTCTAACAACTATAAAGAGGTGTGTTAGAACCAAGGTCGAACACTAAGTGGGTCGGACCGAATGAGACGTATCTTCAATTTAGTCGTTCCACTAGTATATGTCGGAACAGCATGAGGAGAGGGTTAAAACTTGGTCAGACAACAAAGTCAAGATTGACAACGAAGAACTGAACGTATGTCCAAAGAGTCTTCCGTCCATTCCACCAGACAAGGAGGGTAGAGAAATTCCTGAAAGGTGTCAAACAACACTAAGTGTGCCAGTTCCCGAAAGTACATCAGTCCGTCTTTATCTATAAAAAGACCTTGAGGAAACAAAAGAGGTACTAGGTTCTTCACAACCGTTAAACTAGAGACCAAGAAGACGGAGAAACTATGGGTCGCACATGTAGTTTTCTAATTTTGTTGAATTTACACGTGGTTATCCTCGTATTATTTTATTCTATTTAACATGTAATATACTACCTTATAGTTGTGACTTTTGTGCCTGCATTGAGACCAGTAAGTTTGTATCTTATTAACAATTCTACATAACCTCTATCATCTTTCCTTTTGTCACAGGACCTCTCAAAAATATAGACGACAGTGGAGTCTCTTTATTTTTCCTTCGTCGGTGGACGTACGACCACACAACTAATTAATATTTTCCTCTGTGCTTTGTTCAGTATAACAACTGGGAGTCGTTTTCGTAACACTCCGTCCACCCGTCCCTACCATGTATCTCAATGAAAGAAGAGACGTGGGAGATATTGTAAACTATAAACTGGTATGCGTACTAAAATTTCTATGTCGTTAGTTTCAGATTTACTTTCACGTATTATGTCGACAGGTCCAACAAAAAATATATGTGCACAAAGTTGACAAAGCGAACACATAAAATGACCATTTTTATTCTCCGTCTCCCATCGTGACTGTATATGTGTAACGACGACGACTCAGTGAAGTCAACACAAGCTAAGACACGCTGGGGTACCCGACGTCGGGTGGTCCGAGGAGGTAGGTACCCTAAAAGTTCCGTTCTCATGACCTCACCCCACGGGAACGGAAGAGACCTGTATATGTGTGACGACGACGACGATTCAGCGAAGTCAGCACAGGCTGAGACACGCTGGGGTATCTGCCGTCGAGTGGTCCGAGGGGGCAGGGACCCTAAGATGGTACACATTTTATCCGTCACCCTTCGACAACACATCGTGACCCTCAAGTCGAACCACGAGACACTACTAGATGTCACCACCCTATCCCCCACCCACGCTCCGAGTTCTTCCTTCTCTATGTCCATGTGAATATCGATTAAATGAGACAACACGCCACCTCTGATTCTGTTGTAGTATTTCGTTGATAGGAGGTTAAAAAAAATTCCTTATTAGTACTGAAAATATAAACTAGGATACTAAGAATCCATTAAAATATTTGGTATATTTCCAATTTTTTTTAATGTTTCGGTTTTAATAAAGGTCTCTATAGAACCGTTATTTAAGTAATTTTTCATTTTATCGAAAATTCTTATTCTCGGTTATGACTTTACAACCAGAAAACCGTCATTGTAATTAAATCTTGAACTCTTTTACTGTAAATTTTATGGACGGGTTAGGTCACACATCCAGGTGTGTGGATTTATACACATCTACGGGTCATGTGTGTACCATGTAAGAAATCGAAGAAACATTTGATAGTCCAGAAGCTAGAAACGAGACTTTATTAAAGTGAATACAACTAAAGTATATAAATTTTTTTGAACCAGAATTAGAGAGTAAAAGAAAGTAAAGAAGGAAAAATGGTCAACTTAAATAACGTAAAAAAGTAGTTCACCTGTAAAGAGAAATAATTCTGACGACCTGACTCAAGTATTACACGTCAATTAGATATCGTCAGAAATTTTATTATACGGTTCTAAAAATTTTCTAGTCAAAATACTCATTCTAACCGACGAAGTAAACATTATAACATAATTTCCTGAAGTCAACTTAAAAAGATTCTCTGATTCTTAGTCAACTCAACTTTTCTGTGTTGTGAAACATAGATTACCACGACCGAACTAGTGTATCAAGTCTTTATAAAAACGAGTTTTATTTACTTGTTATTAATGACTTCATTAATTTGAGGGTTTTCCTCAAATAATTTAGTCAAAGAGATTAAAAACATATCCAAAACAAGGTCAGAATTTTAAAGACCGTAACAACTGAGGTCAGTGGATCCAAATATTAGGCGAGTGAAGAGAATTGAAGCGGAGGAAGAGAAGAGACAGGAGGGACTAGAAGGGATTTTTCCTCCTCGTAGAGGTATTCTCTACCAAGTAAGTAAGTCGTTCATAAAGGACGCCCAAAGACACTCACCCGAAGGGACTATCGAGTCAACCATTTCTTAGATGGACGTTACGTCCTCTAGGGTCAACCTAAGAATCCAACCCTTCTAGGGGACCTCTTTCCCTATCCGATGGGTGAGGTCATAAGAACCCGAAGGGTACACTGAGTCGACCATTTGTTAGGTGGACGTTACGTCCTCTAGGACCAAGCTAGGGACCCAACCCTTCTAGGAGACCTCTTCTCTTTCTGATAGGTGGGGTCATAAGACCGGACCTCTTAAGGTGCCTGACATTCAGGCGTCCCAGCGTTTCACAGTCTGTACTGACTGACTGCAAGTGTGAAGGCACCTACCGAGAGTCTGAGATCCGAGTTACTGGTGTCGCATTTGTTTTGATTAGACAACCGAAATGTTCCGAATCTAGGATCTTCCTTCTCGTTGATTATGTGTTCACATGATTAAAATCTATCACTACCCATAGACAGAGGGTAGTCACATGTTAGGGGTTTAAATCATTGAATTTTACTGTGGGTGAATAAACAAGTACTAAGACACGTAACCGACAATCCCGTCTCGAGTCGACCCTTCTAAATAGACGTGGTTCTTAATAGTCGACCAAGTGCATATATAAACATCAATCTATCTTTAACGGACATACGAGTGTCAACCGAACCCAACGGCCCTGTGTAGTGAGGAGGTGGTGCACCAGGGAGGTCTTCTGATTGACACCGAATAAGGACACTACGAAAGTCTTAAGATTCGGGTCGTTCCCTTCCGTTCTGGATTATGTGTTCCTTAAAAACACACAGTATAAACAAGAACGAGATAATCGGTTTGTCTATTGATCCGGTTCCGGTACCAATAATACCTCTCACTGATTTGTTCCCGTATCTGGTTCTCTCCCTTTAATAACGTTGGTAAAAACGGATATATATATATATATATATATCGAACATACAGTACATGGTTCCTAGAGTCTAAGTCCGTAAACGTACGTCCAGACCTTGTGACCGATGGTACTCCAGGAGGAATGTAAAACGAAGTTTCATACACATATATATATATATATATATATATATATATTTAAAAGAACGGGTAATATTTTAGGACGGAATTCATTGAAATTCGTCAATAATAATAGTAATAAGAATTATAGTCGTAATAAGTCCCGAAGAGTCCCTCAATCTGTACGATGGTACGTGACTCTTAGGGGGTTTACCCTTTTAATAGAACTTTATAAAGTGTCCGAAAAAAAACTGGTGTTTCATCTACGATGGGTGGAGATCTCTCAACAACGTAGTTCTGACATCGAAGTTATAAAGGTCTAGAAGATCCCTAAGTTTTGTTCGTCTTCCAAAAAAAAAAAAAAAAATTACACTTTAAAGGATCAAAAACCTACGACTGTTGAACAAGTTTATAAAAAAAATTATGTGATATTTGTTTAAAATTTTTTATTTCACTTTATGTTGATTTTTAGGTCGTACCGATCAACCACTGGAATTCCCTAGTTCCTCTGAGAACCTTTTCTTGAGCATGACTACCTCCCGTCTCACTTCCGAGTCTCTAAACCACTTTCCTGTTTTCCGGGTCCATCTTTCCGACCAAGACTCGTGTCGTGACTCAGAAAGTGAGTCTAACAAGAGTCGGGTCGTGTTTTCCGGAGTGTCCTCAGGGGGATTCCCTTCCTGTTATGTTCGTTTGTTTGACAAGAGGTATTGGAGGTGTCCGTGGTTCTCAGTCCCTCACTCATAGAGCGTACTTTTGTAACCACCGGGGTCGAGTCACGAGAGTCGTAGTTATTCCTGAGAACCGGAACCACAAGGTTCCTTAGTCGTCCTCGTCATAGATTGAGAAAGACTGTTCAGGTGAAAAGTGACTAAACAACGAACAGTCAACCTTGTCTCTACCTTGTCACTGGAAGAGTCGGAAGGACAACCCTCCTTCGAAAAAGGGACTTCGTACAAGTGACCCAGTAAGGAAAAGGGGTAGACTAGACTACATATAAGGCCTGAGACTGGAAATTTTCGTATTTGACGATTTGGTGGAGGAGACGACATGTGGGTTGGGGACTATAGACAAATACGAAGGTAGAGACAACGTTATTTAATATAAAAAGTTTCGACACGGTAGGCGTACGAGATTGTGATACACTAAAACGGTCGGTTCCCTCCGACGAGGGAAGGAGAAACGTAGGTCTGACCCGAAAAAGTTAGAGAACTGTGTTTACGTTACCTCTCTTCACTGACAAGTCCTGAATTCCTTCCGGAACGTCGACGACAGATATAGACAGAGAAGGGACCCAGATGACCTTTTAAAGAGTTGTAGTCGTGATAACCGTAGGACCCGACTTATCAATAAACAACCCTCCTCACCCACTCTCAACAGGCAACGTGACTCCTACAAATCGTGGAAGGGACCAGAATCGGTAATCTACTGTCGTCATGGAAGAAGGATCAACACTGTTGGTGATGGTCGAGGTCTTGTGAGACAGTTGACAGGGGACCCTTCCGTTCGAGTGGACGACTCTTTGAGACAAGATACCCTTCGATCGGCTGTGACTTCTTCGAGCTGATGAGTTCTGGTGGCACAACCTCTGTAGTGCACATCCGTGAAGTCACGTGTCAGGACCACCCTCGGGTCGACCGGTCGGTGGGAGTGGTTCCACGATCCAAACACTCACCTCGGTAAGATCTGGGAGTCTCACCAGGTCGAGGACCGACTCATGGTGGCTCGGTAGAGTCAGTTGCAGTGATCTTCGTCTTCTTCCTGGGTCGGCTCGCGACGGACTTAAGGAACGGATGTGTCAGACACTGTAATTTAAAAATTACTGACGAAAAAAAATTAGGTAATTCAAAGTCTTATCAAACAATACATCACGATCATACAATACCTCGTGGTTGCCCGAAGGGACCACCGAGTCTGTCATTTATTAGACGGACGTTACATCCTTTAGTCTTAAACTAGGGACCCATTCCCTTGTGGGGGACCTCTTCTTTTACCTTTGGGAGAGGTCATAAGAACGGACCTTTTAGGGTCAGTCCTCCTTGGACCGTCCGATGGTAGGAAGCCCAATGTTTCCCAGCTTGTACTGACTCGTTAATTGTGAATTCTCATACAATACTTCGTGGATACATCTATTTTTACTCTTCATTACTACAAAACGACACAAAAAAAAAAATTCCTTTAATCATAAGTCCGAAGAGAAACCTACAAATAAAAGTAAAAGTATTAAAAGACACCTCGTTTACCTCAGCCTGAGTGAGTACATTGTGTTTAGGTAACTCCCGGGCACAACGACGGTCCTCAGTACGACCTAAAGTCTCTGTGATCTGTTTATACTATAATAAGTCAGTGACACACACACACACACATTAAGGAAAACACATTGGAGAATAGTGTGGTTGTAAGAGTGAAAAAACTCAACCACTGGAACTGTGCTGGAAGTTAGAAGATCCCAAAAAAAAAAAAAATTAGAAAAAAAAACCGCAGGTATGTACGGTCAGAAGAGGGACTTTGAATGAAGAGGAAGAGGCAGAAGAATTTAGAACAGGTGTAATCTCGGTTTAGGTTATGATGGAAGAAGTGTTTTGAAATAGGACAGGTAATCTGTTAATGAAAGTCGGGAGGAAACTGAAAGTGAAAAAAGAGGAGGAGAGAATTCGAATCGTAACGTATAATAGTAGGAATGAGTCGTAGACCGGAAAGGTAGATGAAGTATCTCTTTACCTTGGGTGCTCGTAACTCAAGACAACCGAACGTCGAAGGGTTAGGTGTGTAAGAGTAGACACTATGTTCGTTGGAACTGATTCCCAAGGGGTCTCTTTGTCTTGATCGACCTCTCTCCACTACCTATCTATCTATCCCTAAACAACAACCTTAACTAAGTGTGTCATTACCTCCCACTCTATCGGGGACTGGACAGGACCTCTTAGTCCTTTTGGTTACTATATTAAGTTTGGGGTAGACTTCGAGACTCTTGTCCCACCCAAATTCGGGATCAGGATAAGTCTTCCGGACTCTTGTTCGTCTTAGTTACAGACTCCCGTCTTTTTCTACCTACAAAGTCAAGTTTCTCTCCCCTAAGAAAGAAGCCGGAAAAACAAGATCATCCTCGGAGTTGTTAATCCGGTACGGTTGAACGGAACGACTCCTGGTAGAAGCCAGGAGTCAGATACTATTTGTGGGTCGAGAAGGACTCTATGAGAGTGTCGGTGTAGGTGAAATGATCGAGAGACCCGTAGGAACTCGGGGTAATCCAACTATGTACTTTAATTGGTAGTGTAGAGAAATTAAGGTAAAAACATCTTGTTGAACGACAGAAGTTAACTTTCAGTGTGGTAGAGACGATACCTAGGTGTTGGGGACTAGAAACCTTCGGTCTCAGGGAAAAGGAGGTTTTAAAGGTGAGGGTGAGAAAGGGAGAGTAGTTGAAGTCGAATCTTATTGAACCCTGAAGGGACTGCCAGGTCACCGATTCTGAAACGTGAGGGTCACGTCCCCTTGACCGAAGTTAGGATAGTGTTCTTAAGAAAGGTCAATGAGAGAGGTGAAACTTAGGGAGTAAATGAGAAATTAAAATACATATTTAAAGGATGAAGGAGGGTCCACCGCGATCACCATTTCATGGGTGGACGGTTAAGTCCTCTACATTCTCTGGACCCAACCTAGGAACCCACCCTTTACTAAGGGACCTCGTCCCGTACCGTTGGGCGAGGTCATAAGAACGGACCTCTTAGGGTACCTGTCTCCTCGAACTGTCCGATGTCAGGAATCCCAACGTTTACAAACCTGTCCTGACTTCGGTGAATCGTGTGTGTATGTAGGACTATGTGTCGGGAATCGGGGTAGAGGGTAGGGTGTGAGTAAGATAATTTTGAAGAAAACCCCTTCCACCGGTGAGTGAAGTAACAGTGATTTGTCGTCTGTTGAAAGTCAGAGGTATAGTGTCAGAAAACAATAGTAACTGTCAACGGGTGGAGGAGGACGACTGTCCTCCTGTGGTAAGAGAGAAGTGGAAACGTTTAGGAAGAGTCAGAAGTCAACAAAATAAAGACTCACCCCTCTTCCACCAGAGAAAAGAAAAAGACGTGTACACATTCGGAAAAGAGTGTTCTCTTCTCTTATAAGAACGAAGTGAGGAAGAGTGCCCCAGTGGAGTCACAAGAGTGAAAGTATCGAAGTTAGAGGGTTTGTCGAGGGTTAAGTTACGAAGGGTCAGGGTTAGTGCGAAGACGTGAGATTTGAGTATCCAAGTCATCAGACAATGTCTTTGTGTGAATGAACAGGGACTCTATAGAGTTTCGGAGGTTCAAGTCCTAGTTTGAGTACTAGACAGACAAGTTTATACAGGGAGGATTCTAGGGGTCCGAAGGGTCCTTCGAGTCACTATTTCTTCACTTTCAGTAAGTCAGTACAGACTGAGAAACGTTGAGGTACCTGAAGTATATCAGGTACCTTAAGAGGTCCAGTCTTATGACCTCTCCCAACGGTACGGGACGAGGTCCCCTAGTAAAGGGTGGGTTCCTAGGTTGGGTCCAGAGAATACAGAGGACGTAACGGAAAGGAAAGAGGTCCCCTAGAAGGGTTGGGTCCCTAACTTGGGTCCAGAGGGTGTAATGTCCGCATAAGAAATGGTCGACTCGGTGTTCCCTTTGGGATCACCATTTCTTAGGTGGACGTTACGTCCTCAGAACCTAAGATAGGGACCCAAACCTTCTAGGGGACCTCTTCCTTTCCCGTTGGGTGAGGTCATTAGAACGGACCTGTCTTAACGGATCGTCCGATGCCAGGTGCCCCAGTGTTTCTCAACCTGTCCTGACTCGTTGCTCCGTTGTTATTGTTGTTTTTTCTAGAGGTGGGACCCCTGATCGTGATAAGAGCACTTTCATAGACTGTCTCGGAGACATAGATTGTTAATGGTCTAGAATTCCTAAGACGGAGGGAAGTAAATCAAGTGCAGGTAGATGTGACTGAGTCGGAATCGAGTCTGGGAGTAGTAGAGAGGGGACCTAATAACGTCGTCGGAAAATTACTTGGGGGTAGAGGTGGAAACAGGATGGAGGTTCACAAGAGGTGAGGTGACGTTACAAATAGAAAGATTTTATTTGTAAACCACTAGAACCACCGTATTAATCTTTTAGAAAGACCTCTTTCGTCAGGTTCAGGAGTCAGACCGTCCACCTGGAAGCACTAGACCAAAGAGAAGTGGAAAGGTCGAGGTGGTGAACGACGTAGTAAGGGACATACGACCAGTGTGATTCCCACAGACGTAAAGGGACCTTACATAGTATGAGGCCGTACAGATTCTGAGCGGTTACACTGAAAAAGAGATAATAAAAAAAGAAGTAGAAAGACCATATAGGAAGGGGGTAGAGTGGGGAAAGAAGTAACCAATTAGATTAAGTTACTTAATCTATTCGGTCGTTAATTGTCTAGAAATGATATACCTCTTCTACACAAATATTGAGTCGTTCGTTACTTTGATAGTCCTAAATACCCCAACGTGTCTCAGCCTGTGTTGACTGCGTTGAATCGTCGTCGTCGTCAAAAATTCGATAATTCTACTAAGTCATAATTTTATGTAAAGAGTCAAAACAGGGGTATCTTGAATTATAAAGTTTCATCAAAATCGTCGACTATAATAGAACAAATAGTTGAGTGAATAAGAGAGATGTGGAGAGGGTGGGACGGGACCTTTTATGTGAGCCACTTCGGTCCCGAGAGTCCACACAACAACGTCATCTAGGGTATACGGGTCTTCTCTCATCTGGAGTTCGGTATCCACAGGTTACTCTTTCACTTATTTACGAGTCAGAAGTTTCCGAGGCGAGTAAACAGTTCTGAAACCCATCTGAAAGGACTAGGAGTGTTCCTTCCTGTCTAGTAGAAAGCCCACCGCGGCACCCTAAAAGGGGTACACGCGAATCTTGGCATATGCATTGACAGTCATACGACGGAGAAGGGTGTCTGGGTGTCGTCCCTGAGACAGAGAACACGGACACAACAACAAATTAGTGAAGTCAGTGCAGGTTGAGAAACGTTGGGATACCTGACATCGGGTGGTCCGAGGAGACAGGTACCCTAAAAGGTCCGTTCTTATGAGCTCACCAAGTGGTAAAGGAGGAGATCCCCTTAGAAGGGTTGTGTTCCTAGCTTACGCGCAGAGGATGAACCGTCCGTCCATGACATAGACGTCGAAGTTCGTGTCATGGCCGTAAGTCATGTGTAAGTTATTTACAGACTTCATTTATTGGGCGACGTGAAGGATACTGACGTAAGACGTAGGTGAGAAGTAGAGGAAACGAAACAACAACAATGGCAAGTCACGAGTCAACACACGCTGAGAATCGTTGGGGGACCTGACGTCGTGCGGTCCGAAGGGACAGGAAGTGGTAGAGGGCCTCGAACGAGTTTGAGTACAGGTGACTCGACCACTACGGTAGGTTGGTAGAGTAGGAGACAACAGAGGAAGAGGAAGACGGAAGTTAGAAAGACCGGGTGTTTGTGAAAACTCTTAACCTCGAAAAAAAAAGAAAAAGATCTTTAAGAGGGTGACAGATAATGGTACGACAAGTGTAGGATCTGTATGTTATTTACGACTTAATTTGATGGTAATCACAAAGTATACAAGTCTATTTGGATTTGCCTCGAGTAGTTTTTGTTGCTCTGCAAGTAAAAAGGTTACGACTGGTTGTACTACGGTCCTATACCTTTGTCTACCAATCAACGCTGAGTATTAATATACCTTATGTAGGAAAGCTTGTTGTGTAACGACACCTTGGAAACCGTAGATCAGAGACGAATTATCAAACGTACGAAAGACAATCCTAAAACATGACTCAAAGGGCGATAGAAGTTAGTCCTGGAGGATCCACCTATTAAAGATATCGGTCTCACAGGTTAGATGGTGTCGGACCTACTATATCGAACGTCTCGTCAAGTTGGGGTAAACAGTGGTAACACTCGAATGGTTCGGGTCCGTAATAAATAGACAACCCACTATTCTTCATCTTTTAAAGGACCAGATGGAGGACATGTCACAAATGACTCGAGGCTTTTTAAGAGTAAGATTTAGAGAAGAACACTTTAAAAATTTTTGTAAAGACAACTGGACGACGTTACTCTACATAGGTGTAAATAAAATATCATCGACATTGAATTAAAGGGATCATAAACTATTTATGGGAACGTCGATCTAGTTCTAAACCCTTCTTTTCTCCCACAAGTACTAAAACTCCTATCTAACGAAGTCTATAACCAATTAAAATAGGTTTAATTCAAATTAGAAAATCAAAGGTGACATGCACTTTTGTACACACGGAAACACTTATGTTCACGATTGTAGTTAATAAAACTCTTATATTTAAAATTAGTGTCATCTCAACGTAGTTTAATCTAAGATTTTAGTCGGACAAACAGTTTTTAGTACACATTTTTTACTGGGTGGACGGTGTGTTTCTGTCTGGAAGAAAGAGAGGGTACAGGTTACGACGGGTTAGAGTATAGTGGTACCTCTCGACGAAGAAGTGAAGGAGTGGTTTACTTTAACGACCGAACGTAAATTCCCAGTAAATCACACGGATCGTAGGACCTTTCAGGGTACGTACCTCCTCGGACCATCCGACGTCAGATACCCCAGTGATTCTCAGCCTGTACTGACTCGCTGAAGTGAAAGTGAAAAGTGAAAGTACGTAACCTCTTCCTTTATCGTTGGGTGAGGTCACAAGAACGGACCTCTTAGGGTCCCAGCCCCCTCGGACCACCCGACGGTAGATACCCCAGCGTGTCTCAACCTGTGCTGACTTCGTTGAATCGTCGTCGTCGTCGTCGTATGTAGATTTGTTCTTAATAGAAGTCATCGTACTGTACTAGTGCGATGGTCTTCGAGGACCTTAGTTCTAGTCTCAGTGGAGGGTGCAGTAAAAGTGATTTCTCAGGTACGAGAAACCACTTTATCTCCCGTTTAGGTGACGGTAGAACACAGAGAGGGAGAGAGAGAGAGGTTCAATAAAATATCTTCAAGTGACGTGTATAAGTCACAGATAGAATTTACGAAAGAATTGACAAGAGTTATCGAATAATGTTTGAGTTGACTTTGATTCTCGCACAGACAGGGGTATGGTAGACAGGGGTATCAAAAGGTATAGACTAGGACGTTCAGACTAAAGACAAGACGTCAAGACTTGAAAATGACACCAGTGGCTGTATTTTTGTTTAACCGAAACAGATAAAGAAGGTATAAAATTACGTGTATCTCCTTTCAGATACACGTAAAAGAATTTAACGATTTATTCTTTTATTTCGTACCGGAGGTCTCATCACGGGAGTGAGAGACGGGAAGGTCAGTGAGGTTTACTAACGTGTAGATACGACCAATTCCCTTATTCCCTAAGAAGTTTCGGTGGGTAGTTTGAGAGGAACCGTGACGGACGGTCCCCTCGAACGGACTTCAACTGGGAGTGGAGGGACACGGGTCCGGAGACAACCGGATCTCCCGTCGGAGGGGGTCGAGTAGGTACCTTAAGTCAGGGTCCGTCTCCAGTCGTCATGTGTGTCCCATCTCTGTACCTTTCCGTCCGACTCAGTCTGTGCCTCCGAGTCTTGTTGAACAAGACCCCTTCGTCCACCCTTTGGACAGTCTTCCACCCAGACTCCGTCCGCCGTTTACTCATAAGGGTCCCATTTCGTTAACCTCTAAGTAAGAGATAACTGGCTTTAAAGTTCTGTTCTTTCGTCCCGTTAAACCGCCCCTCCGACCTGGCACGTGTCTGGTGTATAAAGAACAAGGCTTTCAGTCCTCTGGAGGGACTGGAGTGTATACGTCTTTTCCAAGGAACTTCCGGTTTCCCCTCAGTACAGTTCCCTACAGGATGGGTCTATGGAAAAGTCATCCTAAGTAGAACCGATTCTCTACGCACGCGTGTGTATCCTCCTAGGACTCTATGTGGTCTATCCCTGACACTTGGTCAGTTTAGTATTACTAACCGGTTTCCTTTGAGTCTTCTCTACGGGGTACATTCACTAAATTTGACGGTACACCCGTGTCGAGTCCCCGAAAGGCAGACGGGTACACAGACAGGTGTCCATGTTATGAGAAAAAGGAGGATTATTTATGAACGATCACAAAATCCCGTAAGAGAAGACGTTTCGACTTCCCGGTCTCGGGAACAGTGACTAGTGACCAGATCGCCGTTCCTAGACCACGAAAGTGGCGACACTGGGTCGGGTCGGAGACCAACCCTTGGGTCCGGAGCAAGGTTCAACGACGTCCGACTCCGGTAGACTCTAATTCAGGTATGGACGAAGGTTCGGGTACCACGTACACAGGAACATGGTATCTGAAGTGAATGTCTCGTACTTAAGTCTAATTAATTCTTAAAGTTATGTCGTTACCGTCTCGTCCTTTGTGGGGTTCGTTCCCCAGACAGACACACAACCCAGGGCACACTGACGAGACTGGTGTGCGACGCGTTGGACGGGACCGAAGAGTGGTAGGGAAGTCAATCGACTAAGAGTCAACGTTTCCCGACAAAGACAGAAGGAGTCTGACTGGGTAGATCGATGTTTTTAAAATCTCGGGTCATAACTTTCCCTCAGCCCTCCAGATTAACAGGTACGTCTCACAGATCCCAAAGTAAGTTACGGGAACGAAAGTCACAGACGTAGGAGTCGGTCCTTAAACCTAAAGGACAAAGTCTAAAAAGTATCTTATTAAGAGTTCAGAAGACGGTCCATTTTTCTCGATCTTAGTCTTAACCTTACCTTCTTTCCCCCCTAGACCTCCACCCCCTCCCCCATTGACGAAGATTTGTAAACATCTGTTAGACAGAATTCGGGGTAGGGCTTTTGGGGTAAAAATTTTCATAAAAGATAAAGGTTTTTACAGTTAAAGACCTGAAGACTCTATTTTGAACTGGACCGAAAGGGAGAGGTTAAATATAAAGTTAAAGGAGATGTAACGATTAAGTCAATGGCGAACGAGCAAAAGGAAAGATCGAAGGTTTTAATACAACGATACGAGAAATGAAGACAAGAAAAGGAGGATACTCGAAAACGGAGAGAGTAGTAGGAGAATCACTCCAAAACGTTCCCGTCTTGACAAACAAGTTATCCATTAGTTTAGACGTACAAATTGACTTACAGACAGACAAAATAAAGGAAGGGAGAAAAATTTATCTTCAAGAGAAAGAGAAAAGAGGAGAAGGGGCTACTAACATGTGTCCCCAACGACCGTCACTAACATAAGTGTTAACTCCGATTGTTCCGTCAAAGGGCTCTTCGCACTGAAGTTTATGCCTCCTGTGTAACTGTGTCACAACAGACTTTTTTCTGTTAACGCACCGACGACCTCCTAGGCCGTTATTGTGTAGTCTATGGATTAAGGGGTGACTTCTCCTCGAAGTTCCTGTGTGAATAAGGACGAAGAGATCTTTGACGTAGACAGTACTGTTACTCCGGGGTTGTCGGTGTAGGACCGGTACCTAAGGGGACCGAGACCTACTACCTGAGTCCGACCTGGTTAGTCTAGTGGAGGGGAACTTCAAACCTGAAACTAGAGTCTACTCTCTTAATCCTCAATAGTCATTGGTTTCGTTTGTTTACCGTCGTGGCTTCTGGGAGTGTCAGGTGACGTCTCCGTGAGTCTCGGTGGCAGCAGGAGTGTGTAACTCTCCAGGTCACCAGTCGAGAACAAACACAAGGAACTCTGTAGGGGTATGTGGTGTACGTAGGACGCTCAAGGAGGGAAAAAAACAACAAAAAACCAGAAAACCGAAGCTGACCGAGAGCCAATAAAATTAAAGTGAGTTTTATTGGATTTTCTCACTTTTCGTGGGAATGATTTCTACGACATCAGTCCACGGTACTTCGTCATCCCATGCCTCGACGACAACGTTCTTCGTCGGCACAGGTAAAGAAGGGTTGAAGTACGGTCACTGAAGGAAACCCATCGAACCCAGTCGGTACCACTCTCATAAATGTGGTGTTCTTGACTGGTTACGATGTCAAGTCCCTGAACCCCAAGGGAGGGGAGAGGGGGCCTTTCGACGACAAATTTGTAGATTGTCATGTGGTGACTGCCATTAGGATCAACATTTAAAGGGACCGGGAGTCAAACGGGTAGAGATTTCATCTATATCCTGACGGTCCTCTAGTTTGGGCAGTTAGGATTTCCTTTAGTTGGAACTTATAAGTAACCTTCCTGACTGCGACTTCGACTTCGAGGTTATGAACCCGGTGGACTTCGTTTCTCGACTGAGTAACCTTTTCTGGGACTACGACCCTTTCTAACTCCCGATCTCCTCTTCCCCCGCTGTCTCCTACTCTACCAACCTACCGTAGTGACTGAATTACCTGTACTTAACTCGTACAAGGCCCTCTATCACTTCCTGTCACTTCGGACCGTACGATGTCAGGTACCCCAACGTTTCTCCGCCTACACTGAAATCACTGACTTGTTATTGTTTCATCTATGTTTAGTGTGAAGATGAAAAGAAAGAAGAGCCTCTACAGTAATTCTAAGTTGTTCCATTTCTTTTACCTTTAAAATTTGACAAGGTTATAAGTCATTTAAAACTAATATTTATTAAATTTAACTTATTATGTAAAATTAATTATTGAAACGAATAATTACTGTATAATTCCTTATTTATGAAAGACTCTTATCCTGTATCCGATCTGTATAAGTTAGAACTGATTAAATAAATATTGAACTCCTTTATTTGTATTATTTTATTATGAGTTTGTATAATACTTTTATTCACTCACTTAAGAGGTGAACAAAAGAAATCGTTTAATGTTGTTGGGGGTTATCGTTAGTATCTTCCTCTTAGGATTCAAACGAATAAAAATGAAAATGAAGGAAGGGGGTAGAAAATGAACCACCCTTAAATTTTCTTAAAAAGAGATTTTCTAATATTGTTAGTAAATCTGACTTTCACTTTTTTTAGTCGACAGTCATTATATAATAATGACATATAAATATATACTTATATAAAACGTTTCACTTAGATATAGGGAATAGAATAAGTTAAGATACTTGTAGATAAAAATAAAAACTCAGGGTTGTGTTGAGAGTGGAACGGAAAAAGGAAACGATTGATATTTTATCTCGAAGAGTCTATTTTATACCAGACTTAAAGTTAAAGCTCCGTCTTATTTCTGTGTGTTGAGGATGTAAATCTAGGTATAGAACCCAAAACACGAGACACAAGACTTGTGAACTTAATTATAGTTGAGGCACAGGGAGTGACTTTTATCTACAGTTTGTCCTGTAACACCTATAAATAGTAATGTTTTTATAAACACATTCCATTTGTTAAGTCTATTGTAATCTTTTGCCGATGTTTTGTCCATATCAACAATAAATATCCCACGAAAACTCTTGTGTTTTCCTCCCTGTCGGAAACAGGTGACCCTAAAACCAACTTCCTGTTTTGTCTTTTAGGTGGTTTATTCGTTCAGTCTTTGTACAGAACCCTCCTTCCGTCCGAAGCGCCTTCTTGATAATGACTGTAACCCAGAGTAAAGAGAAGAAAGGACTCGGCAGAGGGTAGAGAAGAAGAGGTTCGTCCTCTTAAAATGATCCCCTAGTCTAAGTTTTCTAAACCACTTTGTAATAGGACTTTTGTTTAAACGTTTTCCTAAAACGATTCTTTTTCGAATTCTCTTTACATAAAAAGTATGTATTCTTTGTCGGATTATTTCAAATATATCGATGTCCCTTATAGTTCTAGATCTCTTTTACTATTTGTCTAAGATAGATCCGTTTCCTTCTTCCTTTAAACTGATTTTGGTCCTCTCCTTCCCCGTGTGTCTCTCAATCCTACGAATTCCCTCATAAAATACAAATAAACGGTTGTTAAGTCTTAATATCTCGAGACCACTGGGTGTAAATGTGGAGAAATGGTCTTAACGTTTCTTTCGGTCTCCGTCTTTGACTAGAGGAAGTTGAAAACGGGACTTTTCACCAAGGGGGTGGGGGGAGAAATCTATGGTGTCTTCACGAACGGGTGTCTCGGAGGAGAACTCAGAAAATAGACCTTTCAAATAGAGACTAAAGTTTACGTTTCGAAAAGAACCCATTTCCTTTAAGTTCGTAGTAACTCGTCAGTTCCTTTCACAAAACGGGTCGGGACACCTTAGACAGTGTATGATAGTCAACACATAAAATGTATAAAAATTAATAGAAAATCGGGAACTCCGTCCGTTTTGACATATTGAACCGTTCCGACTATTGAATAATCCCAACTTATGTACTTTGTAAGTCCCACTACTTTCTTATTCGTCCGACATTTTGACCTATTAAATTACCAGCGACCGTTTCGACTCTCGACTGATATCCTCTAGAAGAGTTGCTTTCTTTCTTCCATCAGTAATGGTAGAACGATGTCAAAAGAATACACAATGATCGGATGTACGGGGTACGAAAGACAGTAGTTCGTCTACACTTACCTCCAAACTTACTAGAACCGTTGGAGGTACTTATGTTAGTACTGTTAAAGAAGTGGGATGTAAGTAAGTGAGTACGTTCTTTATAAATGAATTGTCGATGAGACACAGTACAGTGCAAGCATAACAAACATACTTGTCTTTAGAATGGCCAAGTGTACCTAGAATGTAATGTTCATTTCGTCCTTTGGTTCTTTTGTTTACGTATTTTTTCTACAGTCTGTCACTGTTTCATGAGAACTCTATAGAATACACTACGCAGTTCTATTCTACCACTGATGAAAAAAGTTAACTTAATACTAACTAAGTGTCATAACACTATCAAAGTCTACATGTAGTTCCACTAAGTCAATATATATATATATATATATATATATATATATTTTAGAAAAAGTCTAAGAAAAGGTAATAGCAAATCATGTTCTATAACTTATGCCAAGGGACACAATACGTCATTTAGGAATAACAAACTTTCATTTTCAGCGAGTCAGTACAGACTGAGAAACGTTAGGGTACCTGATATGTCAGGTACCTTAAGAGTCTTATGTCCTCACCCATCGGATAGGGAAGAGATCGTCTAGAAGGGTTGGGTCCTTAGTTTGGTCCCAGAGGACGTAACGTCCACCTAAGAAATGGTTGACTCGATAGTCTCTTCACGGAATAATAAATGTATGAAATATATATGATCTCACAGGGAATTAGGGTATACGGATTAAATAGGGACGGGGAGAAAGGGAAACCATTGGCATTCAAACAAAAGACAGATACTCAGATAAAGACAAAACTTTTACAAATAAACATAAAAAACTCTAAGGTGTATATTCACTATAGTATACTACAAACAGAAAGAGACAGACTAAATGAAGTGAATCATACTATTAGAGTTCCAGATTGATACAACGACGTTTATCGTCGTAAAGTAAGAAAAAATACCAACTCATTATAAGGTGACACTATATACAGATATATTCACATATATGTATATATAATGAAGATTTTAACACACTATCTCTAAAGAGGTTCTTACGCTATAAATTTAATTCGTTCATACGTACCGTTATCTTTCGTCCGTTCACTTCTGGCACACTCTTTCTTCACTCTTTCTTGTAAGGGTCGTCTCCTTTATCCATAAAATCACACTTTCACTTTCACTTTCACTTCAGCGAGTCAGTACAGGCTGAGAAACGTTGGACACCTGACATCGGGTGGTTCGAGGAGGTAGGCACCCTAAGAGCTCCGTTCTTATGACCTCTCCCAACGGTAAAGGAAGAGGTCCCCTAGAAGGGCTAGGTCCCTAGCTTGGGTCCAGAGGGTGTAACGTCCGTCTGGAGACGTGGTGGTCCCTTCGGGAATCGCACCTTCCTCCGCCTACACTGACCTTACACCCCCTACTCGTCCATCCCGTACTTCACTGTCACCTTCACACTCGACTCTTGTCGAGTATCTTTCACCCGAAGGACTCGTCCTTTTCTCTAAGCCAAAACAGAATAATGTTATCCTTGGGATGTGTCCTAGAATTCTTCCCTTTTACTCTAGTCGAAATTTAAAAATTTTTAGGGTGTCCAGTGACACGTCTCCTACTTAGTATTCAATAGCTCACTTTCGTCTCTATATTTAATTCTTTGGTAGTGTTGTCAAATTTACTTTCGACTATTACCGAATCTACTCCAGTTGTCCTTATCTTTGTCGTTCTTTACCGACCCACCCAGATCCAGTATAGAATCTCCCTGGGAGATACTCTCACCGAACGTTTAACCTATCCTTGTACTCTTCCCGTTTTTCTTTAGTGAAAAGGACGTCTCCCGACGTTCGTTAGGAACCGTAAGGAACCGAACGTCGCCGTAGCGAGATGAAAGAGGGAAGATGAAAGAGATGTTCGTGAAAGTGTTCGAACAGAAGTGAGAGACACACAGACACAGAGGGAGAGGAATACTACCGTAGTCAATACCCTGATTCCCGGGTGGGATTAGGTCCTTCGGGAGTAGAATTGAACCGACATGGAAGTTCTTGTCCAAGGAGACCTACCTGTTCTTAAAATTCCTTGTGATGTGTTGGACCGTGACACCGATTCCCTAGACGAACCGAGATTTTCTACTACGACACTTTGACGACGTGAGTTATACGGTCGTTTAAACCTTTTGAATCGTCACCGGTGTCCTGACCTTTTCCAGGCAAAAGTAAGATTAGGGATTCTTTCCATTACTGTTTCTAACGAGTTTGATGGCGTGTTAACGTGAGTAGAGTGTGCGATCATTTCATTACGAGTTTTAAGAACTTCGGTCCGAAGTCGTTATGCACTTGGCACTTGAAGGACTACAAGTTCGACCAAAATCTTTTCCGTCTCCTTGGTCTCTAATTTAACGGTTGTAGACGACCTAACACCTTTTTCGTTCTCTCAAGGTCTTTTTGTAGATAAAGACGAAATAACTGATACGGTTTCGGAAACTGACACACCTAGTGTTATTTGACACCTTTTAAGACTTTCTCTACCCTTATGGTATGGTNCGTCTCCTTGGTCTCTAATTTAACGGTTGTAGACGACCTAGCACCTTTTTCGTTCTCTCAAGGTCTTTTTGTAGATAAAGACGAAATAACTGATACGGTTTCGGAAACTGACACACCTAGTGTTATTTGACACCTTTTAAGACTTTCTCTACCCTTATGGTATGGTGAATTGGACGGAGAACTCTTTAGACATACGTCCAGTCCTTCGTTGTCAATCTTGACCTGTACCTTGTTGTCTAACCAAGGTTTATCCTTTTCCTCATGCAGTTCAGATATATAACAGTGGGACGAATAAATTGAAGATACGTCTCATGTAGTACTCTTTGCGACCTGACCTTCTTTGTGTTCCACCTTAGTTCTAATGACCCTCTTTATAGTTATTGGAGTCTATACGTCTACTGTGGTGGGAATACCGTCTTCCACTTCTCCTTGATTTTTCGGAGAACTACTTTCATTTTCTCCTCTTACTTTTTCAACCGAATTTCGAGTTGTAAGTCTTTTACTTCTAGTACCGTACACCAGGGTAGTGAAGTACCCTTTATCTACCCCTTTGTCACCTTTGTCACAGTCTGAAATAAAACCCCCCGAGGTTTTAGTGACGTCTACCACTGACGTCGGTACTTTAATTTTCTACGAATGAGGAACCTTCTTTTCAATACTGGTTGGATCTATCATATAAGTTTTCGTCTCTGTAATGAAACGGCTGATTCCAGGCAGATCAGTTCCGATACCAAAAAGGACACCAGTACATACCTACACTCTTAACCTGACACTTCTTCCGACTCACGGCTTCTTAACTACTAAAACTTGACACCACAACCTTTTCTGAGAACTCCCAGGAAACCTGACGTTCCTCTAGGTTGGTCAGGTAAGACTTCTAGTTGGGACCCCAAAGAAACCTTCCTTACTACGATTTCGACTGAGGTCATGAAACCGGTGGAGTACGCTTCTCAACTGAGGGACCTTTTCTGAAACTACGACCCTCCTTGACCCCCGTCCTCCTCTTCCCCTACTGGCTCCTACCCTACCAACCTACCGTAGTGCCTGAGATACCTGTACTCAGACTCACTTGAGGCCCTCAACCACTATCTGTCCCTCCGGACCGTACGACGCTAAGTACCCCAACGTTTCTCAGTCTATGCTAACTCTCTGACTTGACTTGACTTGAAGTCTGACACGAGAGAACTCATTTGTCAGTCCGTCGTGTCCGAGTCTATCCCCACAGAGCGATCCGAGGACTCCGATTCTTGATGGAGTAACAGAAGACTTTAGCCACAAAAACGTTTCTCCACCATCTCTCACAAGTCGTGTACCTTAGAGATGGAGAATCGGGAAATTTTACCCTAACAAAACACTGATGTCGTAACCCCTACTACTACCAAATCAATGATTCAGCACAGACTGAGAACGCTAGGGGACGTAATCTCTCTCCCTTTATCCTCGTGTAAATATCGTCTAATCTAGAGTCGAAACTTCCATAATACCGAACTTACTACAGGGGGTTTGAGTATACAACTCCTGAATTGGAGACCACACTGACATAATAAGATCCGTGATATTTAAAGAGGATACAGCAGAGATCGTTGATCTTGATTTTAATAAAGTAGGAAAAATTCAAAAGACGAAGAATGAGGAACAAGATCAGGTTCGGTAAAAGGTAAACTATTGATGGATGCCTTAATAAAATTGGGAACTATCGTTCAATTCTTCGACGAACGTTATTCTAAAGTGTCAGACATAAGTGCGATTCGAGGAGAACCCACCCAAGGGACTTTCTCATGTGTTTGTCCTTGGTTCGCCAGTGAAACTTCCGGACGACCAAATTGTAGAAATAACTGTTGGATCTTCTTACGTTCTTATGGTGTCATTACTTTACACTAAAATTTAACCCTCAACTTCGTTACTGTCTCCTCATTTAACTCCTCTTTTTGGTGTCTCATGGACTTTAAGTTGAATCGTTTGATGGTAGATTATATCGACTCTTGACTTTTTATTAAGTTTTGCACTTGACAGTTTTCTACTCACTTCAGTCAGTTTATAATTGCAGGATTTTCTGGATGCCCATTACCGTTTCAATTAGTACGCACAATCTTGACTCTACCCGATCTTTTACTAGTTACGACAAATGTCGTTCATTCCTCCACCGCATCTCTACCCTGCACATCTCCTAACCACTCTGTCGTAGACCTTAAAACAGTTGAATTTTCTTTACGGGTTGGACCCCCAACATTCAATTCAAAATAATCCCCGTTTTACTCCTGACATCTAGTCCTTTGTCGTAAAGTCTATCGAGACTCTTTCACGAGGTTTCTCCGTTCCCCCTCTAGTCATATATCCACGAAAACCACCTACTCCTCCCGTACGTCCGTCCGTGAATGGAAAACGTCTTACAAAGACGATGAGTGTACCCCGTCATCAGTGGTACTTACTAAAATCACGAAAAGATGGGTAGTTGGGATTTCCTTTAGTTAGGACTTATAAATAACCTTCCTGACTACTACTTTGACTTCGAGGTTATGAAACCGGTGGACTACACTTCTCGGTTGAGTGATCTTTTCTGGGACTACGACCCTTTCTAACTTCCGCCCTCCTCTTCCCCTGCTGTCTCCTACTCTACGAACCTACCGTAGTGACTGAGCTACCTGTACTCAAACTCGTTCGAGACCTTCAACCCTTCCTGTCCCTCCGGACCACACTACGTCAGGTACCCTAGCGTTTCTCAGCTTGTACTGACTTGGCTTGATCTATCCTCCTCTATTTCCTTAACCCGAGTATTTTAACAAAGGACTTTTATAGATTGATGATTAAAGACTTTTGGACAAGACGGTCGACCGGGGGATGGGTCGTGTCTCACGGAACTAGGACGAGAGGTTGGACTTGGGGAAAGTCCACCATAACTTTTGGTCGTCGGCGTCGTTGTGCACTAAATTAGAAATATCGCATCTACCGTTCACGGTCATACATCAATTGTAAACTATAACATAACCTACATAATAGTGAACCTTGAGGGAGATAGTGTCTATTCGACTTCCGTACCTAGTTTCCTTCTTACCTTCCTCTCCTGACTGTAACCCTTTCGTTTAACTTACCTCCTCGTTTTGTCTATTTATGTTTGACCCACGTAAGGGTTAATAAGTTTCAATGTCTTCGTCACACGAATCTGGTATTGTCGAAGTTTTAGTCTCACCAAAGTACAGAAGGTAAGTGGGAGAATAATCAACAACCTGGAACCTGTTCTACGTCTTGAGATCTCAGAGAAAAAAAAAACCAGACTTTTGCTTCATCGTCCATGTGAGCTAAGAATCCCAAAAAACTTCCTACTTACTTCATTACGTACAGTCTTTAATCACGTTAGGGCCTGAGACACTCCTGGATCGACCCACCCTACGACCCTCACCGTCACCCACCCAGTTCTCCCTCCCCTATATACATATGTCACCTTTGATTGTGTTGTAATATTTCGTTGGTATGGGGAACGGACGTCACGTCCTCTGGACCCAAACTAGGGACCCAACCCTTCTAGGGGACCTCTTCCTTTACCATCGGGTGAGGTCATAGGAACGGACCTTTTAGAGTACCTGTCTCCTTGGACCACCTGACGTCAGGTACCCCAACGTTTCTCAGCTCGTGTTGGCTCGCTAATTGTGCTAATTGTGTATTGTGTGTGGGGTTATTTTTATCTATTTTTTAAAATTTTTCCTTAATCACGTTAGGGTTGCGTCTGTAACCCAAAGGGACCACCGAGTCGACCATTACTTAGGCGGATGTTACGTTCTCTGGATCCAAGTTAGGGACCCAACCCTTCTAGGGGACCTCTTTCCTTACCGATGGGTGAGGTCATAAGACCGGACTTCTTAAAGTACCTGACATATCAGGTACCCCAGTGTTTCTCAACTTGTGTCGACTCACTGAAAGTGAAACCTGAAGGAACCACCGAGTCTGCCATTTCAGACGGATGTCACGTCCTCTGGGTCCAAGCTATGGATCCAGTCCTTCTAGAGGACCTCTTCCTTTACCGATGGGTGAGGTCACAAAAACGGACCTTTTAGGGTACCTACCTCCTCGGACCGTCCGTTGTCAGTGTTTCTCAGTCCGTGTCAACTCGCTGAAGTGAAAGTCACGTGTGTAAGAGTATTTCATGATTGGTATTGTTTACTATTATTATTACTACTAGGTGTGTATTAATCCAAAAATTTAAAAAATCAATGAACGTAGAAACAGTTTGTAAAAATGGAAGACAATCACTACTAAAAACGTGCCCTTAAAAAGATCTGCACTGTAAGTTGAATCTCAGAGATGGTTGTTACACTGTCGGAGATGCGGGCGTCTCCTAAGTAAAATTCATCAAGTGACAGGGGGTAGTGAAGGAGGTGATGTATTAAGATGGTAGACAGGAGGGCATAGAAGAATTAGTCTTATCGGATTATCCGTCAGGACCTATGTCGTTAAAAAATTTGGTTCTCTTATACCTCACTCTCGGTCTACCATTTAAACTTGTATTGATCCTGTTAGTGAAATAAATCGATGTTTTTGTTTGTTTTAATTTGTCAGCAAAGAGAGAAAATAGGTGACCGAAGGGACCGTTCTATTCAGGAACTTGAAAAAATCTACTGTGTTTTAAAGATAGGTGAGTAGTCTATGGTGTATAGTAAAATTTGGTACCCTATACTTTCTTTCTCACATAAAACCCACACAGTAAAATTTCAGAGTCAGCAACATACCAACGAAAGATAACGGACAGAAAATACACTAAAAATTCGACTTCCCGTTTGTCTATAAAAATTTTTCCACTTATAAACTTCCCTTAAAGTACATGTGAGTCCCTTTGTCTCTACCTGTTTCACACTAATGGAGGGAGGGGGTTTCTTTTACTATATTTACTAGTTCAGTTTCTTAAAGGAGGAACGACTTCAAACACACGGTAAAACGTTCTTAAGGTATCTGTCCTTCCATTACTTCACACAAGGGTCTCTCCGGGAAAAGACTACAATCTCGGACAAAACGGGGAAACATTACATCTCGGATCACATAATTAATTGGTCTGAGTTGTCTAAGGAAAAAGTTAACTTTTAAATAGGAGGTTACTGAGCTAGTTAGACTATGGTGATTTGATTTTTGGTAATACCAGGGTTTCTAAAAGAAGACTCTTTCTTTACTTACTGTATTACGAAGATGTGGGGTAGGTCTGTACAGTTAAAGAAGAAAAGGTTTAACGTGTCAAAAGATCCTCAAACATTTTTGATAGTTCGTTTAACATCGTCTCTGTAATGAAACTCTATTATCTAGTTAGTAGAATCAGAAAAAACTCAGTGGAACCTAAAATTACGGTAACTTTATTACATCCGGAAATCCGATAAAGGTGACTCAGTGGTTTGATAGAAAATATTTATTAATAATTCTTCAAATCCGAAAAGACCACCGAGTTACCATTTCTTAGATGGGTGGTTACGATCTCTGAACCCAAGCTAGGGGTCCATCCCTTCTAAGGGACCTCCCCCTCTACCGTTGGGTGAGGTCATAAGAACGACCCTTTTATGGTAACAATCTCCTAGGACCGTCTGATGCCAAGTATCCCAGTGTTTTCTCAGTCTATACTGAATCACTGATTTATTGTTGTTTAATTCTTTAAACATTAAAAAAGAGTGAACTAATCGAGTAGTTTACAGAACGAAGAAGGGAATTATGACATAGAGGTACATTGTAGGTTCTGTTGTTACAAAAGTGCAATTATTTTGAAAAATAGTCTGTAGGTAAAAAAACGGAATTTCTTTACGGAAGGAGTTCTTTCCCGTCATCATTAGAGGAAAAGACTTCTATATTTGTAATTTTGTAAGGTATAAGATGAAACCTTAAGTCAGTGTAATTCTTCCTAAAGAATGAATCCCTTCATAAAAAGGGGTATATTTTAAACGATTATATTTCTGAAGGGACCACCAGGTTACTAATTCTTAGGGAACGTTACGTCCTCCACACCCAAGGTAGGGACTACTCCCTCAATTCTAGGGTGTACAGTACCTCGCTGATTCGGACTCGTGCACGCGATTTGAACGACTACATAAGGTCTACACATAGGCACTTGGAAGGTCGAAAACCGGGTGTTGACTCTGTACGAAATCAAGACAAACTCTACGCATAATAAGGTCGAATAACTTTGTCTTTACTGTCTTACGGGTGAACGAAAGGTGAACATACGATACACATCGTTAGTTTCTTCGTCAATGTGTTCCGTACAACTTAAGAAAAGTCGAATTCTGTACGTCAAGTGTGCAGAGGGACAGACTCCGTGTCGCCACACCTTGTTTTCTGACCCATGGAGTCCACCAAAATGTCGTATGGGGTGGTCGAGAGGTTCACACCGTTCGTGGCATAAAAATCACTCACCAAATTTCAGTTAGAGCAGAGTCATACTTACTTGTGTAAAGGAAACCCTTGAACAGACGTGACTGATCGTCACAGAAACCCAGATCCTTTCGTTAGTAGGACTCTTCTTTTTAAACAAAAAGTGAGTATGTACAACGAAAAGACTCCAAGTACAAAGAAGAAATTAGTTCACGAAACTCGTCTATCTTAATTAAAAAGATAAAAATAAAAATAAAAAAATGTATGTAAACCAATCTTTTTATAAAACAAGAAGTGCACAGAAAACCTGAACGAAAACACCTTTTTGTTTTTGTTTTTCGACAAACGTAAATACGATTAAGTGAAGTCAACACAGGCTAAGAAACGCTGGGGTACCTGCCATCGGGGCCCGAGGAGACAGGTACCCAAAGAGGTCCGTTCTTGTGACCTCACCGAACGGTAAGGGAAGAGGTCCCCTAGAAGGACTGGGTCCTTAACTTCGGTCGAGAGGGTGTAACGTCCGCTTAAGAAATGGCAGACTCGATAATAATGGCCATACTGACTTAGCATACAAAGTACGATGTAGTTCCAATAGGTCTGTGGACCTCTTTTAAGGTGAAGCAACATTCATTTTTTCGTTCGATAGGATGTTAGTCCAAGATATCGTGTCGTAATTTATAGACAACGAAATCCCCACAAAGAGTGAAAAATTTACTTTTACGGACTATTTCTGTGAACATACAAAAGCCGAAATGGTAAATAACGGTTACTGAGTCTTGAGAGAAGAGGATTTTACAGAAACCAATACCCTCCCCTTGCAACCGACGAGACAGAGACAACAAAGGATTTCGTTTGTCCAGGAATAAATATAGTGACTGGGTGAAGGTAGAGATTTAACAAGACGAACATTATCTACGTAACAGGAAAAGTACCAAACGTATTATTCATGTCGTAACGAAGTGTCTGTCAACTTTTCCTGAATCCTTGGACCTTAAGACAAGAAACTCCTCCTTTTAATTTTTCTCTCTATTTCTTTCTCCTTTCCTTTTTTGATCAGGCTCTTAACAAATTTCGAGGTCCCCACTTCTTTTTTTTTTTTTTCCACCGTTTTATCTCGAGTCACTTTATTTTACAAATTACGTACAACTGTGCGCCTCACTTTACCTGTAAACTCCTTTTGTTTTAACGTCCCTTCACCTCTGGGAAAGTCCCGTTCCTACACCCCTAAAAGTCCTAGGGATTTGGTGGACGGACTCTTGGATGTTCCAAGTCCCGGGGTCGACCGGACGACTGAGTCTTCTCGAGTCTCTGAGTCTTTAAACGTATAGGTAGTGAAGGGTGCACTAAGTATATGTGCTACCCCGGACTCCCGACGAATATATAAGCCAGATCTCGCGACTTTTCATTGCGGTCCGGTTGGGGGCAGACAGACCTACCGGAAATCAAGGTGTTTACTATTTTGGATTATAGAGAGAGGGAATGTCGAGGGTCACGACACTTCCCGTTTTAAGACAGTATTTTGTACTGTCTCTTGAGTCGTAGAAAGTACGGAGGGAAGGTACGGAGCCTATCGGAGAAGGGAGGGTTAAGGGGTTTCTTGTGGGTCTTCAAAAAAACTTTTTATTTTTACTCTAGGAGAATGAAGGGACGGACCTGGGGAGGTCATCGAAGGACTTTGTGACTCTTGTTCTAGGTCTATACAGAGGCAGAGGTTTCTTGTGTCCTGTTTTGGAGACGGGTGGAGGGGCGAGGTCGGAGTAAAGTGTGGTAAGAGGGGAATTAAAAACGAGAAGTGAAAGGGCGATGTCTACGGAAGAAAGTCTTGGGGTCCTTTGGATAAAGAGGAGTTCCTGAAAACTCGAACAGCGACTCACGAGATTTGAACTCTCCCTCTCATGTCAGTTTTTTCTCGATACAAGAAGAGGTCTGTGACTCGACTCTAGACGAGGAGGAAAGTACAATTTTGTTACGGTCTGTCTCGAGAATCGAAAGACAACAAGTCAACGACTCAACACAGACTGAGAAACACTCGGGTACCTGACGTCGTGCGGTCCGAGAAGACAGGTGTTCTAAAGGGTCCGTTCTATGACCTCACCCAACGGTAAAGGAGGAGGTCTCCAAGAAGGGTCGGGTCCCTGGTTTGGTTACCCTTGCACAGAGGAGGTGACCACCCGCCTACGAAATGGCAACTCGGTGGTCCTTTCGATAAAAGGTTTATTTCTTAGACAAGAGTGACCGTCACAAGTGTGACGAATGAGGAGACAAGGAGACGTCATTAGTCGGGAAGGGGAAGTAAGTGGTGAGGGGGTAGGGTTGAAGTAAAGTAGAGGAGGGGACGTCGCCGTAGACCGGAGAGACCGACCCCTGTCACCCCTCCTTAAACGCCCTTCCTACGCTACTGACCCAATGTCTGGACACAACAGGATCGAACTAAACAGAGACCGAAAGTTTATGGGAGGTAGTTCCGACTGTGAGTTCACAAGTGAGAAGGAACGTCCGAGTTGTATGTAAGAAGTCTCTGTGGGGGTAGGGACGGGTGGTGTCCCTGGAGGAATGTCGTGACGAGGGACTACACTCGGTACGTAAGGAAAAACCACCGACAGAAAAAAATAAGAGAGAGCGAAAAAATTTAACCTCCTATTAACGAAATATTACGACACGTCAGAGACGTCATGGTGTTTCGTCTAGTCAGTATTAATATATATACAAACACACACACATACATACATATATATATCGGGAAGGGAGAACTCAGATGGGAGAGGGGTCGGGATGGGGAGATCCAGTAATGTCTCGTGGTCCAACCCGAGGGACACTACGCGTCGTCGAGGGTGGTCAATAGATAAAATGAGTACTGTCGCATACATACAGTTACGAGGAAAGGTTGAAAGGATGGCAGAGGAAGGGAGCGACACAGGTGTTCGGTACGTAAGAACCACGCCGATAAGTCTGGACACAGGGGGTGAGGGACTAGGGTACGTGGGGGAACCCTAGGAAGGACAGTGTCCGTCCGTACGACGGTCGGACACCCACCTCCAGGAGGGTCTGGACAGGGTGGGACCAGGGTGTGAGTCGACGGGACCCAGCGGAACGAGGGAGAGGAAACTGAGACGGTTCCAGTCAAAGAAGTGATCGGTCGAAGGATAGAAGTTTGAAAAGGTCGGTTTTGAACCCGTTAGGCAAGAAACGGTGGGCTTAGGGTCTAAGAGGTCCTTGAAGGCAATGAAAAGAAACTACCCTTCGACCAAAGACGTGAAGGTATTCGTTTAAGACTTTCTCCCTTATATTAAAGTCAAAAGGAACGAACATTTGTGGGGACAGGGGTGAGATGGGAGTGTTTTTCAGAAGCTAACGACGGAGAACGTACACTGAATCTCCTTCCTGTTCTACTAAGGGAAAATGGGTGCCTCTTTCTCTTTCCTTCACGGTGACGTAAAAGAAGGGACGTTTATCGTGAAGTCTCGGACGACGTGAGTTACTGAACTCGTTAAAGAGTATGTTCGACGAACGTACTCACTGAACACGTGGAGGATCGTTCATACCACCCCCTAAAAGATCATAGACTGAAATCTTGGGTTCCTCTACAATAGTGGGTGATGAGACTCGAAACTCTTAAATCAGTGGGATATTTCTTTTGGACTCCGATAAGACAAGACTAACGAAAACAATAGGTAAACACCTATTGTTTGAAAGGGAGTTTCACCATTGAATATCACCGTACAATAATTAAAAACGTTAAAATACCCGACTGACTGGAGTCGATCCACCAAGAAGAGAAGACACAGTCAACACAGGTATAAGTGAACCAACGTAAGTTGACCCAACCCGACCTTTCGACTTCTTCAGAAGTAGGTCTACCACGAGTCCCATCGGGGAGAAACATCAGACCTGAAGGTCTGTGGTACCGTCCAAGTCTCATCAACTTGAAACATTTTTCGTCGACCGAAGTTTCTCCCTTTCGTTTTCGATGGTTCGAATAACTTTTTATCCGAACCTTACCCACTGGGATCCCCGTCATCGGGTGGTCCGAGGAGACAGATACCCTAAGAGGTCCGTTCTTATGACCTCACCCAACGGTAAAGGAAGAGGTCTCCTAGAAGGACTGGGTCCCTAACTTGAACGTAGAGAACATTACCGTCCACCTGAGAAATGATGATCACGGTGGACCTTACCCGTGTAGAAACGTAGGTGGTCACTTCCTTTGCTTCTAACGGAGACCTATCATCCTCCCCGAACGGGTATCCTTCCCTTCCTTAACTGTCTTCGGTAGAGACCTCTGACAAGGAGTATGACTGGAGAGAGGACCTTATAATAAAGGTTTCTAGAATTGTACCAGCGACCGAAGTAAGAGTCGTAAGTCCAGAGTCGAGTTTACAGTAGTCCGACGGGTCCACCGAGTCGTCATTTTCTTAGGTGAACGGTTACGTTCTCTGTGTCCCTGTATCCAAACTAGGGACCCAACGTTCCTAGGGGACCTCATTCTTTACCGTAGAGTGGAGTCATAAGAACGGACCTTTTAAGGTACCTACCCCCTCGGACCGACCGATTTCAGGTACCCCAGAGTTTCTCAGTCTGTGTTGACTAGTACACACACGTACGTACGATACAACAAAGTCAGAACAACCTGAGAAACACTGGGGTACCTGATGTCGGGTGGTCCGAGGAGACAGGTATCCTAGGAGGTTCGTTCTTAGGACCTCACTTAAAGGTACGGGAGGAGGTCCCCTAGAAGGGTGGATCCTTAGTTTGGGTTCAGAGCATACAGAGAACTCACAGAGGACGTAACTGCCCCCCAAGAAATCGTGATCGTGATGACCCCTTCGGGTGATGACTCGTACGTGCGCACGTTTACAGTGGTGACTGAAAGTAGTAGTTCTAGTAATGGTCGAGATAAGTAAAGTGTATTTGGATACCAGTGAGACGTAAATGGAAGAAGTAAAGTAAAGTAACAAAAACAAATAACATATAACGGTAACAAATGATCTGTAACACATAAATAAACATAATTATATAACAGAGAAGAATTGGAGGGTGAGAGGTAGTATTATTTTCGAGGGTCTTTCTCTCCTCGAACCGAAGGAATAAGAGTGTCAGAAAAGTAGTAGACTTTTTCTCTTTCCTGAGTGATTGAGAAACACTTATTTAATTGTGGATCGAGTCGAGATGGTGCAAGTTTCGGTCGAGAGTTATTGTCACCAACTACCTACGTTTATAGAAATATAGATAGGTTCTAAAGGACCCCCTCATCGTGAAATCTTGAAAAAAAAAAAATTAAAGACCTTGTCATCTCTGTTAAAGAGTTTCAAACTATATTTTAGTCATAAGACTGAGGTTATTGTGAAACCTAAAGAAGACCTATTTTACTGGAGTCCAAATTATGTTGAAGAGTTAAAGTTATTTACCGATTTGTCTTAAAATAAAAGGGACCCGTTTCAGTTTCCTTTTATAATTACAATGGAGAAACGAAAAGGAAGAGTATTATAAAAGTACAACATCATTTAGTTGTAGTAATACCCCGGTAAGGAATCCCACCTTTGGATGTCAATAATACGGTAATAAAAATAATCCTATTATCGATTTACAGGACTCGTGAACGAAAAAAGGTCCTTGACACGACTCACGTAGTGTGTTTGGTCGAGAACCCAAAAGATTGTATGACTGACCTTTCCAGAAGACGACAGAAACACCATCCACAGATATTCGAAGTCCTTGTACGACAATTGTTTATGATAGTGGTAAACTTATTTAAGAGACGTTTGAGATATTCTGTCTCCATGAACTATATAATGAAAAATAATGTCGTATCAACGATATATTATAATACACAATGTCCGCATTTTATATCACTAAGTCAAAAATTTCAATAAAATTCTATTGAAATTTTATTGACATATCAATATTTTATAACCGATATTAGGGTGAATATCAATAATATTTTATAACCGACATACAGGGTACAGATAAGTAGACGACTATTTGTGAATCCAACCAAGACATAGAACCGTAAATATTTATTACAACGATATTGTAACCTCACATACATAGAAAAACTTAAGTACAAAAACGAAAAAAGTCTATATATGGGTCCTCACCTTAACGACCCCTCCATTCATCAAGACGAAAATCAAAAAACTCTTTGGAGGTATGACAAAAGGTGTCTCCAAAGGGGTTAAATATAGAATGGTTGACACATACTCTCAAGGATAAAGACGTATAAGAACGGTTATAAACACAAGAAAAACCACTATCAGTAAGACTACCCACACTCTACCATAGTTTAACACCAAAACTAGACGCAAAGGGACTACTAATCACTACAACTCGAAGAAAAGTACACGGAGGACCGGTAGACGTAAAGGCGAAACCTTTTTACAAACAAATCAATAAGACGGGTGAAAAATTAACGTAACAAAAGAGAAAACTACAATTCAACATACTCATCAAACATATCCGACCTGTAATTAGGAAATAATTAGTATAGTAAACGTTTATAAAAAAAGGATAAATCACTAACAGAAAAGTAAAACAGTTACCAAAGGAAACGATACGTTGTCAATATTCAATACTCCAGAGGGAACAAATCAAAACCAAAATATGTAAAATTCTCACCAATGTGGATGCTGACTCACTGAAGTGAAAGTGAAAAGTGAAAGTAAGTAATCTCCTCCTTTACCTTTGGGTGAGGTCACAAGAACGGACCTCTTAGGGTCCCTACTCCCTCTGACCACCCGACGGCAGATATCCCAGTGTGTCTCAGCCTGTGCTGACTTAACTGAATCGTCGTCGTCGTCGTCGTTGTGGATAGGTTGACTTCTATATGGGTTGATTTACGTCTCTTATGGGTCTCTTATCGTTCCTCTCTATTCCGGAAGAAGTCATTTGTTACTTTTCTGTATCTCCTTTTGTTATCTTATCCTTAGAGATCAGTCTCTAAGAGAAGTTCGTTTAACCTCTATAGTGTCCTTGTAAAGTACGTTCCTACTCGTACTATTTCTTGTCTTTACCATTTCTGAATTGTCTCCACCTTCTCTAATTCTTCTCCACCGTTCTTATGTGCCTTCTTGTCATGTTTTTTTTCTGATCTATTGAGTCTATTGGTGCTACCACACTAGTAAGTAGAGCTCGGTCTGTAGACCTCACACTTCAGTTCACCCGGAATCCTTCATACTGATGGTTATTACGGTCACCTCTCTACCTTAAGGTCGACTCGATAAAGTTTAGGATTTTTTACTACGACACTTTCACGACGTGAGTTATACGGTCGCGTAAACCTTTTGAGTCGTCACCGGTGTCCTGACCTTTTCCAGTCAAAAGTAAGGTTAGGGTTTCTTTCCATTACAGTTCCTTACAAGTTTGATGACGGCGTGTGAATGTGAGTAAAGAGTGCGATTATTTCGTTACGAGTTTTAAGAGATTCGATCCGGAATTGTCATACACTTTGCTCTTGAAAGTATACATGTTCGACCCAAATCTTTTCCGTCTCCTTGGTCTTTAGTTTAACGGTTGTAAACCGCCTAGTATCTCTTTCTTTCCCTTAAGGTCTTTTTGTAGATGAAGACGAAGTAACTGATACGGTTTCGGAAACTGACACGTCTAGTGTTTTTTAGCACCTTTTAAGAATCTCTACCTTTATGGTCTGGTAGAATGAACAGAGGGTTCTTTACACATACGTCCAGTTCGTCGTTGTCAATCTTTACTTGTACCTTGTTGCCTGACCAAGGTTTAACCCTTTCCCATATGTGGTTCCTACATATAGCAGTGGGACGAGTAAATTGAAGATGTGTCTCACGTAGCACACTTTACGACCCGACCTACTTAGAGTTCGACCTTATTTCTAACCGTCCTCTTTATAGTTGTCGTAGTCTATACGTCTACTATCTATGGTAAGATTTCCGTCTTTCGTTCCTCCTTGATTTTTCGGAGAACTACTCCCACTTCCTCCTCTCACTTTTTCGACAAAATTTTGAGTTGTAAGTTTTTTTGTTTCCACTACCGTAAGTCAGGGTAGTGAAGTACCGTTTATCTACCCCTTTTTCATCTTCGTCACTGTCTAAAAGAGAAGTACCGGAGGTTTTGGTGACACCTAACACTGACGTCGGTACTTTCTTCTTCTGTGAGTGAAGAACCTTCCTTCCAATACTGTTTGGATCTGTTGTACAATTTTTCGTCTCTGCAGTGAAACGACTGTTTTCAGGGATATCAGTTTCGATACCAAAAAGGTTATCGGTACATGTCTACACTCTCGACCTGGTATTTCTTCCGACTCGTGGTTTCTTGACTACGAAAACTTGACACCACGACCTCTTCTGAGTACTCTCAGGGATCGTGTCGTTCTTCTATTTTGACCAGTTAAGATTCCCTTTAGTTGGGAGTTATGAGTAACCTTCCTGACCACGACTTCGACTTCGAGACTATGAACCCGGTTGACTATCTTCGAAATATGTCAGTTCTTTTTGTTCTGGCCCTCGACTGACACCGAGTGTAGTACTTGAGGAATAATGGTTTAAGTCTGAGTTTAACTTCTTTCATCCCTTTTTGACGACCTGGTAAGTCCATACTGGATTTAGTTTAGGGAATACTAATATGTCACCTTCACTCTTTATCTAAATTCCCGGATCTAGACTATCTCTCTCACAGACTACTTGATACCTTACTCCAAGTACTGTAACATGTCCTCTGTCCCTAGTTCTGGTAGGAGTACCTTTTCTTTACGTTTTTTCGTTTTATCGACAGACCCCTCCGGAATGTTTATCGACACTTTTCTTTTCTCCTCTTTTCGTTTCATCTTTTCCTTTCTATATTCGTAAACTTACGTCTCAAGGTTTCTTATCGTTCGTCTCAATTCTTTCGGAAGAAGTCACTAGTTACGTTTCTTTATCTCCTTTTGTTGTCTTACCCTTTCTGAGCTCTAGAGAAGTTCTTTTAATCTCTATGGTTCCCTTATAATGTACGTTTCTACCCGAGCTATTTCCTGTCTTTACCATACCTGGATTGTCTTCGTCTTCTATAATTCTCCACCNACTGGATTTAGTTTAGGGAATACTAATATGTCACCTTCACTCTTTATCTAAATTCCCGGATCTAGACTATCTCTCTCACAGACTACTTGATACCTTACTCCAAGTACTGTAACATGTCCTCTGTCCCTAGTTCTGGTAGGAGTACCTTTTCTTTACGTTTTTTCGTTTTATCGACAGACCCCTCCGGAATGTTTATCGACACTTTTCTTCTCTCCTCTTTTCGTTTCATCTTTTCCTTTCTATATTCGTAAACTTACGTCTCAAGGTTTCTTATCGTTCGTCTCAATTCTTTCGGAAGAAGTCACTAGTTACGTTTCTTTATCTCCTTTTGTTGTCTTACCCTTTCTGAGCTCTAGAGAAGTTCTTTTAATCTCTATGGTTCCCTTATAAAGTACGTTTCTACCCGAGCTATTTCCTGTCTTTACCATACCTGGATTGTCTTCGTCTTCTATAATTCTCCACCTTTCTTATGTACCTTCTTAACATGTTTTTTCTAGAAGTACTGGGTCTATTAGTACTACTACACTAGTGAGTAGATCTCGGTCTGTAGAACCTTACACTTCAGTTCACCCGGAATCTTTCGTAGTTATGCTTGTTTCGATCACCTCCACTACCTTAAGGTCAACTCGACAAAGTTTAGAACTTTCTACTGCGATACTCTCACGACGTGAGTTATACGGTCGTTTAAACCTTTTGAGTCGTCACCGGTGTCCTGACCTTTTCCAGTCAAAAGTAAGGTTAGGGTTTCTTTCCGTTACGTTTTCTTACGAGTTTGATGGTGTGTTAACGTGAGTAGAGTGTACGATCATTTCATTACGAGTTTTAAGAGGTTCGGTCCGAAGTCGTTATGCACTTGACACTTGAGGGACTACAAGTTCGACCAAAATCTTTTCCGTCCCCTTGGTCTCTAGTTTAACGGTTGTAGACGACCTAGTACCTTTTTCGTTCTCTCAAGGTCTTTTTGTAGATAAAGACGAAATAACTGATACGGTTTCGGAAACTGACACCTAGTGTTATTTGAAACCTTTTAAGACTTTCTCTACCCTTATGGTCTGGTGGACTGGACGGAGAACTCTTTAGACATACGTCCAGTCCTTCGTTGTCAATCTTGACCTGTACCTTGTTGTCTGCCAAGGTTTATCCTTTTCCCCAGGTAGTTCTGACATATAACGGTGGGACGAATAAATTAAAGATACGTCTCATGTAGTACTCTTTGCGACCTGACCTTCTTTGTGTTCGACCTTAGTTCTAACGGTCCTCTTTATCGTTATTGGAGTCTATACGTCTACTGTGGTGGGAATACCGTCTTTCACTTCTCCTCGATTTTTCGGAGAACTACTTTCACTTTCTCCTCTCACTTTTTCNTGCTTCTAGTACCGTAGACCAGGGTAGTGAAGTACCCTTTATCTACCTCTTTGTCACCTTTGTCACAGTCTGAAATAAAACCCCCCCGAGGTTTAGTGACGTCTACCACTGACGTCGGTACTTTAATTTTCTGTAAATAAGGAACCTTCTTTTGAATACTGGTTGGATCTATCATATAAGTTTTCGTCTCTATAATGAAACGGCTGATTCCAGGCAGATCAGTTCCGATAACAAAAAGGGCACCAGTACATACCTACACTCTCAACCTGACACTTCTTTCGACTCGTGGTTTCTTAACTACGAAAACTTGACACCACAACCTCTTCTGAGAACTCTCAGGGAACCTGACGTTCCTCTAGGTTGGTCAGGTAAGACTTCCTCTAGTTGGGACCCTAAAGAAACCTTCCTTACTACGATTTCGACTTTGAGGTCAGGAAACCGGTGGAGTACGCTTCTCAACTGAGTAACCTTTTCTGAGACTACGACCCTCCCTAACCTCCGTCCTCCTCTTCCCCTGCTGTCTCCTACTCTACCGACCTACCGTAGTGCCTGAGATACCTGCACTCAGACTCACTTGAGGCCCTCTACCACTACCTGTCCCTCCGGACCGCACGACACTAAGTACCCCAGCGTTTCTCAGTCTGTGCTGACTCGCTGACTTGACTTGACTACACTTGTCGACTGAGTAACCTTTTCTGGGACTACGACCCTTTCTGACTCCCGTTTCCTTCTCCCACCGTTTCCTACTCTACCAATCTATCGTAGTGGTAAAGTCACCTGTACTTGAACCCGTTTGAGGCCCTCTACCACTCCCTATTCTTCCGGACCACACGACGTCAGGTACCCCAATGTTTCTCAACCTGTGTTGAATTACTGACTTGTTGTTGTTGGGGATACGATCTCTTTGTTACAATATTACATGGAATGAATCAATTTCTATACTGAGTTCTCTTAAAGAAAGAATGAAACTTCCCAAATAGTTGAGAACAGGGGTTTTATCACAGATTGATGAAGTAGTTCTGTGTGATTAAAATATACTCAAAAATAGACAGAGATAATTTTAGCGTAAAGACAAATTACCGTAGAAAGACAATATATTTCCCCAACCCTATTAACGTTTGAGTTACAAAATACAAAATAATACATGTAGACGAATATGGAATTTATTTATTGTTGAAAACTTACACTCAGACATTAATATACTATACGAAGTACGATAAGATTTTTAGTCAAAAATAATTTTAGGTGGGTTTGGTACATTTACAGAAAACTGAAAGGGTTACCTGGTTAAACGTATCCGAAAAGTATTTGTGATTAAGTATTCCGTATTTTGTAAACCTTTATACGGGTAAGTCACCAACGGAGAGTTACGGGTATTGGATCGACTGAAGGGACGACTTTTGAGAACAGAGTTCTAATGACAAGTAAATTAACTACCGATGACAGAAGTAGTGTGTCGACAATCAGGTAGTTCTTCTATCAATTACTTGAACCGTTATATGTAATGTAATTGAAAAACGGGATTCCAATTAGTACCCGAATAAAAGTTTACACGAAGACTACACGATTCGAAGGATTATTTATACTAATTCATTTTATTCAACTCTCCTTCTTGTAGTTAAGTCACTTCTGACGAATTACAACCCGTCGTCCAAACATAAACTCATTTCCCTTTAAATCATGGAGACGAGGGACCGAGGGTTTCTCATAAACCGACACTGGGTCTATGACTCGAAATGGAAGTGACTCGGTTCGGTCTTTGAGACTAAATATGTAGTTATACTACAAGAAGTTAACTCATGATAAGTCCCGGAATAAAAACGTATGTCGTACGAGAAAAGAGAAAAAAGATATGTAGTTTTGTTCGTAATATTAAAAACCGAATAAATATTCAGTTTATTCGTAATATTAAAAATCTCTTTATTATCTCCTATAAGATTCTGAGTTAGTCACTACCCTTATTTGTTATAATTTTATCATCTGAGAATTCTTTTTTATAAAATAATTTCTTTGTAAGAGGGTTCATAATATTCATTTAAATTTAATGTATAATTTGGAAATATTTCATTTTAGATAAACGAGTGAAAAGGGTTTTTTTATTTCTTGTTACGTCTCACGGGAACAACAACGATGGTGTTCATGAAACAGTTCTTCCAGGAAGAGTATAGGTAGGAAGATTCAAGAGAAGAGTAAAATCAGGAGTGACTGGGTCATAATCGAATTTGAGATCTTTATTGTTATTTGATATACCGTATATCCCAAAGGGTTTACCGTGTCCCCATTTCTTAAACAGACAGTTACGTCCTCTGTTTTTTCTACACCCAAACTAGGGACTCAACTCTTCTAGGGGATCTCTTCCTTTACCGTTGGGTGAGGTCATAAGAACGGACCTCTTAGGGCACCTGTCTCCTCAGACCTCCCGACGTCAGGCACCCCAGCGTGTCTCAGTCTGTGTTGACTCGTGTGTGTACGTGTGTGTATACTGTACATCTTGTTGTTTGTGGGAGTCCCGTCATCTTTGTGTAAACACTATATTAAAGGAATAAAATAAAAAGACATTACAATGATTCTTTTTTATAAGAACCTAAATTTAAAAGATAGTAAACAGGTCCAGATTTTACTACAAAAATTTTTTGTAAAACTATGTTAACGAAATCAGTAAAAAAGAGGACACGGTCAATTTTAGGGTTTGTCTGGTATTACTACTGTAGTCAGACCCTTTCTGCCGTCGGTGGTAACTTCTCTCTTTAATCAAATATAGACTTACCGTAAGAAAAAAAAAAAAAATTCGTGTTTTAATCAGGGGAGAGAGGAGAATCGTGTTTTACATGAACGACCCTATCTTTTTAGGGTAAGTCCAAAGGACCTGAGTCGGAAGGTGGACCGAATCACAACCGACTTCCTCTCTGAGTGTCTCGTCTACTCCTCCTACCAGAGCAGAGGAGAACCAAATCTTCTACCCTCCCGTCCACGAAGATGAAGAGGTCACCGAAGGAGGAGGTCTTCATTAGAGGTAAATCGGGTAACGAAAGTCTTGTACCCAAGGAAAAGAAGTAATTTACTGTTTGAAATCCAGAGACCTCATGAAAATTCTCTTCAAGAACAAAAGTTCTTTTGTACTTTATTAGAACTCGGTTTCATAAGAAAGAAATCTAAAGATGTTCTTCCCCTTAAAGGAATCTAAAGATGTTTCAAAACAAAAGTTTTGAGAGTACAAGTTCTGTCATTTATAAAAGATTAAAGACATTATCGATGTGTTTTATAATAACTAGGTTTCATGTTATAGAAATCCAAAAATGTTCTTTTCATTACTTTGATGTTTCAAAGACAAAAGTTTCGGGAGTACAAGTTGAGTTATTTATGACTTTCAGATATTTCGTGACATGATTACTCTTTTGACCCTAATCTTCTCAACCATTCTAGTTTGACTTGTGACTCTCGTTTGATTTTCAGGATAAAGACGGAAGGTCAACGGCTATAGAATAATTTCTCTGTTACTGTACAAGATTATTAGACCATGTTTGACTCAATGTACTTCACCACGTTTCCTTCGAGTTTGAGAAACTCCCACCATCCCTACACCCACGGACCCTTTCGGAAGACTTACAACTGGTAAGTCGACTTTGAGGTTCCAGAAGTTGTTTCATTCTCTCACAATGTCTGAGTTCTTCCTTGAACGTGGTTCAGGGTCGTTGTACTTCCGAGTCTAAAGTAAGATCTTTCCGATGGTACTCCCTACACGTCTACACTACCCTACACGTCTTCTACACTACCCTTCTTCACCCTCTATTTTGATATTTTTCTATCCTACTGGATAGAAAGACATTAAAGAAAACAGTGATAACCTTCATACATTTATATATAAGGGAAAGGTCTTACACAGTATGACGGTACTGTAATAGGTCTTAGGTCTTTTGTACGGTTTGTCAAGTACGTAAAGGGAACTGTTACGAAGTAGGAAGTTGCTCAGATAGAGTCCCCCAGGGTCAGAGAGGAGAAATCGATGACCATGGAAAAGAGAAGTGATACTAAAAGACCTAGTCCCCGGTCGTTGGTAAAAGACTTTTTCCTGTCTACCATTTATAAAATTCAAAGTGGACAGTTTGTAAGAAATAGTGTCGACGAGCCGTGACGACAATATTGTACTTTCGTGAGGATTCGTTATCCACTCACTTACTACAGCGACACAAGGTTATTTTGAAATAAAATTTTCGTCTACCGTCCGATCTAAACCTGGTGACCAACATCAAATACCTGGGTACAAGATACAGGGAGTTAAAGGAACAGAGGGGATTTCTTAGAATCAAAAAGATGAGAGACAGAAGTCAGTTTTGACAATCCATAAACTTTATTAGTCTAAAGGTCAGAACCATTTTTAGACCCCGTCCTGGTTTAAAACCTCCGTTACTATCTTTCCTACCAGAAAAGAACAGACTCAAAGTTCTACTTCCTAGATCTTCTGTTTAGAAAATCGTGTTGACATCCCACAATAACAAACTTCACAGAGAGTAAAAATCAAAATGGTTTCCGTAAAAGGACGATTAAATCGAGGAAACTCGATCCTGGACTTTATATAACTCACGTTATATAAGATTCTTCCTCCAGTCGGTCTTCTCCTTTCTACCTTTTACTTCTTTTTATAGTAAAATGATGTAAAACATTAGGAGTTTAGAACGAAAACTCACAGGTGAGAAACAGTTTGGTGATTAAAAGAAAATTGATAAATTGTACCCTAGGTTTTTATTTTACTTAGTAAAGTTGAATCAGATGTATGTCACCCTTTTAGGTGACCTCTAACAACTAGTCCTCTTGTTACACAAGTCTTAGAAAATTTCTTTTACATTAAGACGATTGTTACATGTTACTTCTTCTGGTCACGTAAAATTATTTTTTCAGACTCACCAACCGTTCCCAACCTCCCTTCCTTCTTTCTTATTCGTCACTTTGATAAGACACACCATAATATTACACCCTTTGTACAGTATGGGTATCTTATATGTTGCGGACCTCACTAGGGTCACATTTGATACCTAAAACCCACTGACACGTAGGTACATATGAGTGGGCAACATTGTTTACAATAGTGAGATTACGTCTTAAACTATTATTCCCCTCTATCATGAACACAGTCTCGTCTCCAATGTACTCTTTAAAGATGAGTTAAAATGACACTTGGACTTTGACGGGATTTTGAATTTGAGATGACATTTTTCAAAGACTGTTCTTTATTAGGGTCTAAATTGAACAGTCTACTGTATACATTCATGATAAATACCGGGATCTTCCGTGGGAATGAATCATTCGGGGGTTTCTGTTGTAGAGGTTTTCCCTCTCACCCAAACCTTCTCTATATTCCGTAAGCGGAACTCGACATCAGACCTGTCTCACGGCGTCAGTTCGTGATACGTCTAATCAGAAAGGTTCTACCGACGTTGTTCTCGAGGGTTGGGTAAGAAGAGGAAGGATACCGTACGACAGAGAGGATCATCTCTCTATACCCAAATAAAAAGAGGGGGAACTTGGACTTAACTACGATACCTTGAAGGTTCCAACCCTGTACTTTCAGATATACCTAAAGTGAACCGGGAGGACCCCGTGAACAAGACCTTGAATCGGTGGAACGATACTTCTTTGCCGTTCTGGTGTGTCTTCGGTCTATATAGACAGACCGATTTCGAGGACAACTCCAGGGTCGGTCATCGGTCGTAGTTGGAGGACTATACACTCATCGACTGAGTGTCTCATTGAGACCGGGGTTTGTAGTGGACGATGTTGCCGTATTCCTCAGGGGGTCAGGGTCCGTTTGTGACGAATTGACTCGGGTCAGTTGTGGGTGTTGTTACTCTCTTTTACTATTTCACTAAAAATAACGGAACTACACTAAGGAGTGAACCGTTGTCTATTGGTTAATGCATGTTCTACATGTTTTTCTTTCCAGTTCGACCCAACAACAACGAGGAATTTAGTCATCTTACTCTCACTGTCAGTGAGTCAACACAGGCTAAGAAATACTGGAGTATTTGATATCTCAGGTACCTTAAGAGGGCCGATCTTACGACCTCACCCCTCGGATAGGGAAGAGGTCGTCTAGAAGGGTTGGGTCCTTAACTTAGCCCCAGAGGACGTAACGTCCGTATAAGAAATGGTTGACTCGGTAGTCCCTTCGGGGGGAATTTAGTCATCTTTTATTATCGATTATTATAGTACGGATCGAGAATACAAGTGAAATATTATAAAGTTAGTCAACCAGGTTTTAAAGAAATTACTGGTGGTACAACGGACGGAAAGGATTTACACGATGGTCCTAACTGTTCTAGGACGAAAGAGGTTCCGTTTACCACATGAACTCGGTCTTCGGACCCTTGTATGTGTAGTACGAGTTTACTGGTAGGTACATAAATTAAATTTTTGTTTGTTTGTTTTGTAACGAGTAATGAGGTGTCCATGATCCGACTATCGTAGTTCGGTGTTCTATAGTGTTCTGTGGTTTGGGATCTCTATATTACGTAAAAATTAAAACGTTTTTAACAGAAAAATAGGGTTTACATAAGTAAGTAAAAAATGAAAACATTGACTACGACAGTGCATAGAGGGCCCTAGTACCGTTTAGAACTATTCCGGGACACCGTGAATGAAATTGGATTAATATCGTCGTTAAGGTTGTTGGATAGGAAGTGAACCTACACTTCTTTACGTACTGAATTGTCCCAGTGTAAGGACCCGATTAAGGTGAGAAGTCAGTCGGTACTCCGTCGACGAACGCACACAGACTCCTACATCTTACACCGGTGAGGACTAAGGTACGGTTGTAGGTGGGGGAAGTAAGAGACGTTTGTTTTAAGAGAGGGTGAATTCCCGTTTCTTATCATAGTGGAGAGACCGATGACGACAGGTAAGGAAGGAGATTAAACATATTCGTATGAGGAGTGTAGAAGAGAGGAGGGTACTAGAGTCTTATGACACATAAGAGATGAAGTTTAGTTCTGGAAGAGTAGAAAGAAGAAGTCGGATGGTGAAGGGGTAGAAGAGTCTCTGTAAGAGGTCTTTATCAAGAGAGAAAAGATATAGAAGGTAGAGAAGGAGAAAGGACTGAGAACTGGGAGACGGATGTTTTAAAATTTTTCTGAAAGGGTAAGATTTCTAATTGGGAAGGAACGGGAAAATAAGAAAAGCTATGGAAGGGAAAAGTTAGTTGGAAAAGATCTTTTACAACAGCTATAAACTAAAGGGAACGAGTTAAGGACGAGTAAGGAACAAGATCGTGGTAGAATTATAATAGGTGTAGTAAACTCAACAACCCCAGCGGTTACTAGAAGACTTTAATAAAGTTCGGAATATCTTGAACAAGAAACATTCATAAATGTCTAAGAGTCCGTAAAGCAGGAAACTTGTAGTGGATCGAAGGGACAAAAGGTGTAGTGAGAAAGGATTAAAACTGAACAGAAGGGACGGAAGTAAGGGAGGAAGGAAGGAAGTACAATCAGAAAAGAGGTAGGGAGAGAGAGAACGAGTTATATATCCCAGAACATAATCAGTTGAACCCGACGGTATTCTTTTATAAAATCTAGCTCTTAAAGACCTCCGATCGTCAGGGTCTAGTTCCACGGTCGATTGAGTCAAGGACCACTTCAAAGAGAAAGACCGAACTAATACCGGTAGAAGAGTGATACAGAAGTGTGTTTTAAGGAGACGCGTACACTATCTCATTTATTCTCTAGAGAGAGAGGAGGAGGACAATATTCTGGTGGTCAGATAGTCTAATCCCAGGGTGGGAATACTTGAGTACATTGGAATTAAAAGAGGATTTCTAGAATAGAGGTTCTTATCAGAATGACTTTCAATCTCTCAGTAGTTTACGTAAACCTCTCCTCTGTATTAAGTCAGGTACCGTCCGTATTAGACACCGTACTCTTCGTCCGTCACCGAGTGTGAAGGTCCGACCGAACACCGGACCCGTGGAGCGAGAGAGGGGAGACACCGGGAATGACACAACGACCGTAAATGAAAGTGTGGACAACGAAGTCTTAGGGTTCTGCCCAGATGTAGGACTCTCCAAAAGGAACTCTCCACCTTTGGTCCGGTCGACTACGTGGTCCAGGTAAAGAATTCTATTTCTTTTTATTATCGTCGGGAGTCTGAGGAAAGTAAAGAAGGATGGGGTTTGACGGAGTGTAGGAATACCTACTGGTGTAGTTTCCGTTTCCCCCCTAACCAAATCAGATTAGTTATAGGTGAAAGTTCTACTGGGTAAAGTTCTACTGACGATCTCGACTGACACTACAAAGACGTACATCGGGGGAAGGAGACGGGTATTTTAGAGAACGGATGACTAACAGTTACTCTTCTCCTCAGTCGGAAACCTGTCTTCAGACAAGAAATTGGAGACGGGGTCCAACGACCGTAATCTCTATCTCGTTTGAAAGGAAAAGGGGTAGGAACGGAGAAGTAACCGAAAACTCGTCGTTCGTCTACCTGTCGTGAAAACAAATGTTATAATGTAAATTTGAGTAAAACTGACTCAACTCACTTTAAACGAAACGAAGATTCTTGTGTGCTGAAAGTTACTTTAATGATGTTTATTTTTTACTTATTCAATAGGGGAGATTCAAAAATAAAAGTAAGGTAATAACTGGAGGAAGAACGAAACTTTCAAAACACGAACTTTAATAGAAATGGGTATTTAAATAGAGTGGAAAGAGTTCCATACTCCTCCTTACGTGGAATAAATATACTACAAAATGGTAGACGTTACAGGAAAAACTAGATAAATTAATGTAGATTCGGTGTACAATTAGAGTACTCCGTCTATTTCGTCTTTATTAAAGTGTCTACTCTTTGGACAGTGGAAATGGTTCTAGTGTACTAATCTTTCACTATTTTGGTCCTCTTCTGAGTTATAGAAGACTATACATCAGATGACGAGAAACTTTGGACTGTTGGTAAGGTTCGAGTTTTTTATTTGGAGAGAGACGGAAATATTTTGTCGTAATTCTAACGTGACCCCCCAAAGGACCATCGAGTAACCATTTCTTAGGTGGACTATTACGTCCTCGGTACCCAAATTAAGGACCCCGTCCTTCTGGGGTGTAAGGAACCTCGTTAATTCGGGAACGTGGTATTGATAATTCGGACACGAGATCTCGGACCCTTGGTGTTGATGACTTCGGGTACTTAGGATCTGGGACTCAAGGTATTGTTTCTCCTCGGGGGGCTGAATGACGTTGATCTCTTTTCGGGTTCGTCGTTACTTCTGGGTTGTGTCAGTTTCTATTTAAATTTTTTCTAACGTGACCCTATATGTTTCATATTTTAACGAACATATGAAAACTAGTAAAGAGAAAAAAACGGTAAAGTCAAAACTTTACCGTTTGGAACCTTCCGACAGATTCCAAATATGTCACTTTTGCAATGAGGAGTCCTGAACCCTTTCAGATCAGTTATAACAATTGTAGCTTTTTTTTTTTCTGAAAAGAAGTACCTTATAAGTATTCTGTCTACTTAAAAATTTTGAACGTTTCGGCCGACTCGATATTGGAGTGTTCACTATAAAGTTTTGTACAATTTCCAGAGGACGAACACCGGTCTTGTTTTGTTGAACATGGTCTGCTTAGAAGAGTAGTATCTTTTGATATTTCGGTTTGTTTTATTTCCTTCAATAATAAAAATCTACAATCTGTTATCCGTTGCATCTAGATGACCAGGGGGTCCCCTCAGTCCCTCGGAAGTCGATTCGTAGTATCAATTATGGTCGACAGAGGAACCTCCGTAAACCTCCGTCCCTCAACGTTGTCTCACGTTCCCAGAGTGACCCACCTTTTCCGTCTATAGTATCGAGACCCGAATTCTCACCAACCTTTAATACCCCGTCCTTTCTTCTCTTCTCTCAGTATGTCTTTATTTCGAGGTCTTACGACGCACACCAAGGGAAATGAGAACCTACGTTATGTTTTGACACATACGTATCCCGTCTTAGGAATTCCGTCTCATTTTTTGTCGATAGCTTCTTTCTCTTCAATGACTCCTTTAAACTCAACTTTTTGATAATCTGGAGTGGAGCAGTCCCTTTGTGAACTCATGACTGTTAGTCTCATCTCTGTAGAGTAATGCATAGGGAATATAAGTCACCTATGGGTCTCTTCCAGTACAATTAGAGTAAAGTGTCGTCTTTGATAACATTCCACAGGAGTTGTTCCCAAAGGGACCATCGAGTCTGCCATTTCTCAGACATACGTTACGCCCTCTGGACCCAACCTAGAGATCCAGTCCTGGTAGGGGACCTCTTCCTTTATCGTTGGGTGAGGTCATGAGAACGGACCTTTTAAGGTACCTACCTCCTCGGACCACCCGATGTCGGGCACCCAATCTCTTCTCAGCCTGTACTGACTCGTTGAAGTGACCAAGTGACCAGGAATTGTTTCGTATTTTTAACAGGAACTTACTCATTTCGAATTCTTTTAATTAATAGACAGACGACCTTGTTTTAAGTTATAAAGTGATTCCTTCTCACATTTTCGGTCGAGAAATCGTTGTATCGTGGGTATCATAAGTCATATATTTTTTTATAATGATCTGTAACACTTCTTTGTCGTTTTATACTACTTCTTGGGTAAAAATCGTTGTACTATATTTAGAGTATTTAGAAACTTACAAACTTTTTCGGAAAAGGTTTTATCTATTACCGTATTTTTCTTTTTTTAATTTCTTTAGTCTTTTTTTCTTTTCTCGGTAACAATTGGAGTAATCTTCGTTACATACAGTCTCGTGTAATCTAACTGTAGAAATTTCATGACTTTCCTTTTTGATTTGGATTTTAGAACATTTTTATAGGGGGTTTGTGCTTCCTTTTTATTTCTGTAAAAATCCGTTTGTTTATGACTTTCTTAGACAGTGGTCGTCCGTTTGTGATGTTCTATATAATTCTTTTCAAGAAGTCTGATTTACTTTTTACTAAGGTCTACCTTTAAACCAGATGTGTTTCTTCCCTCTCACGGTTTTTTCGATTTATACATTTTTTTTATATTTAATGAAAGAGAAAAACGAATTAAAGTCTCTTTTTACCTTCATATGACAATATTCATAAACATACATTTATAAACATTAAAATATATACTTTCTTTTCTCTTCCTTTCTCCGTCTCGACTGTTTTGTCATCTTCTGTATTTTACCTTAGGAATTTTTAGGAATTAGGTTTTCTTTCGTTCTTTCCTCCTTGTTTTCCCGTTTCTAGCTTACCCTGTTTTTGTACCGTTTGTGTTCTACCGTATAAATTTGTGTTGACTAATAAACCATTAAGGTACTTAACTGTGACCTGAGATTAATTTTCATTTCCTAATAGTCTGACTTAAAAATTTTTAGTTATACACCAAATATTCTCTCTTTTCGTGTCTTCTTCCATATGGAGAATTTAAAAGTAGTGTACTTACAACTCGTCCGATATAATTCAGTTTGTTTAATATGAAGTCCTGTTTTTACAAAAATCTCTATTTCTCCCTGTACGATATTATTTTTTGTACCAGTAGTTCTTCTGTAATTTTAGTATTTACACATATGTGGATTAGTCTCTTTAAGTTTTACGTGTTTCTTTATTTGATTACATTGTCTTTCCTCCTTATCCTTTAAGATATTGATTTCAAAATCTATAGTCATGAGGAAAGAGTTATTATCTTATTCATATGTTTTACGAGACACACCTATGTCTTCTGAACTTATCGTGCTAGTTATTGTGTTGTTGTGTTGTGTATAAAAAAGGTCTCACTAGTACCTCTTAAGTAGTTATTTCTGGTATACGATTCAGTGTTTTGTTTGATATTCTTTTGAATATCTTAACTTTAGTATGTCCCATGTAAGAATTGTTGTTTCTTTAATTTAATGTTTTCGAGTTTTATATTTGTAATCTTCTAAGGGTTTATAAACCTTTAATTCTTTCGGTACAGAATTGGGTACCAGGTTCCTTTTAAAATCTTGCGTAATAGTTTACTTACTATTATTTTAATAGTGATAGGTTTAAACCCCCTACGTCCCTTCCGTCTCGGACCACCCGACGGCAGATACCCCAGCGTGTCTCAGTCTGTACTGACTTCACTGAATCGTCATCGTCGTCGTCGTATACCAAAGGGAACACCGAGTCACCATTTCTTAGATACACGTTACGACCTCGGTGTCCTCTGTGACGATCTAGGGACCCAGTCCTTCTAGGGAGTCTCCTCCCGTACTGTTGAGTCAGGTCATAAGAACGGACCTCTTTGGGTACCTGTCTTCTCGGACCACCCGATGTCAGATATCCCAACGTTTATTAGTCTGTGTTGACTTCGTTTAATCGTACGTACGGATATATTTTTTTCTCTTTTCTTAATTTTAGTTAGTAATGATAAAAGTGGAATCCTTAGATCCTTTACTTCAGATTTGGGTTCTATTCGTCTTCCTTTCTTTGTCATGACCATTCTCACCTATAATTACTTTATCTTTTGTTTACTTATTATTTCTTTTAAGACTTTAGTTTTAAACCAAGTAACTTTACAATTGTTTTAGTTATTATGAATGGAATTGATTCTGTGTTTGTCTCTTTCGTGTTTAATGGTTATGGTTCTTTTTTCTCTTGTAGTCCCTACTAGGTATCTGTAATTTCCTTATTATTGTAATTACTTAGTGAAATATAGTGACTTAAGTTGTTACATTTTCCGTTTAAGGAACTTTCTGTGTTTAATGATTTTGACTGTATTCTCCTTTCTTTTAGGTTCATCGGGGTATTATTAATTTCTGTACATAAAAATAAGTCTTTGGAAGGGTTTCTTCAGAGATCTATTGAAGTAAGTACTTAAGATGGTTTATTAATTCCTTTGTATTATATTTAAAAGGTTTTACCTAATCCCAAGTTTTATACCAAAAACAGAAATAAGAAACTAAGATTCTCATTGAGTGACCAAAATCTCTAACTGGGATAGTGATTTACTATACTGTTAGTACTTTTAGAATTTTTAACCCAACTCCTTTATCTATTTTGATTTAATCTTTAGATTAAGTTTTGTGGTTACAAACAGTAAGAAAGGATTCGATCCGTCTTTCGACTCCCCTGACTCTCAAGACTACCCAAAATAGTACGAGACGGTGTCAATGGGAGACGACTCGACTTTCCCATACAAGGATCACGTACTAGGATCGTCAGACGGAGTAAAAAGGAGAAAAGAGAAAGTATATTTAAACGACATAGATGAAAGAGAAGAGGGTAAGGGTCCGTTCTTCGGGGGTTGAGTCAGACCTACGTACGTCTTCATCGGTTCCTTCGGTCCTTTGGTCGTACCGGTTTGCGTCTCTTTACTCTTTCGACCGTACATTTCTTGACACTCTCCAAGGAGGTATAGCTTGGTTTTCCGTTACCCCGACCCTCCCATCCAGTCTCTAGTGTTTCACTTACACCGTACGAGGAATCCTAAAATAGAAGGTTTTGTCCTTCGATAACTTCCTAACGTTTGTACTAGTTTAAACGTGACACGTTTATATGAGGTCAGTACGTGACCTCTCTCCCATCTAGACAAGCAGTTTATAACGTTATCACACCACGTTCTGTTGCTCCTGGACCAAGTTTAATCTTTGTCACCTCATGTCCTTTTCCTTATGAATACCTATGTCCCCGTCTTAGGTTCCCCGTGTCACTAACTAAATTGTAGACCTCACTCTGTCTCCTTCCTCAGATCGACTAAGATTCCGAAGGACGAGCCCACCGACACACTTATTATACAGGAAGTGATTCTACTCCAGTGTCATCACCTGATCCTTCAATGATACGAACGAGAACACTTAATTACTCCGAATGAGGAACCTTCCTTTCAATACTGGTTTGATCTATCGTATAAGTTTTCGTCTCTGTAATGAAACGGTTGTTTCCAGGTAGATCAGTTCCGATACCAAAAAGGTCACCAGTACATACATACACTCTCAACCTGACACTTCTTTCGACTCACGGCTTCTTAACTACGAAAACTTGACACCACAACCTCTTCTGCGAACTCTCAGGGAACCTAACGTTCCTCTAGGTTGGTCAAGTAGGACTTCCTCTAGTCAGGACCCACAAGTAACTTTACTGACTACAACTTCGACTTTGATGTTATGAAACCGGTGGACTCCGTTTCTCGACTGAGTAACCTTTTCTGGGACTACGACCCTCCCTAACCCCCGTCCTCCTCTTCCCCTACTGTCTCCTACTCTACCGACCTACCGTAGTGGTTGAGCTACCTGCACTCAAACTCACTTGAAGCCCTCAACCACTACCTGTCCCTCCGGACCGCATGACGCTAAGTGCCCCAACGTTTCTCAGCCTGTGCTGACTCGCTGACTTGACTTAACTTGACGTCCACTTTGCACTCAAACTCGTTTGAGACCCTCCATCACTTCCTGTCCGTTCTAACCGTACGACGTCAGGTGCCCAAGTGTTTCTCAGTCTGTGTTGACCACTTTACACTCTAGACTATCCGTAAACATATATAGGACGTGAGCCTCCTCTTCTGACCTCTGACCATAAACCCAAAGGAGTCGTGTACTTGATTTACACGTTAGTTCCGTACGTATTTCACTGTTCTTTCTAAATACACCGACAACTTCGGTACACTTCTCTACTCTAGAGGTTCTATGTCTTTTCCTATAATGTATTCTTTACAGTCTCCTCTAAAAGTACAATATTCATATAGTAAAGACACATTCGTTCGATGAAAGGAACAAAGTCTATGTTCAAGGATTGAGACTGTTCTTAATCACTAAAGTTCCTACTGTAGAAAATCGGGATTTCCTTCGGTAAACTTGTTATCTTTTCGACTATCAGTCACTAAGAGAGAACTAATATTTTATAATCCCCTTTTTGAAAGTTACATATACTTGATTACTACCACCAAGAGGAGGTTAGATACTTAAAATGTTATCTGAGGTAGAGGAGATGTTTACGGTGTAGGCTGTGGCGTAGGAAGGTCAGAGGGTAACAGTGTTACAACAAACAACTGTCATTGTAGGGTGTCTCAAGACATTTCGATATTACGTCAGAATATCGGTGAGAAGTTGTTCTGGGACAGTTATTGGACTATCATTTCAGTCTCACTCTAAATGACACTTCGATAACTGGGAATCGGAACACAAGAAAGAATATCATAAAAACATGTCAAAACATCATAAACGTTTCCATTACATAAAAATATAAGAAAAGAGTTTCTCCAGGGGGTTAATGTACTCGACGTTGTGTTGACATTGTAGGTCCATATTCCTGATATTAAGTTTCCAATATCTTTTATCCAGTCATTTTTAATTAGATTAAAAATTTTAATTAATGTAATTGAGTAAACCCTTGACCAAAAGTGGAATCGGAAGACTACAATCCTAGAAAGGCTGATGTCGAACTCAAGAGGTGAGGCAAACGTGTGAACTTAACGGGTCACCTGTAGGTCCCAACTCCTAGTGACGGAACGGTAATTGAAGACAATTGTGAAGAATTTGTGTTTACTTGTTAAACTTTTTTATGTAAGAACTCCTTTAAAGGGGTTTCCTACTTGTCACCTTGTTTCTATACTTCAGAAACGTAAATAAAGAATTCATTAACCAAGTGACTATTAAGTTGACACGGTTCATAATACTCGTGAATTAGTATGTTTCCATCCAACAAAAAAGAATAGACCTCTTTAAGATGATATCGTTTGTCTGATATAAACAAGTCGTTAGTCAATAACTATAAAAATACTGAACCTCACGTATTAATTCGTAGGTCGTTTGGAGACACAAGATTATATGTATTCAAACTTAACTTAATTAAACAAGTCCAAATAAGTCAACGAGACATTCGGAAGGTAGTCCTTAGTGGTGGAGAGAAGTGGAGTAACTACACAACAGAGAACGGGATGTAAGATCCAAACTTCCTGTTTTCGTAAAGGGAGTTGTCAACTAGAAACCAATCGAAGGTATCGGATTAAGTTCGGAATTGCAACGAATACTTTCGATGAAGAAGTTGGATAGAAAAATTGTTAAGTGAACGTAAAGATTATTCCTAATCTCCTTGTCCTTGTTAATGTACACTCTCTTTAATAAACTTATCCAGGTTTATCAAGGGGACCTAAGAAACCTGTTAACTAGACAAAAACAAAACGACAAAAATAAGTAAATGCTACAGTGAAGAATGGAAGGTATTTGTTAATAAAAGGAGGACAATCCGTTAAGTTTCCTTAGATACTACATTAATTATCTCACCACCAGGGGTTGGAAAAACCGTCGTCCCTGACTAAAACACCTTAGTTTAAAAGTTACCTGTCATTTCCCCCTTCCTACCAAAGTCCTATTAAGTTCGTGTAATGTGAATAACACATGAAATAATGATAATAATAATGTAGTCGAAGTGGAGTCTAGTAGTCCGTAATCTAAGACCTCCAACTCTTGGAGACCTTATCTCATTGACTGAATCTAAGACTGGGTAGACTTTTCGACACATTTTAACCGTTTCCACTAATTTGAGACTTTGAGTCAATTTTTTTTTTTTTGACATTCCAATCTTATATTTATACTGAAAGAGAAGGGAGTATCGAGTCAACCATTTCTTAGACGGACGTTACGTCCTCTGGGGTAAAGCTGAGGACCCAGTCCTTCTAGACGACCTCTTCCGTATCCGACGGGTGAGATCATAAAAACCCTAAGGGAATACCGAGTCGACCATTTCTTAGACGGACGTTACACTCTGGACCCAAGTTAGGGACCCAACTCTTCTAAGGGGACCTCTTCCCTTTCCGATGGGTAAGGTCATAAGATCGGATCTCTTAAGGTACCCGACATAGGTACCCCAGTGTTTCTCAGTCTGTGTTGACTCGTTGGAAGTGAAAATGAAACAGATCGAGTGTCTCAACCAATCACTGGTTTACACTATAAAGATAGTAGATAATAAACTGTCCTTCTATAAACAAGAACCCTTCCCCCTAGAAACTAACGTCTTACAAACTGATTTACGTGTGTTTGAAACAACAACAAGTCAGTAAGTCAGCAACGGCTGAGAAACGTACTTGACGTCGTTCGGTTCGAAGAGCCAGAAAGTGGTAGATAGTCTCAAACGGGTTTGAGTACAGGTAACTCAGTCACTACGATATGTTGGTAGAGTGGGAGATAGTAGGGGAAGAGGAGAACGGTAGTCAAAAAGGGACGGAGCCCCAGAAAAGGTTACTCAACCGAGGAGCGTAGTCCAACAGTTTCATAACCTCAAAGTCGAAGTCGTAGTCAGGAAGGTTACTTATAAGTCCCAACTAAAGGAAATCAAACATAGAGTCGTATGTTCGAATCTTTCGACATAATATTTCATACAAAGTTTATTCGTTAAATAGGTTTACTCAAAAAGTGGACTTACACTGTTTGGTGTTCTCCGATCTACAGAAAGAAGTGATTAACCTTTAATAATACCTATAAGTTATGAGGAAAAGTAAATCTTTTACAGAGAATCCTTCTATATATAATGGTATTAAAATCTTATACTTCTAAGACTTCCCAAATTTTAGACTAATTGAAACTCATTAAGGACCCGGTAATAACTAATAATATATACTCATAGACATTTTCATTAAGGAACATGTTGTTATAAAGAGTTTCCTTGGATTCGGTCATAGAGATTTATACACTACTATTTTTGGTTTCGTTCCGATTTCTATGTAAATTTACGACGTCGGGTCCCTTAAGGGACCACCAGGTCACCAATCCTGAGACACGAGGGAGACGTCTACCAAACGAGGGACCAATCCCTTGATTCTCGGGACAGGGAGTTCGGTGCACCACGTTGGTTTTTTATTTATTTATTTATTTATTTACGATGTCGAGTTTAACTATAAGTGATTGTCAGTGACTTACCCTGTCCTTTGTGTCTGTAACGACTCATCTGATTCGGAGCGGAGACTATCTACAACTTTGTCTCTAATTCACCAAGACAGATCGTCGACAAAACAACATCTTGACCTTAATCTTAGGAATTTAATTTTACATCTAAAGAAAATTGATCAGGTGTGATTGACATCTTTATGTAGGGGTGTAAACTGTGATTTTATCTTTTATATTTTTGACGTCCTCAATCCCTTTCTTGTACGAATTTTTCAGTCTTTCATTTTATAAGGTTAAAAATAGTTTTGGAATTGTTTCCAAAGGTAAAATATCAAACTATAGTATCCTCTCTATAAGGTAACTATATGATGGACTCAGGGACCAAGGTCGCATCTGAATCTGATAATTTCGGATCAATTTTGTACAAATTAAATCAACGAATGAGTATAGACGTCATGATCAGAATTGAACCCCAAATTAATATCTTTCTTTATTTGATTTAATTAGAGTAACCTCAAATAAAGTAATAAGAATACGTCTTTTAAAGTTTTTTAATCGGATTCCCTTTTTTTTTTTTTCTCGACTCGTTAGAGTATGTTTGAGAAAGGGCCATCTAGTTAGGTGAAACTTTACGTGATTTGTCGGACTACTCCACTTGTAAAGGGTAAGAAGTCCGGGTCGTAAAGTCACGTGTAAAAGTTTCATTACTAATGGTTCTACAATCGTAGCAATTTGCAACAGTTAGGACGTATTAACGTACATCCCATAAGACCTATAAAAATTAGACCTGTTTTACATTTCGTCCCCTTTAGTAGATCTTTTAAATCGTTTGTATCAGAACCGAAACAGTGACCTCACCTCCCTCCGTAATATGTGACAGCGGATACGATGTCGACAAGGGTTTAAGAATGCTCCGTCAACGTTTCTCCTTACGAAAGGAGTAGTTACACACTGAGGTTCCAATACCGGAAAAGAAACTTTTCATCTGAAGTAGGGTCAACAAGTGAGAATTCTCACCTCACGTCATTCACCTACTTATAAAGTTATAGTGTTATATATCTGTCACAAAAAAAAGACTATTTCTTTTCTCAAGGGTTTGTAGTACTACCATTCTCCCGGACTACTACGAACTGAAGGTCCAGATAGTAACTACGTCCTCTTCGGGAGATGGGAGAGACCCTGAGTCAAAGAAGGACACATTATAGTACTAGGGATACCAAGTAAGACACGGGTGAAACTTAGGAAGTTTTATAGGTTGAAGTAATAAGTTTCGTTTAAACGATTCAAGAAGTGGTCTCCGATTCTAATGTGGTATTCAGTTACAAAATAAAACAATTTAAATCAGGAGTTGGGAGAGAGACACTTACTTACTTAATTTATACTTATTACTGTGGATGTATCCTCTGTTCTCTTAATCTTCCAACGTATACACACCAGTAAGTAACATCTACCGATTATTCGAGTTAATGATACTTTACTCATCTTAAGTTACCTCACTTGTTTGTTGTACACAAAATTTTTTCGGGTGAAAGTCATTTAAAAACACTCCATATATCAAAAGACGAGAGAAAGACAAAGTACATGTGTCTTTCTCGGTCGATATAAAAGTTTATTTTAGGTGAGTCTTTCGTCTTCACACTGTCCTCCTTAAATCGAGACGTTATCCTACGTAGGCCACGTTGTAGGATAGGTACAAACTCTGTGTTTGGTCGGTAACGTTAGTAATCCTGCACCAGATCTTTCTTGTCTCCTGGTCCTCTACCCTTTGGGACCTGAACATGTTTCCTTCCCCAGTAATAGAAAGAACCAACTGAAACGTAAAGATCTCAAATCGAACCACGTACCGTACGTCCTTCGAGAGTTTTACTCCTCAACCTGAAGTTAGAGACGGCGGAGGAACCATTCAGGACCAGGTCCTGTGAACCCCTTCGTCTCGACTCCGTCTTGACACACGATGTCGAAAGACCCCTCCATGGTTGGGTTCCGTACTCCTTACTCCATCTTTGTTCTTCGGTCAACTTCCATCATTGTAAACAATGGTTCTGGTTACCAAGGTTCGTGTTCTGCAGTAGGTTTACGTAGGGAGTCTCCTTGAGTAAAGAGGTCACAGAATGGGGAATATGGACACAGAATAGGGAGTTAAATGGAGGACACTGTGACTGAGGAGGGTGTGTGGCCTAACCACAATGGACCGGTATCGACGGCGACCTCGTCGGTATAACGTAACGAATGGGCGTTGTGGAGTAGACTCGGGTCCCCGTGTCCCTCCTCCACCTTGGGTGCCGATTCGGTCCGACCGGGAACTGTGTCCCTGTCGAGAAGAAAGTCTCCGTAGTATCTCCATTACGGTTTTCGGTTGTAGGGGATTCGTGGGTGGATCGGTCCTTACCTCCCAGTCTCCTGGGGCGGTGTCTCGTCCTCCAGTTCAGGGTCCTTCGTCCGGTTCGATAGACCAAAACGTCCCCTCCCCGCGTCTCACCACTATTTGTCCCAGTCCCTAAATCTTTAGGGAACACCGTAAAATCTTTCAATAGACTGAGTCTTCTACCATCTCCTTATCCTACCCCTCTGGTGAAATAGGGAGTGTTTAAGGAGTTTTCTTGTAAAGTTTCGATTCGTTTGAGGTGTTTTGTTGAGGACTTACGACCGTCTCCTGTAGTCCGTGGGTATTTTCGTTTAGTAACAGAAGTTTTTGTCCATCCTTTTTTATATTTGCTGCTTTTTTCTCTGTTTCCTCCACCCCTCCCTCGAGGGAGGGCTCTTCCCTTCGGGTAGGGCCCTTCCCTTAAAATTCTTCTCTCCAAAGGTTTGTGGTCCTTTGTGAGAGGGACGGCTCAGACACCGCTCGGAACCTTCGTGTCTCCCGTTATATTTTCCTTCCTTTTTATTTATTTATTAATTTTGGTTGTCTAATGTTCGGGTTGTCATTGAGGGGGTCACCTTTTCGTCGTGTCTGCGGACGTAGGCGGTGATTGTTCACCCCCGTCCCGTCCCTCCGCGCCCTCCACACCCGACGTCACGAAACATTCTTAGAATGTCCTTGCGGGGCGTGTATTGGTCTTACTTGATTGAACCCGATCGTTTGGTCTGACACCCTATCGATGGTGCACTTTTCGAGTTTGTATTCTGTGGCGGTCCTGGCGTGTGTCTTGTTTCCTACCTTACCTTTATCAATCGATGTCTGGTAGGGGGTGGCCCCTGTCCGTCGGTCTCGACATTCCCGACCTTTCCCCGTTAACGTCGGGGCCTCTCTGAAATGGATGGTTTGACGTTCGTCCGAAGAAACGATTCTGAAGACCCCCACGACCTGGCAGTGGTAGACGAAGTGTTCCCCGCGGTCGCCATGTGGGTCTTTTGACTCGTCGTCTCTGTCCTTTCCGCTGTTCAGCGTCACTGACGTGAGTGGTTTGAGGACTCGGTGAACCTGGACCCTTCCCGTGCTTTTCGTCAGGGTTAGTTTAGACGTGGAGACTCCCGATGGACTCTCGACTTGGANCCGTTATATTTTCCTTCCTTTTTATTTATTTATTAATTTTGGTTGTCTAATGTTCGGGTTGTCATTGAGGGGGTCACCTTTTCGTCGTGTCTGCAGACGTAGGCGGTGATTGTTCACCCCCGTCCCGTCCCTCCGCGCCCTCCACACCCGACGTCACGAAACATTCTTAGAATGTCCTTGCGGGACGTGTATTGGTCTTACTTGATTGAACCCGATCGTTTGGTCTGACACCCTATCGATGGTGCACTTTTCGAGTTTGTATTCTGTGGCGGTCCTGGTGTGTGTCTTGTTTCCTACCTTACCTTTATCAATCGATGTCTGGTAGGGGGTGGCCCCTGTCCGTCGGTCTCGACATTCCCGACCTTTCCCCGTTAACGTCGGGGCCTCTCTGAAATGGATGGTTTGACGTTCGTCCGAAGAAACGATTCTGAAGACCCCCACGACCTGGCAGTGGTAGACGAAGTGTTCCCCGTGGTCACCATGTGGGTCTTTTGACTCGTCGTCTCTGTCCTTTCCGCTGTTCAGCGTCACTGGCGTGAGTGGTTTGAGGACTCGGTGAACCTGGACCCTTCCCGTGCTTTTCGTCAGGGTTAGTTTAGACGTGGAGACTCCCGATGGACTCTCGACTTGGACTCGCAGAATCTGACCCCTCCACGTGCGTCGGATCCCGACCGGAGTCTGACAAGGGCCGACTCGTAGCATCTCGACCTCGTCAAACACGTGGCACTCGTCCCTGTCCGGGTCGCCCCGACTCTGTGACACACGTGTGCTGTCACGATAAACAAACATCGTAGGGAGGGAGGGGTGTCGCGCTGACTTGTTGACTCGGAATTTTTTTTTTTTTTTTACACAGGTGGTGGGGGTGGGGACACAGTCCTACCTTTAGTCTGTGACTTCTCTTGTCGTTTGTCTTCTTCAATTTGTCTCCCTTGACGGAACCTTCACTGGGGTGTGACGGGTGTTGTGGTCTCTTTCCCGGTCTATATAGAAATGATAAAAATGTTAGTAAGGAAAAAAAAAAAAGTAAAAGAAAGAAAGAAAAAAAACAAAAAAAACAAAAAACAACTGCGACAACACCCCACCAAAAAAAGAAGAAAAGAAAAAGAAGAAAAGAAAAAGAAGAAAAAAAAGATTGAAAAATTTTAACAATTCAGAAGATAAAGAGGAGATTAAAAATAAAGATATTGGTTTATAATGAAAAGTTTTCTTTTCTGAGATAAAAAATTTCGTTTGTGGTATATATCAGAAACACACCAACAACCACCACAAAAAATTATTAAGAACACCGAAACCCAAAAACAAAAAAAAAAACAAAAACAAAAAAACCAAAAGAACAAAAAAAAAAAAGAAAAAGAAAAAAGGAAGAAAAAGAAATTACAACATGAAAACTTTTAGGTTGGNAACACACCAACAACCACCACAAAAAATTATTAAGAACACCGAAACCCAAAAACAAAAAAAAAACAAAAACAAAAACAAAAAAACCAAAAGAACAAAAAAAAAAAAAAGAAAAAGAAAAAAGGAAGAAAAAGAAATTACAACATGAAAACTTTTAGGTTGGAGATGAGATCTAAAAATTAGAAACGAAAAACCAAAAACAACAGTTAAAAAATGAAAATTTTTGGGTTTGAAGTGATGGGTTAAAATGGACTCTCGTTCTAATGACCGAACTGGTGAGAGAGGAGGAAACCTGAGAGGAAATAGAGGTGGTCCACCGGAGACAGAGATGGGAGGGGGAAGAGAAGAGATAGGTTGAGACACTTAGAGACACACAAGGTCTGCCACCTCTTGTGGATTCCTTGACCAATGACCGATCTAAACAGAGAGAGGAAAAGTAAAGGGAGAAAATAGGAGGACCGGTGGACACAGATGAAGGAGGGAGAGGAGAAGGAACATATTGAGGCACTTATGGAGACTCGCCAGGTCTGATACCTCGCGTGTATTCCTTCACTAATGACCGATCGAACGAGAGAGGTGAAAACTAGAGTGGTGTAGAGTAGGGTCAGTGGAGATTGATGGGGGAGGGAGAAGAGAAGAGGTACATTGAGTCACTTGGAGAGACCCACAGGGAGTTACGCCTCTTTGAAAAGTAGAAATTGGATCTACAAATAGTAGCCACGACATATCTACCTCTTCAGATCTCTGATGACATTTTTATTTTGACTTTTGGTCTTCGTCCTCCGAATTCAGGTTTCGGACTCTTGTAGTCTCTTGAGGACTTAAGTCCCTTGTAATTAGTTATCCTCGAGTAGTTTGCGGAGGTATGGATGTACCTTTGGTTCGAGGTGGGTTCGCGGTTGTTCAAGGTCTCGTTCTGTATGGTGTGTTTAAGAGATCGTTGTGTCCTTGTGTGGGGACTCGAAGTTATATGTCCGACTAGTTTCAATGAGGTTTTGATAACTACAGAGTATTGGGTAATGACCAGTGAGGTGACGTGAGGTCTCTATTCTTTGGGTCGAGGTGGGTGGTCTTGAGGTTGTGTTCGGAGGGATTGGTCCTTGGGAACTGTTCGGTGACTATGATGGGGTGGGTGTTACTCCTTCGAGGTATTATTTCTCTTGAGGTGTTTAAGGGTCTTATATCTTTCCGGTGAGGTTTGCGTCGTTATATTGGTTCTACTTCTCTGTCTCCTTATGAGTCGTCCATTTCCTTGTCTTGGTTTGGTTTGGTTTGGGTGGTTTGGTTTGTTTTCTCCTTCTCCATCCCTTAGATGGACTCTTTTTAAGACTTATAACTATCACTTTTACTAGGTTTTAGAACTTTAGTTTTACCTTAGTGTCTATTTATCGGACCTCTGTTCCTAACTCTTCTACGTTCTTTCCAAATTGTTCCTGGATCTTCTTTATTTTTTCTCAGTTATATATTACTTATTGTGTTATTCACTGTAGTCTTTGTGACACCTCCGTTGTTTATCATCTTATTGCCTCCGTCTTCCATCCTAATCACTTTATCTTCTATCTTACTATCTTTATTTGTTTAGTCTCTCCTTTTTTCTTTTTGTTTAAATTTCTTTACTCCTGTTAGAGTCTCCTGTTATACTTTGCGAGGTTGTAAACTTAATATCCTCAGGGTCTTCTTCTTCTGTTTTTCTTTCTGGTACTCTTTTAGGAACTCCTCTATTATCAACTTTTGAAGGGATTTTACCCCTTCCTTTATTAGTGGGTTCAGGTTCTTTGTGTCTCTCAAGGTTTATCCTATTTGGATTCCGCTTTGTGGGGTTCTGTGTATAATTAGTTTAATTGTTTCTAGTTTGTGTTTCTTGTTTATAATTTTCGTTGTTCCCTTTTTGTTGTTTATTGTGTGTTCCCCTGAGGGTATTCCTATTGACGTCTAGAAAGTTATATTTGAGAAGTCCGGTCCTCCCTTACCGTTCTGTATGAATTTCACTACTTGCTTTTATTGGATGTCGGGTCTAATGACATTGGTCGTTCCTAGAGTAAGTTTATGCTTCCTCTTTAGTTTTCGAAATGTCTGTTCGTTTTCGACTCTCTTAAGTCGTGGTGGTTTGGTCGAGAGGTTGTTTAAGATTTCCTATAAGAGATCTGTCCTTTGTGTTTTTCCTACATATTTGGGCTTGGGTTTTGTTATTTCATTTACCATTGCCCTAGTACGAATAGTTATTGATGGAATTTGTATTTACCCAACTTACGGGGTTAGTTTTCCGTTTCTGACCGACTCACTTATGTTTTTGTTCTGGGGAGATATACGACGAATGTTCTCTGGGTGGAGTTTTGTTCCCTGTGTATGTCTGACTTTCACTTCCCGACCTTTTTCTATAAGGTACGTTTATCTCTGGTTTTCTTTCGTCCTAACCATTATGAGTAAAGGCTATTTTATCTGAAATTTTGTTTCCGACACTTTTCTCTGTTTCTTCCGGTGATGTATTACTAATTTCCTAGTTAGGTTCTTCTTCTATATTGTTAATGTTTATATATACGTGGGTTATATCCTCGTGGTGTTATACATTCTGTTTACGATTGTTCATACTTTCCCCTTTAGTTGTTATTGTGTTATTATCACCCTCTGAAATTATGGGGTGAGTGTGGATACCTGTCTAGTTGATTTGTCTTTTAATTGTTTCTTTGCGTTTGAAATTTACTATGTTATCTGGTCAATCTGGATTAACTATAGATATCCTGTAAAGTGGGGTTTTGTTAATTAAAGTGAAAAAAGAGTTCACGAATGTCTTGGAAGAGGTCCTATCTAGTGTAGGACCCGGTATTTAGATTGGAACTATTTAAAAATTTTTAGCTTTAGTGAGGTTCGTAGAAAAGACTGGTATTAAGTAATTCTAATCTAGAGTTAATGTCCTCTTTTTGATAATTTTTGAGGTTGTATACCTCCGACTTGTTGTGCGAAGACTTATTGGTTGTTTAGTGTCTTAGTTTTTTCTTTAGTTTTATACGTATCCTTGATTACTTTTACTTTTGTGTTGTTGGGTTTTGGACACCCTGTGATATTTTCGTCACGATTCTCCTTTCAAGTATCGTTATGTCCGTATGGAGTTCTTTGTTCTTTTTTCAGTTTATTTATTGGATTGAGATGTGGATTTCGTTGATCTTTTCCTTCTTTACCTCTTGGGGTCTCAATCATCTTCCTTTCTTTAGAATTTTTAATCCCGTCTTTATTTACGTTTTCTTTGTTTTCTCTGGTATCGTTTTTAGTTGTTTCGGTTTTCGACCAAGAAACTTTCCTATTTAGTTTAACTGTTTGGTAATCGGTCTGAGTAGTTTTTCGTTTCTCTCTTTTTAGTTTAGTTATTTTAATCTTTACTTTTACCTCTCTAGTGTTGTCTGTTGTGTCTTTATGTTTCCTAGTTTCTCTGATGATAGTCGTTATACGGTTATTTTACCTGTTACACCTTCTTTACCTGTTTAAGAATCTTTTCCTGTTGAAAGGTTTTGACTTGGTCCTTCTTTATCTTTTAGAATTGTCTAGGTAGTGTTCGTACCTTTAACTTTGACATTAGTCTTTTGAAGGTCGGTTGTTTTCGGGTCCAGGTCTGCCGAAGTGTCGACTTAAGATGGTTTTTAAATCTTTTCTCGATTATGGATAGGAGGAGTTTGAGAAGGTCTTTTAACGTCTCCTTTCATTTGAAGGTTTGAGTAAGATATTCCGGTGGTAGTGGGATTATGGTTTTGGACTGTTTCTATGATGTTTTTTTCTTTTGATGTCCGGTTATAGTGACTACTTGTATCTACGTTTTTAGGAGTTGTTTTAAGATCGTTAGTCTTAGGTTGTTGTGTAATTTTTCTAGTATGTGGTACTGGTTCACCCGAAATAGGGTCCCTACGTTCCTAAGAAGTTATAGGCGTTTAGTTAGTTACATTAAGTGGTGTAATTGTTTAACTTTTTATTTTCGGTATACTAACAGAGTTATCTACGTCTCTTCCGGAAACTGTTTTAAGTTGTAGGTAAATACTATTCTTGAGAGGTCTTTCGTCCTTATCTTCCTTGTAGGAGTTGTATTATTTTCGATATATACTGTTTGGGTGTCGTTTGTAATAGGAGTTACCACTTTTTAACTTTCGTAAAGGGGATTTCAGTCCTTGTTCTGTTCCTACGGGTAAAAGTGGTGATGATAAGTTGTATCAAGACCTTCAAAACCGGTGTCGTTAGTCTCGTCTTTTTCTTTATTTTCTTTAGGTTTAACCTTTTCTTCTTCATTTCTTTGAGAGTGACAAACGTCTATACTAGGAGATGTATCTTTTGGGATTTCTGAGGTGGTCTTTTGATGATCTCGATTAGTTCCTTATATCATTTCAACGTCCTATATTTTAGTTGTGTGTCTTTAGGGAACGTAAGGATATGTGCTTATTACTCTTTCATCTTTTTCTTTAATTCCTTTGTTAAGGTAAGTGGTAACGTTACTTTTCTTATTTTATGAATCCTTATATAGATGGATTTCTTTGATTTCTGGATATATATATATCTTTTGATATTTTGTGACTACTTTCTTTAGTTTCTCCTGTGATTATCTACCTCTTTATATGGTACACCTAGCCTTCTTAGTTATATCACTTTTACTCATATGATGGGTTTCGTTAAATGTTTAAGTTACGTTAGGGATAGTTCGATGGTCGGTGTAAAAAGTGTCTTGATCTTGTTTATTAAAGTTCTAAACATACCTTTATGTTTTTTTGGAGCTTATCGGTTTCGTTAGAACTCTTTCTTCTTACCTTGACCTCCTTAGTTGACACACTGAAGTCCGAGATGATGTTTCGGTGTCAGTAGTTCTGTCCTACCATGACCGTGTTTCTGTCTTTATATCTAGTTACCTTGTTTTATCTTTCGGGTCTCTATTTAGGTGTGTGTATACCTGTGGAATAGAAACTGTTTCCTCCGTTCTTATATGTTACCTCATTTCTGTTAGAGAAATTGTTCACCACGACCCTTTTGACCAGTTGGTGAACATTTTCTTACTTTGATCTAGTGAAAGATAGTGGCATGTGTTTTTATTTGAGTTTTACCTAATTTCAGATTTGCAATTCTGGTCTTTGATATTTTGAGGATCTCCTCTTGTATCCGTTTTGTGAGAGGCTGTATTTAGTGTCGTCCTAGGAGATACTAGGAGGGGGGTCTTAAGACCTTTATTTTCGTTGTTATTTGTTTACCCTAGATTAATTTTAATTTTCGAAGACGTGTTGTTTCCTTTGATATTCGTTCCACTTTTCTGTCGGAAGACTTACCCTCTTTTATTATCGTTTACTTCGTTGACTGTTCGTTGATTGGAGTTTTTATATGTTCGTTGAATACGTCGAGTTAAGGTCTTTTTATTTGCTGGGTTAGTTTTTTACCCGGTTTCTTGATTTATCTGTAAAGAGGTTTCTTCTGTATGCCTACCGATTGTTTGTGTACTTTTCTACGAGTTGTAGTAAGTAATAGTCTCTTTACGTTTAGTTTTGGTGTTATTCCATGGTAAAGTGTGGTCAGTCTTACAGACACTAGGTTTTCAGATGTTCGTTATTTACGACCTCTCCCACACCTCTTTTCCCTTGGGAGGATGTGACAACCACCCTTACGTTTGATCATGTCGGTGATACCTCTTGTCACACCTCTAAGGAATTTTTTAACGTTTATCTTGATGGAATACTGGGTCGTTAGGGTGANTTTATCTTGACGGAATACTGGGTCGTTAGGGTGACGACCCGTATGTGTGGCTCCTTTGGTCTTAACTTTCTCTGTGTACATGGGGTTACAAGTAACGTCGTGACAAGTATTATCGGTCCTGTACCTTCGTTGGATCTACAAGTAGTCGTCTACTTACCTATTCTTTCGACACCATGTATATGTGTTACCTCATAATGAGTCGGTAATTCTTATGTAAACTTAGTCAAGATTACTCTACCTACTTTGACCTCGGATAAGATGTCTCACTTCATTCGGTCTTTCTTTTTGTGGTCATGTCATATGATTGTGTATGTATACCTTAAATCTTTCTACCGTTACCACTGGGACATACGTTCTGTCGTTTTCTCTGTGTCTACACATATCGCCTGAAAACCTGAGACTCCCTATCCTTCTCCCACCCTACTAAACCCTCTTACCGTAACTTTATACATATGATAGTACATTCTTTGTTTAGCGGTCAGATACAGGCTACGTCCTATGTCGTACGAACCCCGACCACGCGTCCCTACTGGGTCTCTCTACAATACCCCTCCCTCCACCCTTCCCCCAAGTACAAACCCTTGCGTACATGTGAGCACCACCTAAGTACAGTTACATACCGTTTCGGTTATGTCATAACATTTCATTTTATTTCATTTTTATTTTTATTTTTTCAATAGACTGAGCCCAGACTCAAAGAAGTCGAGATTTTCCGACTAGTGTATGTACGGGAGGGTACGGTACCTCATAGTCCTCCTATTGTTACTCTTTGAAATTAGAAGAGTAGGGAGAAGAGGTGGAGGAACGGACGTAGTACATTTAGAGGTTTCGTCTTTCTTGCGTGTGTGGGTGGTCGAGGGATAGATCGTGGGTGGTCCTCTACGATTTTTTTTTAGAGTGTGTCGGTCAGTTTGACCATACGGTCAGGGTTCATCCGGGTGGAGTGACTCCGAGTTGAAACCACGAAAAGGAGTAACTCGAATAAGAGAAAAGAAGGAGAAGGGGAGGCGGAAGATGAGAGATACTTGTGGGAACCGGTCCCTGTCTGTGTCCAAAACCTTCAGGACCTCCAATATTTCACAACCCTTAGGGAAAATTCGTTTTACAATACTCATCTTTTAAACCAGATTTCCTCTTAAATAAATAAAATTTATTCGTTTCTTTTGTGTGGTTTATGCTCTCTGAACATTTAGGTCCAGGAAAAGAAGACACTAGAGAAATTTGTTAAATACTCTTTACGAATGATTGTCATTGAACCAAATGGAAGGATTGTGTCTTATGGGTTCTCGTCGTATAAAGTTTGATGGAGACTTGAAGACTCTTCTAAAGGACATCATTCTTTTCCGTTGGGTGAGGTCATGAGAACGGATCTTTTAAGGTACCTGTCTCCTTGGACCACCCGATGTCAGGTACCCCAGCGTTTGTCAGACTGTACTAACTCGTTGACTCACGTGTACACACGCGTGTGTGTGTGTGTGTGTGTGTGACTTGAAGACCCTTTGAACACTTTTACGTCTAGAACAAAGCTATCCAAACCCACTCAAAACTCACAGATGTATAAAGTGTTACACGTTCCGTACGGGTCCACTGTGATCACAATGGGTCGGTACTCGGTATAAAGTCCATCGTTCCGAAATTGAGAGTCGTAAACGGTCCCGTCCACGTTGATTCCCGAGTCTTTCGAATTTGGAGTATTTAAGGTAGGAAAGTCCACAGTTAAGTGGGCAGGTCACGGATTGTTTTCCCGTCAAGGTTTACCGTCCTATACCCTGAACCACCAAGTCACCGGTCCTTAGACGGAAGGTTAGTCCCGTGTCCCGAATCTAGGAACCAGTCCCTTGATCTTGGGGTGTCCGGTGTCCCGTTGGTTCGGGTACGTATTGATCTCTTCGGAAGTGTGACGTTGTTTCTGGTTCGTGTCGTTTTTAGTTTGTTATTTGATTGTCTTTACAACCATACCTACAACTCTTTCACTTATTGATCTTTGACCCATTTTCTAGAAAAAGATTAAGAAAGTTGGATTGACTTCCTCTTGACTTATAAAACGGTTTGCTATCCAATAAATGACACTAAAAACTATATATAAGAGACGAAAAACGGTATTTGGAGTCTTCCGTAAACTTTTTAACTTACTGTGACGATCTTTGTTTCAAGAAGTAAGAACAGACGAATTAAGACACTTTTCCAAGAGTCCCCACCATAATTATTTTCAGTTTTTGTCCTTTTGATAACTAAGTCTTGAGACGGAATAAAAGTGTTTTTTATTATCACTTGAACCTATGAATTTAATGGAACCCTTTTTGGGAGGTAGATAGGAAAATTGACCGTGTAAAGATCATTGAAAATATATAAATTGTTATTCAATAGTTTAACATATTACGTAAGATAACAGAACTGATTAATATACGTTTATAATTAAGTTAGGTCTTCTTTTTATAAATTATATATCTTCTAATATCAATGTCCTAAAAAGTTTTTAAATTAAAGTTACAGATATTAAACAACGTTTGTAACGAGTTTTTGCTAAAGATTCACATTTCTATATTATTCTAGGACACCTTCTTTATTTTAGTTTACCTTTAGCCTAAGGTTCCCTTTTTTCTTACTGTATTTTAAAGGTTGAGTAGTACTTATAAAATTCACTTTAGTAACTTACGGTTTAATATTGACATACAACTCAGGTATTCATTTAAAAATTTTTGGAGTGTTATCAACATAAAATTTTAAAGTTGTACGGAAATTTAAATGTATTGTTTATATACTCATATTTATTTAAATATATATTTAAATTTATTGTTTATATATCTCTTGGAAACAGAAGTAGAGGTAAAGACCGTGTCTCGAGGATTTGGGGAACCTTAAAGAATCTCTCACTATCTCCATATAAAATAAAACAATTACTCCACCAAACCCTTCGGAGGGATTCTTACCCGACATTATCAGTCTTCTTGGTACACTAAACTCCCAACCTTTAAATCAGGGTGTTGAACTAGAGGTCTCACCCTTCTTCTTGACCTTTAACTCAAGTTAATGGTTATCAGTTACCAAAGTAGTGAGTACAGGTACATTACTTCGAAAGTATTTTGACTTTTCCTACTCCACGTCTTTCGAAGGTTCAACCGTCCGTGTACCTCTAAACTCTTACCACACGAAAGTTTCCCGTACCTTTGAAGTTCGGGAATGGGTGCACAGAACTGGAGACAGAGAAGGTAGAAAAGATTATTTGGTCACTAGATCCTTCGTTTTACAAAGAGACTCAAGTCACTCGGAGAGATCAGTAACCTTGGGGGTGAGACTTCATATCCTTATGTCCACTGTTGAATCCGAACACTGACCACAGTCTTCCCCTCCGCCCCAAGTCAGAACATCTTGACTCGGGAGTTAACCACCTTAGATTACGATAGAGGTCTATCTCACAGGTTTAAACTTAACTGACGACCACGGGATGGTAGTCAACGAACAACCACCACTACGGCTTTCGAGTCGGAGAGACGTGGTCACGGTTTTGAACCTCTGTCTCAAAATCCACTTTATCTTTCCTTATCGAAATAACGAAACGGTCCGTTTCTTCCTGTCTCACTCGAGGACGGGAGTCTTTGACACAGGGTTGGGTCCTCACAAACCATTCCTCAAAATACCGCTACCAAGTCCCACCCCAACAACTATTCTAATCCCATTCATGTTCGTAAACGAACCTTACACCCTCTGGACACAAACTAGGGACCCAGCCCTTCTAGGGGACCTCTTCCTTTACCGTTGGGTGAGGTCATGAGAACGGACCTCTTAGGGTACCTCCCTCCTCGGACCATCCGATGTCAGATACCCCAGCGTTTCTCAGCCTGTGCTAACTCGCTGAAGTGAAAGTTGAAAGTGAAAGTGTCCCGGACGTGACGAGATTAGACAAAGACTAGTAGAAGAACTACTCGAAGAGATCACACTTCTTACTCCTGTAGGAGGTAAACAACCCAAATAACTACGAAAACTTGACACCACAACCTCTTCTGAGAACTCCCAGGGAACCTGACGTTCCTCTAGGTTGGTCAGGTAAGACTTCTAGTCGGGACCCTAAAGAAACCTTCCTTACTACGATTTCGACTTTGAGGTCATGAAACCGGTGGAGTACGCTTCTCAACTGAGTAACCTTTTCTGAGACTACGACCCTTCCTAACCCCCGTCCTCCTCTTCCCCTGCTGTCTCCTACTCTACCAACCTACCGTAGTGACTGAGCTACTTGCACTCAGACTCACTTGAGGCCCTGTACCACTACCTGTCCCTCCGGACCGCACGACGTTAAGTACCCCAGCGTTTCTCAGCCTGTGCTGACTCGTTGACTTGACTTGACCTGAGATATTTCTCTAGTTTAACGGTTGTAAGACAACCTAGTATGTCTTTCGTTCCCTAAGGTCTTTTAGTAGATGAAGACGAAGTCCCTGATCTATTTCAGAAACTGACACATTTGGTGTTTTTTGACTTTTTAAGAAGTTTCTACCCTTATGGTCTGGTACAATGGACGGAGGACTCTTTGGACATACGTCCAGTTCCTCGTTGTAAATCTTGGTCTGTACTTTTTTGTCTGACCAAGTTTTAATCTCCTCATTCTGTTTCGACATATAACAGTGGGACGAATAAATTGAATATACTTCTCATGTAGTACACTTTATGGTCCGACCTACTTAGTGTTCGACCTTAGTACTAACGACCCTCTTTATAGCTGTTAGAGTCTATACGTCTACTATGGTGAGATTACGGTCTTTCGTTTCTCCTTGATTTCTCGGACAACTACTTCCACTTTCTCCTCTCATTTTTTCAACGGAATTTTGAGTTGTAAGGTTTTTCATTCTAGTACCGTAGGCCAGGGTGGTGAAGTACCGTTTATCGACCCCATTTTTATCTTTTGCACTGTGTTTCTCTACTGTTTCTTAACCTGTACTGAATTACTAACTTACTGTTGTTAAGATATTTCTCGAATTTCCGTAACGATACGTATATGGAACTGCACCTTGGTCCTGGGACGGAGTCAAGTCAAGTCAAGTCAGGGAGACAGCACAGGTTGAGAAAGACTGGGGTACCTGACGTCGTATGGTCCGAAGGGACAGGTAGTGGTTGAGGGTCTCGAACGAGTTTGAGTACAGGTAGCTCAGTCACTACAGTAGGTTGGTAGAGTAGGAAACAGTAGGGGAAGAGGAGGACAGAAGTCAGAAAGGGTCGTAGTCCCAGAAAAGATTACTCAGTCAAGAAGTGTAGTCCACCGTTTCATAACCTCAAAGTCGAAGTCGTACTCAGGAAGGTTACTTATAAGTCCTGACTAAAGGAGGAGGTACCTCAGAAGGGCTGACTCCCTGACTTGGGTGTAGAGGACTCAGATAACGTAACCGTCTACTTAAGAAATGGTTATCTCGGTGGACGGGGTTCCGACCTGATAACAAAGAACCGACGGACAGCGAACGATACCGTAGGGAAGGGAAGGACATACTTATTGATAAGTTTAGACAAGAAACCTTGAGTCCCTACCAGAACCTCCGACCTCAGACGAAGGATGTTCTTTGTCTTTCCGACGTGGGTCCTCGGAGTGTGTCAGGAGGGGTCAAAGTCACTCTCCGTATAGGGGGATTCGTGTTTACAACTTTAACCTACGTCTTGGGTTTTCTTACGACTTTGTATATACACACACACACACACACATAAACTTTAATGGATTTTAATACTACTTTCCAACAGTCATACGGTGATACTATCACGATGTGTCGAAAGGTTTTGAAGGATCTTGAAGATACTTGTGTGTTTCGAACCCCTAGTGTCGAAACGGGTTCGACGGAGGTCCTCGGGTACCGAGTGAGGTGACAGGTGAGGTCAGACCGAGACGGAGTAGGAAGTTGTTCCGGTGAGAACTAGTTCAATACCTACAAGTCGTGAATACACTACAGTGGAATTGATTAATATCTACGTTCCTTGAATAAAAGTTTATTTAAGTATAAGATTCCATTGTCCCCAATCCTGAAGTTATATACAAACCCCCCTATGTGTTAGGTTGGGTTTCACTGTTTCAGAGTCTCGAAAGAAACTATTTGAAAGTTTTGCGTGAGAGAAGAGAAATGAGAGGTCCACGAGACTGAAGTCACCCGGGAGTAAGGTAGACGTAAAGTCTGAGGAGGAAAGAATGGACTGGAGAGTCCCAACCTCCCCGTCCCGGAGGTGAGATTCGTGGATAAAGCGAGACTTAGAGGTGAAGAACTCCAGTAGGTACGGAAGTAAAAAAGGTAGAGCCTGACAGGTAAAAGAGAATGGGACTGGAGAGGAGACCCGGGGTCTGGATTTACAGGTTGACAGACGAATTTTATCGGAGAATCAATAGAGTGTTTGTAGAGAGTGGATACCGAAGGGTTTAATTTGAAGGGTAGGGAGAGAGGTAGACGAGGAGAAGGTCAAGATAGAGTCATATACTGTGGGTTTATGGGGTCAACCAGCACGGTCATTGGACTAGTAGTAGGACCTATAGAAGGAGGAATTTTATATAGATCTTAGGTGTCTCGTAAGAGCCAAAGGAAACGGTTATGGATTCGGAGCGGTCGTAGCAGTGAGATGACTTTTGTAATGTGAAACCCATTTTCGGTTTCAGATAAGTTTCGGAAGTTTCAGGAGTATATAGTATTAATTAATAAATCCGTTTACGTGGACACACTTAGAAGTGACAAACAAACTAATTTTGTATCTGTAATATTCCAAAGGGTCCACCAGAATAACCATTTCTTAAGTGGATGGTTACATTCTCTGAGTCCTCTACACCCAAGTTAGGGACCTAACCCTTCTAATGTACGTCCTCTTTTACTGTTGGGTGAGGTCGTAAGAACGGACCTTCTAAGGTACCGGTTTCCTCGGACCGTCCGATATTAGGTACCCCAGCGCCTCTCAGTCTATGTTGACTTGGTGATTCGTATCGTGAGTGTTGTATTTGTAATACTTCGATCTTGAGATGAGCCATCTACAGTAAGACCATCTTTACCGTTAATAATACGAACATACAAGGTATTCTGTGATTGGTGAAAAAATAAATAATCTTTTAAATAAGACGTAAAGAAATCGAAAGACTAATATAGTTAGAGAACAAAGTACTTAAGAAGAAACTTAGTCAAAACACTAGGACGGTCAAAGGAACAATTGATTGTTCTTGTGTTAAAAACTGTACACGAGAAAGATATAAACTTGTTCCTGTCACAAAAATTGAAAAGTTTTTAATCTCAAACAAAACCTTTACCAACTTGCACAGGTTCACCTGAGGACTCGGTCTTCGTTAACTTGACAAACCAGGTTCTTCATAAGGAGTATCCGAATAGAGAAGATCCGGAGATCCCATTAAAAGGTCTTCGTGATCTTGAAATAAAAACGGAAAAGAAGAGAAAAAAGAAATTGGACTACGACTCAGGGAGGAAAACGAAAACTGAGAACGGACTTAAACAAAGACGAAGACCAATGTACCTTTAGAAGTACGAGAGAAACACAGACATATGAATACACGAACGTGTTTCTACTATTCAACAATAACAATAGTAATGACAAAAGTCTTACTACCATCAACAATAACAAGTCAGAGAGTCAACACAGGCTGAGAAACACTGAGGTGCCTGACGTCGTACGGTCCGAAGGACAGGAAATGATTTAGGGCCTCAAACGAGTTTAAGTACAGGTAGTTCAGACACTACGATAAATTGGTACCGTAGGAAACGGTGGGGGAAGAGGACGACGGAAGTTAGAAAGGGTCGTAGTCCCAGAAAAGGTTACTCAGTCGAGAAGAGTTGACCACTGGTTTCATAACCTCGAAATCGAGGTCGTAGTCAGGAAGGTTACTTATAAGTCCCAACTAAAGGATCTTGACTGACCAAACTTTGGGTTAAATTAACAAAGTGGTAAACAATTTAACACAGTCGCCTCAACCATTTCCTACCATTGACGGTAAACCAAACACGAAAGAGAAAGGAACGGATATATACTAGAGTTCAGTTAATTTTTCTTCGAAAAACTCTCGATCTGACCACTCCGAAACACAAAGACAAGAGAGAGACTGGAGACTCTGGACTCCGACTTTGATGTTCGGGAAGTCTACGGACACACAGATTTTGGTTGGTCCTTTCTGGAAATGGTGAGTTTATAAGAGGATAGAGGTCTCCAATGATAATCTAATCTAATATCGTGTGGAATTTAAAATTTTGAAGACAAGACTAGTAAAAACAAATAAAAACAAAAATAAATATAAAAAGACAAGGCTAACAAAATATCTTTATTTATACACGAATGGTACCCCAGCGATTCTCAACCCGTACTGACTCGTCGAAGTGAAAGTGAAAGTCCGTGACCTCTTCCTTCACCGTTGGGTGACACCACAAGAACGGACCTCTTAGGGTCCCTACCCCCTCGGACCACCCGACGGCAGATACCCCAGCGTGTCTCAACCGGTGCTGACTTCACTGAATCGTCGTATATCAGTTAATAAACGGTTTTGAAGGTCTTTTATTTCTTTGTCTTAAGGATTATAAAATAATACTATTGGGAAATTCATTTTGTTTTTTGTTTTACTTGAAGACCGAGTCTTCGAAAAAATAAAAAAACGGGTGCGGTACGTCGAACACCCTAGAATCGACGGACTGGTCCCTAGGTTGGGTCCCGGGGTCGTCACTTTCACGTTTGAGGATTGGCTTGGTGGTCCGTTAAAGGTCTTCGAAGAAAATTTTTCCTTGAACCCAAGAGTATAAATTCCACTTAGAATCCTGTTTAGTCTGAACAAAATTATTAAAACTAAATGTCTTGAGATTTATTATTGAAATACAGAAAAGGGACTCCAATAGTCACTTCGTACATTATGTTCGTGTAAAAAAAAATTAAACTGAAACAAAAGAGTACTTCTCTGATCAAGTAGACTAAAGAATTTACTGAATATAACCAAATAACTAGTCTATTGATTGTAATATGCATTACAAACATACGACTCAGTGAAGTGAGTACATCCTGAGAAACACTGGGATACCTGGTATCGGACGGTCCGTGGAGTCAGTACCCTAAGAGGTCCGTTCTTATGATCTCATGTAACGGTACAGAAGGAGGTCCCTTAGAAGGACTGCGTCCCTAGTTTGTGTACAGAAGACACCGAGGACTTAACGTCCGTCTAAGGAATGGTGACTCGGTAGTCCCTTCGGGTGTATTACAATCCTTATTTACATTTTTGGGTTTACATCCACAAGCTGATAGCTGCTAACTTTAGCCTCAGATTGGAAAAATCTTGTCAAAAAAAAAAATATAGTTGAACTTGTCTTAAAGATTCTAAGAATCTATTGTAATGTGGAATCTGTTATTAATTTACCTCAAAAATTTACCTCTTAGAACATGTAATTCTATTACAGACATATACTATCTTGTCACTTCGTATCCATTCATTCGTAGTATGTGTGTGTGTGTGTGTGTGTGTGTGTGAGGGTTTATGTGCGTAGAGTAACGCATGTATGCATATTGTCTCCATATCGTAAGACTCGTAGGATACCGAATCTCTTTATTCCTCGTGTTCACAGAACACAGTCCTAAGAGAAGTCATGTCTCCGTCTTTTGAAGTATTTTGTCTCTCGACTAGGTTCTAGGGGTCTTATTCTCAACACCTATATCCTGACTTACTTGACTACTCACTTATCACAATCATAACTAAAATTACAAGGTAAAAGAGTACCTAAATATTATCTCAGATAAGAGAAAGAAGAATTCGACAGGTTCCAGTCCCTTTTTTAATAAGGGAGGGGGCTCGGGAAGATAGAGGTTTTGTGAAAGGGAACGAAAGGAGGGACGGTCAAGTGTTACGGATTCAGGTTCTCTATAACTGTTTCTGTGTATGACCGAACTTTTCTTGGATTGAGACCCCATGAGTCGACCACTCCAAGACAGGTCTGGGAACGAGAGGTCCGACCGAATATGGGATTCTGCTGACGGGAGTGACAGACGACCAAAAATAGATTTATTGGAAGGGAAAGAGTTTTCTCTTTTATATAACACCTAAAAAAAAAGTAAAAAGATATTGAAACTTTGTCTTAGTTTTACATAAAGTTTACTTTATTAAATATCTTTTGGGAAGAAATACCATGACTACTTGGGTATACGGACCGTCGTTACCTCTGCGTCTGTACCACTTGTCTGAAACTTGTGTCACCCCCTTCCTCTCCCACCGACTTTAGCCCTTTCATCACAACTTTTACGGTCTTATGACCTCACCCATCGAAAGGGAAGAAGTCACCTAGAAGGGTTGGGTCCTTAGTTTGACCCCAGAAGACGTAACGCCCGCCTAAGTAATGGTTGACTCGATAGTCCCTTCGGGTATATACAATGGTAATTTTGTATTTGTAATGGTAACTTTATATTTGTACATTTTATCTATTGGTCACCCTTAAACAACATACTACGTCCCTCGAGTTTAGATCACGAGACACTGTTGGACCTCCGTACCCTGACCCACTTTCTACCCTCCCTCCAAGTTCTCCCTCCTCTGTTTACATATTGGTACCGACTAAGGACAACTATATACCGTCTTTGTTCCCTTTATAACATTTCGTTAATATGAGATTAATTTTTATTTAATTAATTAAAAATTTTTCAAAAAATTTTCTTTCGTGAAGAAAACTACTTATGAGCAAATAATTCTATTAATAGTATTATTCAGTAATAGTGTCGTTTCGTCTTTTATAGACGATGAGATTCAAAGGGTATACTCATAAAGTTAGAGTAAAAAAATACAAAGAAGGGAAGGGTAGTCCGGGAAGGATTTTGGTGACTTCTACCACTAACGTAGGTACTTTAATTTTCTGTGAATGAGGAACCTTCCTTTCAATACTGGTTGGATCTATCGTATAAGTTTTCGTCTCTGTAATGAAACTGTTGTTTCTAGGCAGATCAGTTCCGATACTAGAAAGGTCATCGGTACATACCTACACTCTCAACCTGACACTTCTTTCGACTCGTGACTTCTTAACTATGAAAACTTGACACCACAACCTCTTCTGAGAACTCTCAGGGAACCTGACGTTCCTCTAGGTTGGTCAGGTAGGATTTCCTCTGGTCAGGACCCACAAGAAACCTTCCTTACTACGATTTCGACTTCGAGGTCATGAAACCGGTGGAGTACACTTCTCAACTGAGTAACCTTTTCTGAGACTACGACCCTCCCTAACCCCCGTCCTCCTCTTCCCCTGCTGTCTCCCACTCTACCGACCTACCGTAGTGACTGAGCTACCTGCACTCAAACTCACTTGAGGCCTTCAACCACTACCTGTCCCTTCGGCCCGCACGACGCTAAGTACCCCAGAGTTTCTCAGCCTGTGCTGACTCGTTGACTTGACTTGGGAACTTATAGGGTTTATAAGTTCGTAACGAGACGGAAAACCCTAGATAATGGTTTTATCGTATGAATAAAAGAGAAGTAAGAGACAAGGATGACGGTATTGGATCGGTTCCGGTCTCAATGTAGAGTGGATTTGATGTGGGTACAGTAGAATTGGGTAGTAGAATTGAGGTCGGAGTAGGGAAAAACCGGATTGAAGGAAGTAGAACAAGGGTTTTTACACGTCGGAGTTGATGATGTGTTTTGGGTCAATAGTAGTATATTAGTGAGACGAGTGTTTAATTTTAAGTTTAGGATAGTACCGTAAAGTTGTTGGAGATGGGAAACCAGGGTGGAATGAAAGAGGAAAAATTTTTCCAAATACCTAGGGAGTGTGGAAGACAAGTGTCTCCAGGGAGACGAATCTTTCGGAAATAAAGACTATGGAACGTGGGGTAGACGGAGACGTTCAAATTTAATGTGGAACAAGTGTCAAAGGAGAGTCTAACAAAAGACTAGAAGGAGAATGTCGACAATTCTTTTTAACGGATTTTGAAGGGACCAGGGATCTTTGTAACCGACATTGGAAGAGACACATCCTAGTAAATAGCAAGAACGAAAGGTGAGTCACAGTCACCTAAGGAAACTTGGTAATTACACAGAGATGTAACTACAATTGGTAAGTAAGAATATCCTCTTAATCTTGTGAAAAACCTCTTCCGTTACCGTTGGGTGAGGTCATAAGAACGGACCTTTTAACGGACCTTTTAGGGTACCTACCTCCTCGGACCGTCCGACGTCAGGTACCCCAGCGACTCGCTGAAGTGAAAATGAAAAGTGAAAGTACGTAACCTCTTCCTTTACCGTTGGGTGAAGTCTCAAGAACAAACCTCTTAGGGTCCCCGGCCCCTCGGACCACCCGACGACAGATACCCCAGAGTGTCCCAGTCTGTACTGACTTCGTTGAATCGTCGTCGTCTTATCAAAAAGGACTAATCTTATGTAATAGAGTTGACTAAAGAGAACCCTAAGTCCTAAATCTTACTGTCGGGGTACTTTACGGTACATCCTTAAGGGTGTACTTTTACGATGAAAGTTACAGTACATATTATCTGAGTAATTTCTAATGAATCCATAGTGTCCTTTATTGATGTAAACTGAAACGATAAATGATAATTAATTTCCGAATCTGAGACCCTTTAATACCAAGCCAAGCCAAGTTAAGTCAAGTCAAGTCAGTGAGTCGGTACAGGCTGAGAAACGTTGGGACACCTGAGTCGTGTGGTCGGGACTTTTAATACAAAAGTACAGTATTTAATACTTTAATACAAATGAACATGTAAAATAAGATCTTCTTTTGTGTTAGGAATTCTAATTCTAAAATGACGAGATATCTGGAATGGGTTAAAACATAGATTGGATGGGTACTACAAGATTAAAAAAAAAGAGTTTCATGGTTATTCCGGGTCAAGAAGTTTTACGGAAAACTTCCTACTAAAACCACTAAGGAATACTAAAATCACTAAGTGAATAATTACTCAGTCATCTTGAGACTGAGTACGGTAAGACAATAAACGTACTCTTAATACAAAATTAGAAAAAATCTTTAGTATAAAATTATGATAGTAAACCTTCATGAGATGTACTAGAATTAAGAGTGTTTTAGATGAATTCCGTACTACCAAAAGACCCGATGGTTGCAATAATTTGATAGTCAAAGACGTCTAGTCCCGGGACCTTTTTAAGTGTTACTTTAAGAGATGTCTGGAGTGTCACAGAATGTTCACCATCTACGAGTTATTATAGACTATTTACATTACCTTTCATATTTATTTTTAAAGAAAAAATATATGTCCTCTGTCCCTAGTTCTGGTAGGGGTACCTTTTCTTTACGTTTTTTCGTTTTACCGACAGACTCCTTCGGAATGTTTATCGACAATTTTCTTCTCTTCACTTTTCGTTTCCTCTTTTCCTTTCTATATTCGTAGACTTACGTCTCAAGGTTTCTTATCGTTCTTCTCTGTCTACACATATGGTCTGAAAACCTGAGTCTCCCTCTCCCTCTCCCACCCTACTAAACCCTCTTACCCTTAAGATTGTACATATGACAGTACATTCTTAACTTAGCGGTCAGGTACAGACTGCATCCCACGTCGAACGAACCCCGACCACGTACCCCTACTGGGTNTCGTCTTCTATAATTCTTCTCCACCATTCTTATGTGTCTTCTTGACATGTTTTTTCTAGAAGTACTGGGCCTATTAGTACTACCACACTAGTGAGTAGATCTTGGTCTGTAGAACCTTTCACTTCAGTTCACCCGGAATCTCTCATAGTGATACTTGTTTCGATCACCTTCACTACTTTAAGGTCAACTCGACAAAGTTTAGGACTTTCTACTACGACACTTTCACGACGTGAGTTACACGGTCGTTTAAACCTTTTGAGTCGTCACCGGTGTCCTGACCTTTTCCAGTCAAAAGTAAGGTTAAGGTTTCTTTCCGTTACGGTTTCTTACGAGTTTGATGGCGTGTTAACNGATCATTTCATTACGAGTTTTAAGAGGTTCAGTCTGAAGTCGTTATGCACTTGGCACTTGAGGGACTACAAGTTCGACCAAAATCTTTTCCGTCCTCTTGGTCTCTAGTTTAACGGTTGTAGGCGACCTAGTAACTTTTTCGTTCTCTCAAGGTCTTTTTGTAGATAAAGACGAAATAACGGATACGGTTTCAGAAACTGACACACCTAGTGTTACTTGACACTTTTTAATACTTTCTCTACCCTTATGGTCTTGTGGACTGGACGGAGAACTCTTTAGACATACGTCCAGGCCTTCGTTGTCAATCTTGACCTGTACCTTGTTGTCTGACCAAGGTTTATCCTTTTCCTCAGGCAGTTCCGATATATAACAGTGGGACGAATAAATTGAAGATACGTCTCATGTAGTACTCTTAGCGACCTGACCTTCTTTGTGTTCGACCTTAGTTCTAACGGTCCTCTTTATAGTTGTTGGAGTCTATACGTCTACTGTGGTGGGAATACCGTCTTTCA